>JARHVA010001470.1:2892500-3245000 GCA_037957365.1 Torreya grandis
ACAAAAGGAGACATTTTGTAAGAACTATGAACAAAAGTATTATACCGCCATTCAACAAGTGGCAGCTAATGAACCCATTTACCATGTTTATCAGAAACAAAACAATGAAGATATCCTTCTAGACATTTGTTGACTGCCTCAATTTTTCCATCAGATTGAGTATGATAGGATGAATTATGAGCCAATTGAGTGCCTAAACATGTAAATAACTTAGTCCAAAAATTACTAGTAAAAATGGGATCTCTATCACTAACAATGATCTTAGGGGTCCCATGCAGTTTATAAATTGGATTGAGAAAAACAAAAGCTACTATACTAGCAACAAATGGTTGGGATAATGAACAAAAAAGAGCATACTTACTGAGATGATATACAAAAACCATGATAACATTTTGACCATCAGATCTTGGTAACCCTGTAATGAAATCCATAGATACCTCTTTCCAACATTGGCTAGGGATAGATAAAGGTTGTAAAAGACCTAGAGTTTTGATGGTTTTACCTTTTTTTTTTGATAGATCATACATTTAGCCACATATTTCTAGACATCCCCCTTGAGACCTTCTCAAAAAAATCCTGCTTGATCCTATGATATGTTTTCAAAAATCCTGAATGACCCCCAATTAGAGTTGCATGAAGTTCTTGAAAGATTTTTTGTTTAAGAAAAGAATTCTTACATAGGTACAATCTATTTTTGTACCATAATGCATTACCTTTCCATGTGATTTTTTCAAATCCATCTAAATTTTGCTAAAGATTTTGAATCAAATCATGAGCAGTACTATCATGTTCCCATTCTAATCATGCTTCCTCTAGCCAATCTACCTACAAAATAGTTATGGCATGTAGCAATGCCTCAACTGAATTTTTTTTTTGGATAGTGCATATGCCACCACATTATCCTTACTTTTTTTTTAGACTATTTCAAAATCATAGCCTAGCATCTTAGTTACCCATTTTTGTTGTTCTTCAGATGACAACCTTTATTCTAAAAAATATTTAAGACTATCATGATAAATTTTTACCTGAATGTGATGATCCATCAAATAAGGTTTCCATTGTTTAATTGCATGCAAAATGGCCATCATTTCCTTCTCATAGATGGGATTGTGCTGATTTTTACCCTTGAGTTGATGACTTTCAAAGGCCAGTGGTCTGCCTTCTTGCACGAGTACAACACCCATACCATACCTAAATGCATCACATTCAACCATAAAAGTCTTAGAAAAATTAAGAGTGGCCAATACTGGATTAGTGCACATAGCCAATTTTAATTGTTCAAATGCCTAAGTAGTTGCATCAGTCCACTGAAAGGAGTCTTTGTTTAACAAAGAGGTAAGTGGGGCTGTAATACTACCATAATTTTTGACAAATCTACGATAGTAACCAGTAAGTCCCAAAAATCTCTAAAGTTTCTTGAGTGTCGTAGGAATTGGCTAGTCCACCATTGCTTGAATTTTTTATGGATCCACTTTCACTCCTTCATAAGACACCAAATGACCCAAATATTCAACCTCACCAGCCCCAAAAGTACATTTGGAAGGTTTGGCATATAATTGATTTTGCTCCAAAATATAGAGTACATGTTTCACATGTTGTAAATGGTCTACCCAATTTTTACTATAAATGAGGATATCATCAAAGAATACCAAAATAAATTTCCTGAAAAATGGCTTAAAAATAGTATGCATCAAACTCTGAAAAGTAGATGGTGTATTTGTTAGGCCAAAAGGCATAACCAAAAACTCATAATGGCCCTCATGAGTCCTAAAAGCAGTGTTGGGTATGTCTTCATCACGGATCTTGATTTGATGATACCCAGAACGTAGATCTAACTTGATAAAATAAAGAGCACCATTCAATTCATCTAGAAAATCATTAATGATAGGAATTGGAAACTTAGCTTTGATAGTGTACTTATTGCATTCTCTGTAGTAAGGGCACATCTTCCAAGTGTCATCTTTCTTTCTCACCATGATAACTGGTGATGAGAATTCACTTTGGCTGTGGTGAATGATTCTTGAATCCAACATCTCTTATACCATCTTTTCAATTTCACCTTTTTGGGCATAGGGATACATGTATAACCTGATGTTGGGTGGTGTACTGCCAAGAATAAGTGTGAGAGCATGATCATGCGTGCGGCTAGGTGGAAGTCCTTTTGGCATGTCTCCAAAAAGAATGGAATGAGCATCAATTATTTATTATAGATCAAAAGGTGGATATGGTTGTAGTTTTATAGAAAATAAGTGAGCTACAAATCGCTTAGCACCCTTATGAAGAATCTTTATCATTTGATGGGAGCTAACAAGTTGGGGAGATTTAGCCTTTAATCTTCTTAGCTCAAATGTCTTTTCTTTAGAATGAAAATGCATGAATAATTATTGAAAATTCATCTCAATTGTGCCCAAAGTGGTGAGCCACTGGACTTCCAAAACAATATCAACTCCACCCATCAAAATAGAAAATATAATAGAATCCAATAAGTAGTCTCACATGGCCAACTTAATACTATGACATTTTTATAAATAGCTGATAGTACCACCATTTGCAATCATAACCTAAAATTTTGGAGCTAGATAAATGAAATAGTTCAAATGAGTAGCCAACTTACTATGGATTAAGTTGTGTGTGCTTGTAGAATCAATCAAGACAATGACCTTCTATTTCTTAAGGAAACCCATCACCTTAAGAGTTTGGGGAGTACTAATACCTGATAGGTCATGGCATGAAATAGTAGGTTGAGAGTCTTCAGATTCCTCCTCAAGAACTACTGCATCTGCATCATGTACTTCTTCATCATCTTCATCATCATTGGCACTTTCAATGTAAAATAACTTATTTTCAACACAACGATGGTCTTTGCTCCATTTGATGTCACAACCATAAAACAACCCTTTGGCTCAGTTATCCTCAATTTGTTATTGTGTTAATCTGGTGGGCTATGGAAATGATAGTGTTGGAAAGTTATGATCATGACTAGTAGTGAAAGTTTTTCTTTTGACCATCTCTTTTTCTTCTATCATGCGTGCCTTAGGGATAGCTTCTGATACAGATATTGGGATAAATAATCAAACCTCATATTGGATGTTATCTTTGAGGCCACTCAAAAATATATCTTTCAAATTTATCTCAGTGATATTTTCCACCTATAAAGAGAGATTCTAAAATTGATAAATATAATCCTTCACAGGTCTTGTTTGCCACAGCTTGGCTAATTGGTTGAAATAGTGTTAGGTTGTGGAGCTAAAAGCTTCACCAGGATGCAAACAGGAGGAGTTACGGAGGTTACAGAGGTTGCAGAGAGTTGCAGAATGAGTTGCAGGGCAACCGACATCGGTCTGATCAACCGACGTCGGTCAGATAGCAGTGAAGAAGCAACCGACATCGGTTACCAGTCGGCCAACATCGGTCAAGGAGGAGTCGATGTCGGCAGCCTGTGCGTGAATATGCAATTTACATGTTGATTTCAGAGATTCTATTTTTGGACTGTCAATTTGCATGTTAAAGGCTAGTTGTAGTCTTGAGTTGCACATCTAATTATTGTAATTAAGATAGTCTAATTATTGTATGCATGAGATCTATATAATAGACTCATGGGCTGTATTGTAAACTAGTGCTAGACAGTAAGAGAGAAAATAAGCTCCTTCAGAGAGAGGAGAGCAATGGTGTGTTCCTCCTAGTGCCACAGTACCAAGTGTGGGTGCTGGTTTGGAGAATCAGAAGGGTTCTTTGTGTTTGTATGATCTTGGTCAGCAGGTGTGCATGGCTTCTTTTGGAGATCTAAAATGGTGAGTAAGGTCTAGTGATTTGTAGGTAGCAGCAGAGAGCAGGAGATCTACTTGGAATATGGTTGTGTGCTTGGTGTACTGGTAGCATGTTACTGACTGGTGGAGGTGAACATCAATTATGTATTGGAGTTGATTGTTGGGACCGAGAGAGAGAGGGAAGAAGGTCTTGAGGTGTGGCGAGCCTTTGAGGTGGAAGAAGAAGTGGCATCTTATTTATTATATTTTCTTCTGAGTGATTATTAATACAATTGTGTATTGTCTCTCATATTCCTGTGTTGTTTCATATTTATAGTTACTTATCATTCTGGTTAAATTTCGTGTTTAGTTGCTAATACAAGAGGTAATCATATGTGCTCTAATTGGTGGAGCAAGATCCTGACAAATAGTTCTCAGAGACATTATTTTGATAATGAGCTGTCAACACCTCAGTAAAAATATTTTATGTAATAAGAGCACCATTCTTTTTCTTTTGAGCACATAACCAATGATACCAAATGATTTGCTTAGGTTCCATATACAGGGATGCCACCATCACCCTCTGAGAACTAGGGCTTGATGCAGCTTAAATAAACTCTCAATTTGGTTAATCCAAGTGAGAGGATCCTTACCATCAAACTTACACATGTCCACTTTTGGCAACATCAATTTCATACTATCATGGGAGTTGTTGAGAGGAGGATTTGAATGCTGAAGTGGAGGGTTGTTAGGCAGAAACTAAGATGTGAGGGTAGCTAATTGCATAGTGATATGCTGTAATTCACTATAAACTCCATTAATCTCTTTGTGTATCCCTAAAACATCACTTGGACTGCAATAAATTCATCATGCCTCACCAAGTTTTTTATGTCCTCTTGAAGCTGAGAAATGATCGAATCTAAAGTTCTAGATTCCATGTCATCGATATGAGTCTTAGGAGTTTCTGGTGCCCCTTTTCTTCCTTGAGTTGAAGGACCTACCATAAACAAACCCTAGGAGGGTTTTGACCCCAAAATAAATGTACCAAAAAATGGTACCATTGTGATCACCATGTCAAGATGAATCCAATGATTACCTTTCTGCACTAGAGTAAAATTTTTGGTACCAAAAAAGTGTACCGATAGAATATACTGTTGTGATCATCTCACTGAGATGAATCTAACGATTGCAAGTGTGCAAGGGGAAAAAAATTTCCAATTTTTTTAAATTTTTTTTTCAAAATAGTGTTTTTAGCAATATTGCACTGACAGAAAAAATTAATTCTTCCTGGATTACAAGTTATGTTTTTTCACTTTCACTACTCCCAGAAGCCACGCCTCGCTAGATCCAAAAAAAATGCCTCAATAAATTGCCCAAATCGAAGATCTGATACCACTTGTAATGAAATTATTTATATATTCACATAGAATGATTTTATATTGCACAAAACAAGAAAATATGAGAGATTACACATCGATAATTATAGTAAAACATAATACTAGATAATCTAGCAAAGCAACTTCGAGGGGGCAACCTCCAAAATAATGCACTAATAACAGAATAATTCACATGATGATTAAGGACTAACCAATGCCTCCTATATATAGTCTACTTAGCCAAGGTTATTCCATAGGTTGACCTATCTCAGAACATAAAGAAATGTAACAAATAAATAAAAGAGGTATGTAAGCCACAAATCGGCCACACATATCCCTAGACACACCAATGGTTAAGGGCATAACATTTGACATTAGGATATACATGTATATTATAATAATAATCTTTAATTATTATTACTTTAATCTTATAGATCAAATAACAACAATGGAATCCATCTATATTTATTATAGTAATGCATACATAACATCAGAACATTAAACTATACAACCATACCCAATAAAGCAATAAGGTAAGTAAAATCATATATGAATTCACTCATTCAATCAAATAATTACATCATACAAGATAAGTTATGTACAACCACAAAATTAATGAAATCACTCAAACAAATCAACATGATCATCAACAACAATCAAGATCATGTTAGAAAGCATATTAACAATCACCTAAAAGAAAATTAACACAAAACACGCTACGCTATCTATCACAAACAATTAATTATGAAACATGATATATTATGTGGTGTGTGCAAGGGTTTTTGAGTTTATTCTCTGTCATCCCCTAATGTCTCCATCTAAACCACCCTCTCTGATGATGTTCTCCCTCTATCACACTTTGAGGGAAGAATATGTCTTGCATCTACCTCACAACAATGAAGTTAGTTAGCCCAAAACATCATTATATCCATAAAATAATGTGGTATAATTAATAAACATGATCATAATGTATAGAATATAAAAGTACTGCTAACTCATAACAAACTAATCATGTAAATTAATCATCACATAATTTTCCCATAATCAACATACGACAAAACTTAATTAAATATTAGTTAATCAACTAATTAACCATAATAATCCACAGATCAAACAACTTATTCAGCTTAGAGAGAAATCAATATGTGACACTTGGCTCTATCTTCATCCCACTTCAACACAAGGTCACCTTCTTGGTAGGCTCTTGAAATAGCCTTCCTATCAAATGTCTTCTTTACTTGGGCCTAATGGCACCCCATGGTGTGCATGGCATGATTTTTGGTTTCTTCTAATGTCATTAGCTATGTCAACCTTATTTCCATGGGATCACTCTCTATCATCTCAATTTGATGTGCTAGCACTAGGGATAGTAACTCAAGAGTTATAGGTAATTTGGCCTCTTTCCCATAAACAAGCACATAGGGTGAATTTTGAATAACCCTCTTGGGAGTGATCCCATCAGCCCATAAGGTTATCTTCAACTTGGTATGCCAAATTTTTTTATTCTCCTCTACTCTCCTCTTAATTATTATGATCAATTTTTTGTTTGTGGACTGTTCCCATCCATTTCATTGAGGATAATAATTGAAAGAAGTGATTACATATATGACCTACTTGAGAGCCCACTCAATTTTCCTTGCATCACTAAATGCCATTACATTATCAAAAATTATTGTGAAAGGGACTCCAAATCTGATCACTAAACCTTCATAGAAGTCAGGGACTGAACTTTCATTGGCCTCCTTGAGAGCTATTACCTCCACCCATCCAGTGAAGTAATTGGTGGTTGTAAGTACCCACTTATGGCCTACACTTGAGGGAGGGTTAATCATACCAATGAAATCAAGATCCCATTGTATGAAGGGTTGTTCTGCTTGTATAGGGTTGAGAGGAAGGGCGACAAGCTTTTATTTCCCTATGAAAAGGGCACACTTTTGACACTTCTTTACCCATGCATAATAATCCCTGAATAAGCTATGCCAATAATACCTAGCTCTCATTACCTTTGATGTTATAGTCTTGGGTGCAAAGTGATCTCTTGCAGATCCATCATGAAATTACTCCAAAATCTTGTCAATCTAATCAGTGTAAACACATCTCAATAGCATCCCATTAAGGTCCCTTCTAAAGATGACTCCATCCACAAGAACATAGGGGATGGACTACAATCTAAAGTAGCTCCTTTTGTCTCTATCCAAAGATGTAGGACACTCACCTATTTGAATAAATATTACCATATCTTGTGTCCAACTAGGAAGGGCTAAATTTATAGTTGCATGTGGATCATCTTGCATTGTCAAAACCGCTTCTCATTATTGTTGAAGATCATATGACAAATGCTCACATAGGCCCCTTCCTCTTGATAGCTTGGTAGCCTTAATTTATACATCATACTCCATGACCTTGGTTATCCAGCCATCCCTTCTCTCATTTAAATCCTTATTTAAAATGAAGTCTCTTACACTTGGATTGATACCATGACATAGATTTTGTTGTTAGAAGCCATAGGCTTGAACTTCTTGAGGCTTCTTATGATTGGAAATTATTTAAAATGAAGTATCTTATGCTTGGATCTGATACCATGAGATTGATTTTGTTTTTATAATCCATAGGCCTAAACTTTTTAAGGCTTCTCATGACTAGTAAAAATGTGTATCTCTCTTCAGAACTTCCTATCCCTTGGCTAAATAAAGTTATAGGTTGCTCAAGACATTCACCATTTTTCTGCATCAGCATCATTGAGATGGTGTCAATGTTAGAAAAAACATATGAGAATAAATATTTTTGAGAAATTAAGATTGATCAAGGTAGGTGCTTAGGCTATGGCTTGCTTAATAACCTCAAAATTGTTTTCCCCTTTCTATTTCCAAATGAAGGCCTAATTTTTCTTTAACATAACTGTTATAGGAATTATAAGGTTAGAAAAACTAGGTATGAATCTTATAACAAAGTTAATTTTCCCAAGAAAACTTTGCAAATCTTTATTGTGCTTGGGAAAAGACAAGGCTAGCATAACACTCACCCTTTCAGGATCTATGATAAACCCTTCTCTAGAGATAATGTGACCTAAGATCTTACCTTCATGGACTACAAAAACACATTTTTGGGGATTCAAAGAGATCCCATACTGCCTACATATTTTAAATATCAACCTAAGATGAGCCAAGTGATCACTATCATTCTTTGAGAAAATAATTATGTCATCAAGGTAGATCACCACCATTTCATTTATCAAGCCCTAAAAAGCCATATCCATGGACTTTTGGAATGTATCCCCTGCATTAGATAGACCAAATGACATATTTTTATAGGCATAAGTGCCCCATTTAGTAGTGAAGGCTATTTTGTATTGATCTTCTTCCTTTACCAAGACTTGATTATAACCAGGGTAGCCATCAAGTAGAGAAAAGCATTCAAAACCTGCAACCATTTGAAGGATCTGCTCCATAGAAGGTAAGGGGTAATGATATCTCAATGATAACCTATTCAAATCCCTAAAATCTACACATACCCTAATATATCTACTCCCTTTTCTCATAGGAACGAGATTTGAAACCCATGAAGAATGTTTGATAGGGAAGATGATGGTCGACTCTATCAACCTAGTTAACTCTTTCCTCATCAAGAGCTTAATCTTTAAATTTACAGGTCTCTACCTTTGCCTTATTGGTTTTGCATTTGGATCAATCTCTATGGTATGTTGGGCTAGTCTAGGATCAAATCCCCTAAGTTCATTAACTTCTCATGCGAAGATATCAAAAAATTCCTTACACAATTTAAGAAATGCAATTCTCTCAACTTTGGTGCATACCTTTCCAAGCTTAAGAAACTTGTCCTTAGAGATGGAAACTCTTTAATGATGCTCTTATTTGGTATACATGCTTTCTTTCTCCCTCCTCATTTGATTATTCTCATTAAATATGTTCTCAAGATTTACAACCCTTTGAGGAGCTTATTAGATCTCAATTGCATAATTTGATCTCCATATTGATGTTGTATCTTATTCAGGTTTTTCAAAGAGAACTCAACTTATTGAAAGAAGCAAGCATGTTATCTATTTATCATTTTTAAAAACCTTCCAGTTGACATCATTATCTAGGATGGATGGCCTTACCACTACCTTGACAAGTGGTTGGTTTTTTGAGTTCTTCACATTATTAGGAATATCAAATTGAGCTCCCACTAAAGCTAGCCTAACAATATGTTGATTTATTTCTCTTATAATTGATTGAATGTTGAAGGCTTAAATGTCTTCTATAAGGTCCAAAACTCTATGTTTGTAGGACTTTAGTAACTAATTTTTTGTCACATTTTGCCCTCTTACCTAGTTGATAACTAGCTCACTATATCCGAAGACTTGGAGATGTTTAATTCCTCTTTTCCTAGCCCATTAGAGGCCATGGATGAGAGATCCTTACTTAAATTAATTGCAAGTGCAACTGAATTAAAATCTAATGGAAGAATAGTAATTTTCTTAGGAAGGGGACAATAGCATCACACCTACCCCAATTCCATTCTTACTCCTTCAACCATCAAAGAATAACTTCCATAGTGTTTCATCTTCATCATTTGGTTTTGAAAGAGATGGTATCACTGCATCTTCTTCATACAAACAATACACACCTATACCAGCTTCTTCAATGCCCTTATAAGGATCATGACTATAACTTTTCATTTCTCCACTCATCAATAAAAAGTTTTGGTATACCTTAAGGAGGTACAATAAAAAAATTATCAGTAGTAGGCCTCTTCATTAATGATAGTGAAATTCACATCTAAAAAATTTGGCTTGTATGGTTTAATATGAAACCTATAAATAGTTTCAAACTTGATTGTAACTTTAATACCATATCTAGTTATAAAATCCCTAGAGGACCAATCAAACAATAAATGCCCTCTAATTTTTGCAGTGAAGTATCTCTACAATAATAGGGAAAAGTAGGGTGGTAAATCTAATACAACAAATCTTGAGCAATAGAAAATTTGGGACAAAGATAGAGAGTAAGACTAAAAATTTGATCACACCCACATTATTGGTAGTTAAACCATCCAATTACAAGACACTCTTGGTATTAGGCTCATATTTCAAGCATAAATTATCAGCTATCTATTTTGGCATCACATAACTGCTAGCTTCACTATCTTTCATGTAATTATGTACCAACCAATCTACAATAATCAAATAAATAAAGAAGGGAGGAGGCTTGTCAGCTTTGGTTGGTTTTTTCTCATTAGGTTTGGTTGTATTTGTGAAGACTGCAACTTTTATCCTTATTAATTTTTTTGAAAGGTTGAGTTTAGACAACTCTTTTTGAAGCATGGCCCTTTGCCCAGGGATGGACAATGTATCCCACATTACAATACTCACATGAGCCTTCTTCATCTGACTATAATGTTGATAGGAGAGCCACCAAATTTTGGTTGTTCCTTAGGAGCTGTAATATTATTTTGGGCTTGCATGGTTTGAGGTATAAAGGCAGTAGGCACTACTTACATTCTAAATCTTCTAAGTCTCTTGGGCTTTGGAAGCTAGATTAGGTTCCTTTTCCCCTTTAGACATATAAGGAGTCATGAATGGATTTTTGTCTTCCTCTTGATCCTCTTCAACTACTCTTCTATTATATCTAGTGTTAGCTGTTATGGAAGTATTAACCTAACTTGGGCTTCTTAGCTGATTGACTACACACTAATCTTTCTCTTGCCAATTTACCAACATAACATTTGATGAACTTCCTCTCCATTAGATCTTCCTTGATTAGAAACCTTAGCCTATGTTGTAGAGGGAGTTTATAAAATTTGTGCCATAAAGGCTTGATTGAACACCTCATTCTAATTGGTAGGTTGATCATGAGGTTGACCTCTAGGTTCTTGTTGTCTCCAAATCTTGCACCCTAGAAGGGGGTTTTCAGTCCTCTTCTAGATTTGGATAATGTTGGATCATTTCTAGGCATGTGAGTGTGTCCATAGGGGAAATGAACCTCTATATTTAAAGGGTTAGCTCCTTGTATGTATTTTATAAGACAATCTCTATTTAAACCAGTTGATTGAAAGGAAAAGAGTTAGAATTTACATGAAATAAACCTATTATAGGAATGGTGATGCACCAAAGATTGTCCTCCACATGAATGTCATAACCTAGTGCATGATACAACAAAACACATAGACCATTCCAAAGATCTAAGGGTTCTAATACAAGTATTTCAACATAGAGGTGAGATGTGTAAAATGACACAAGGCAAATGAAGTGAAAGGCAAACTTTGTACATTTCAAAATAGTAATACACATGCAAAAATTCAATACACTTAAACACACTTTGTATGACCACTTAGATCCATATCTCTTACTTAAGCATGAAGGATAAAGGAGATAGGGATGAAAACCATCACTTGTGGTCACTATATGTCTCTTACACACTCAGACAATTACATAGAACTTGAAAAGAAATAGGCTAGTACTTAATGCTTAAAGGCAAAATGTGATGTCATTATAGTAGGGCTTCACCATATGTTGTGTGGATGATTTTAACTTAGCCCAAGGGTTGTATATATAGCACAAGATATGTGAGAGAGGGAGAGACCTTTGAGTGCCAAAGAGAGGAATCAATATTTTAAGAGTTATTGTATTTAGCTACAATCATCTTTGACAATGATGCTCATTCAAGCCATCTGATTGATCCATGTCACCCCCTTGAATGCCCTTCACCTACCCTCTTGAAGATGCTTCTCCAATGATTTCCAAGTAGAAACAAGACATTGACTAATGGCATTAATACGGTTGCTGCCAATGGATCCACCTATTGGAATTCTATCTTGATTCTTAACATATTCTCCTTGGCTCGTCGAGATCTACAATGGCATGGAGGGGAGTCACTTTCATTTTATTTGGCCTTGGAGATGAAAAACTACCAAAACCTACGTAGAGTCCCTCAACCTCACGCCTTTTGATTGGTCATTAAAAAATGACAAGTATCATTGATTTGCATCATCGATTTATCTGGGATGGATGTTTATGGATCATCCTCCATCTACCTTTGAAAATACATAATTTCCTTAACTTATGCCATGTGGTAGCTTCTCATTCATCTGAGGCCCACTATCAACCCTTAGAATCATGGGTTAGCTATTGGATCAAGTTTTATAAGTTAAGTAGTCTTGAAAACTTGATTTGCACTTTGCAGTGTAATTTAGGTTTTTATGACTACTTAACTTATAAAGTATTTATAAGTTAAGTCATTGGAGAATCCTGATTTACACTATGTAGAGTAATTCAGGTTCTTCAAGATCACTTACTTTAGAGTCTTCAAGCTAGATTACTTTGGTTTTTTGGAGCTCACCTACTTTAGACTTTTAGAGCATTAAGTCTTTGGGCTTTTCAAGCTTGATTACTTCCCAACAGCTAGTCTATCACCCCAAAGTTGATGTTTATGGGCCTATCATGGGATACTTGAGTCCCAATGGCTAGTCTATCACCCTAAAATTGACGTTCATCTGCCTGTCACTCCACTGATATAATTCCTTCATGCACATTTCCCTTTTCTCCCTTCAATTGTCTATACCCTTAGAACTTCTCAAATATGCCCTTTCTATGGACTCTCTTCCTTTTTTCTCCCTTTAGACCGCTCAAATATGCCCTTTGGCAATCCTTCTATGGACTATGCATGACTTTTATACCCTTCAAACTTTTCCCAAGTGTCCCTTCAGACCTTTGGAAGTGGACCAATTGCACTTTTCTAAAGGACACATTTGAAGACAAAAGACCCTTCAAACTTTTGTGTAGGGCATTTTTCAAGTGAAAAGATCCTCTCAAAACTTGAAGTGCCTTTCAGAAGAATGAAATTACCATTTCTGACTTTTTGAAGTGACCACTTTCTTGAAAAGAGACCCTTCAGAAGAATGAAAGTGGACCTTTCTTTGAGGAAAAGGCCCTTCAGATTTCTTAAAAGTGTCCCTTTGGACTTTTTTTGAAAGACACGTTGAAGAAAAAGACCCTTTGGCAATTTGTAATATACTGTTCAAAAAGATTGTTTCGGACAAAAAGTCTGAAATAATTCCTTTGGAAAAGTTGCAAAGATTAATTCTTTCAGACTTTTTATCTAAAGCAAAAAATGAAAGAATTCCTTCGGAGAGTTGCAAAGAAGAATTATTTTGAAAAAGATATAAAGGATAATTCTTTTAGACTTTTTATTTCGAACAAAAAGTCTAAAAGAAATAACAAACCCAAAGAATGAACCCTTCCAAAAAGTATAATTGCCCTTCGAAAAAGAGAAAAGTGTCCCTTCAAAAATGTTGAAATGGTCAACTTGCCTAAAAAGTGCCCTTTGGAAATTTGAAAAGAATTCCTTCGGAAAATAATGAAATTTCCCACTTGGAGAGAAGATGACCTTTCAAAAATATTGTTTCAGACAAATTGTTCAAAACAATTCCTTCATAAAAATTGAAATCACCAATTCCTTTGGCAAAAGACCCTTTGGAAAACTTGTAATAGACAATTCACAAGAGAATTATCCTTCAGGAAGCTTGAAAGTGACCCTTTGGAAAAGTGGAATTGCCCTTTGGAAAAGATGGAACTACCCTTCAAAAAGGTTAAAGTATAACAATTCCTTGAGAAAGAGACCCTTCAAAAAATTAAAAAAGACCAAGTTCTTTGAGAAAAGCAAGTAGCCAATTCCTTTGATACTTGGGAAAAAAACCCAAAGTAAAACCTTACAAAAGGGAACAAATGCTTGCAAGGAGACTAAACAAAAGCATTCTCTGAAGGAAACCACACTTGACATTTGGCTATGGGGATAAACTATTATGAATGTTGTATTTGGCCATAATTAAAAGGTAGAACCTAGAAGTGAATTTAGGCTCTTTCTTGGCGATTCCAAGGGGTGGCATGCTTGCTATGCCAAAGACTAGTTGCCTCAATCCTTTCATTGGGCATGGATTCATGTGTAAGGAATTCAAAAGAACTTGAACAAGCCTCTAGATCAAAAAATGAGATGGTTGATTCACATGCACAAGGGTAAAAACACACACCAACACAAATAAGGAAACACACTTGTGCTAAAAAACACTTAGGGAACACAATAACAAACCAAAAGGAAACACACATCTAAACTAGTATTTACAAAAAGACAAGCAAGGACTAATAGCATAATTTCAAGTGTATCCCATTAACAGGGATATGAAACTCTTCTCTATTCATCTTGGATAGCTAAAAGGAGTTGCTTTGATTGCACTTACTGATGATGTAAGAGCCACTCCATTAAGTGTCAAACTTTGTATGTCTATCTGCCTTTGCTCTATCTTCATCGCATTTCAAGACCAAGTCACCCTCTTTGAACACTTTTTTACTTGTTCTTTCGTCAAAGGACTTATTCATGAGCACTTGATGGTGCTCCATAGCCTTGTGTGCATTATCCCTTGCCTTTTGCAACTGCATTAGTTTTATCAACCCAACTTCAATTGGAGTGTGTTCAAGTAATTCCAGTTGATGTGCAAGTTCTAGGGTAGGGAGTTCTTGGGATATGGACAACCTAACTTCTCTCTCATAAAAAAGTACAAAGGGAGAGTTACCAATTGATTTCTTAGGATTAATCATATCTACCCATAAATTTATTTTCAACTTGTTGTGCCAGGCCCTTTGATTGTTCTCTTAATAATCTTGATGAGGTTCTTATTGGTAGACTAAACCAATCCATGACCTTGAGGGTAATAATTGGATGAGGTACTCAAGTGAACTCCATTCCTATCTACCCAATCAAAAGTTTCGGCACTTATGAAAGCAAGTGTATTATCAAAAATGATGACATGAGGAACTCCAAACCTTGTTATAATGCTCTCATAGAACTCCAAGATAGCATTTTCATTTGCCTCCTTCAATGCAACAGCTTCTACCCACCTTGTGAAGTAGTTAGTAGCAGTCAATATCCATTTGTGTCTAGCACTTAATGGAGGGTGATCATACCAATGAAATCAATGTTCAATTGCATGAAAGGTTGGTCTATTTGGATAGGATTCAATGGAAGGGTTGTAAGTTTTTGTTTGCCTACAAAGAAAGCACATTGAGGACACACCTTATCCCAATGATAACAATCCTTAAAAATACTAGGCCAATAGTAACCACCCCTCATTATCTTTGTAGCTATAGTTCTAATAGATAAATGACCTCTATTTATACCATTGTGAAAACTTTCTAGCAGCATGTCAAATTGACCACTATCAACACACCTCAACAGCACACCATTTGTGTCATTTCTAAAAAGAACATTATCAACAAGGTAATAGGGAACGGTCTAAAATCTAAAGTATCTCCTCTAATACTTTTTCAAACCATTGGAACACTCACCATTTTGAAGAAAATTGGTGGTCTTGTATCCAGATCTGAACTGGTATGTGATCAGTTGGTTTGGGGTGAACTTGGTTGATCAAGACCTCTTCTTTTGGCTCTTGTAGATTTGAAGCTAAATGCTTACATAATCTTTGTCCTCTCACCAAGTTTTTACCTTGATGTCCATGTCATACTCCATCACCTTTATGATCTAGCCAGCTCTCTTTTCATTGAGGTCCTTGCTTAGGAGAAACTCTTTGGTGTTGGGATGAGAAATTATGACATGTATCTTATTATTTGAGACCATGTGCCTAAATTTTTTCAATCCTTTTATCACTGTCAAATCCTGCTTCTCAATAAATGTATATCTGACCTTATAATCCTCTAATCCTTGGCTGAAGAATGTAATTGGTTATTCTATCTCTTCATCATTCTTTTACATAAATATGGATAAGATTGTATCAAGGTTGTTGAAGGTATAGAGTATGACATCCTTGGAAAAGTCTGGGTTTAAGAGAGTAGGGTATTTTGCAATTACTTAATTGATTGTCTCAAAACTACTCTTTCCCTCCTTTGTCCAAGTAAAAACCTGGTTCTTTTTTAGCATGGTTGTGATAGGCTTTACCACAGTTGAAAAGTCTAGAATAAACCTTCTAACAAAGTTTATTTTCCCCAAGAAGCTTTTCATTCCCTTCTTGTGTTGAGGCAAGGACAAACCTAGGATAACCTCAATCCTTTTGAGGTCAATAGACAAGCCTCCTTCTGAAATAATGTGCCCCAAAATTTTACCTTCATAAACAACAAAGATACACTTTTTTGGATTAAGGGACATGCCATACTCCCTACATTTCTTAAACACCTACCTTAGATGTTTCATATGATCAACAACATCTTTTGAAAAAATAGTTACATCATCTAGGTACACAAGTAGGAACTTATTGATCAAACCTTTAAAATCCATGTACATTGCTCTTTGGAAAGTGGCTCCAGCATTGGACAAACCAAAAGGAATCTTCTTATAGGCAAAGGTTCCCCACTTTTTAGTGAAGGTTGTCTTGAAATGATCATCCTCTTTTACCAATATTTGGTTGTAGCCTGAATAACCATAAAGAAGTGATAAATGTTGAGAACCTAAAACAACTTGTAAAATTTGTTCCATGGAAGGTAGTGGATAATGATCCTTGAGAGACACTTTGTTAAGATCTAAAAAATCCACATAAATTCTGATCTCTCCATTCTTCTTTTAGATAGATACAAGATTAGCCACCCAAGTTGAGTTTTTGATAGGAAAGATAATCTTAGACTCAATCATCTTGGTCAGCGCTTTCTTCATGAGTTCCTCTATCTTGGGATTGATAGGCCTTTACTTTTGCATGACCATTTTAGCTCCAATTTCTAACTCAATGGTATGATGAGCTAGACTTAGATCAAACCCTTTCAAGTCTTTATACTCCCAAGCAAAGATGTCATGAAACTCTTTGCACAATTCAATAAAAGCTTATCTCTCAGACTGAGAACATATCTTGCCAATTTTCAAAAGTATGTCCTTGAAAATTAGGACTCTTTCATAGTTCTCTTATTTTGTTGACATGCTCACTCTTTATTTCTTATTTTGATCATCTTCATTGAAAATAATTTCCAAGGTAATCAGTCTCTTAGGTATCTTGTTTGTCTTTAGCAAAATGATTTTTTCTTCGTATTGATCATATAGTCTCTTTTGGTTTCTTGAGGAGAAACCTGCCTCATTTTTGAAGAAGTGTGCAATGTGTTCATCATTTTTAAACACCTGACATGACACTTCATTATTTGGAATAGAGGGTCTCACAATGATCTTGATATGAGACTGATCCTTCTCTTTCCCTACATGAACAGTCGTATTAAAATATGCCCCTATGGCAGCTAATTTGTCAACATGATTATTGGAATCCCTTCGTATGGGTTGTATGTTGAAGGCATCAAAATCTTCAAGTAGGTCCCACACTCTATGCTTGTAGGATTTAAGCAAAGGATTATTGGTTTTAGCTTGACTTCTAACTTGATGGATGACCAATTCACTATCTCCATAAGCCTTCAGATTCTTGATTCCCCTCTTCTTTGCCCATTGAAGGCCATGAACTAGGCCTTCATATTCTACTGCATTGCAGGTACAATTGAAGTGGAATTTATATGAGGACTAGTATTGATTCATTGATAGAAAAACTAACATAATGCCAACTCCTACACCTACTTTGATTCTTGAGCCATCAAATAACATTTCCCATATCCCATCAAGTTCATGGTCTTCATTAGTGAATGAAGGGATTGGAGCATCCCCTTCACCCATACAATAAACTCCCAAATCAGTCTCTCAATGAAAGTATATGGATCAAGTCCATGTGTTTTAGTGTTATACTTATCAAGGAAAAGATCAAAAATACCTTCAACGGGGAAGGATGCTTCACCATCCATGACACCTTCTTACTCTTTAATAATTAGGCAATTTTGATTTGAGTTTGTCTCCATGTATGGCTCGATATAAAACCTTGCTAAGGGCTGAGTCCTTATAGTCACCTTGGTTCCATATCTTGTTTTAAAATCTAGGAAAGACCAATCAGTAGAAAGATACCCTCCTATCTTACCCATGAAGTATCTTGACAAGGAAATAACAAAATGAGCTGGAAGGTCTACCACCACAACATCTTGAAAAATTGGGAAACTTAGGCAATCATGTAGAAAGACCTTCAGAACTTTGACCAATCCTACTATCTTAGTTGGAGTCCCATCAAGCTATAATACACCCTTGTTATGTGGCTTATATTTTAATCCCAGCATATCAGCCACCACTTTAAGCATAACAGTGGTACTAGCTCAACTATCCACAATGAAATTATGGACCAACTTGTCTCCCAAAATGAGGATGAGATAGAAGGATGGAGGTTTTTAAAACTTTCCAGAGGGCTCTAAGACATGGATTGGATCATTGGTAAGGGATGCACCATTGTGCTTTGAAGTTTGGGGGCTATATGGATGCTTGCAAGCTATTCTTGCAAGAGCTCCTTTTGACTAGGCATGTGCAAGACCTCTCAAAGAGTTGTGCTTGTCTTGACATTCTTAAAAGAATAGATAATGTTTAGAGGGGAAGTATTCACCTTTTCTTGCATTCTTGAAGGTAGTTGGGGAGTTTGAACCTACTGTGTTTTGGGTTTGACAATCCTACTTGCATTCTAATTTTACTGAGGAACATGACTTATAATAAGAAATACATTAGGAGTCACACCTTGTGGCCTTAGAGAGGCATATCTTGGATTTACTCGTGATTCTTGATCTTCTCCCAATGTTTTATTCGTGGGTCTTATGTTGGTTGTAATCGATGTGCTTTGATTTAACACATAGTCATCCTTTGCTTAAAAGTTCAGCATGCCTACACTTTGGCTATTGCCTTCTCCATGGATATTCCTTTGACTAGGATTCATTTATTTTGATGTCATGTAGGGATTAGCATCTCCTTGTGCCACCAAATCTTGGTTGTCTTTTCCACCATCATGCACAAACTGACCTTGAGGTTGTCCCCATTGGTCCAAATGATTTTCTCCTTGGACTAGATTAGCATGTTTTAGAATAATAGCCTTTGTGGAAGGAGTTGGATTAGGATTATAGGCATTGGGATACCGATTGAAACCTTGATGAACTAATCCTCTTCCTTTGTATTTGTATTGAGGTGGAGCTCTATAGCATTGTTGAGGATAGTATTGATGGTTAGGTGGAGCACTTGTCTGGAACTGATCTTGCTTGAGCTAAGCTTGTAATGACTATATTTCTTCATCTTTGTCCATAGCATTATCCACTTTCTTGGGGAAGGATCTTGGCTTGAAATTATCATTAGAAATTTGAGCTATGCTTGGAGCTTCAATTGAACCATGAGATAACAATGGCATGGAAACTCTTGGAGGGAGTCTTCCAGCTTATATCAAGTTATTTTCAACATCAATAGCTATTTCATATGCATCAAGTAGAATGAATCCTCCTATATATTGTGACATCACTACTACATCAATACTAATACCTTTGAGATAGGTGGGGAACACAAATCTTGGAGGAAGTCTCATGACATGCAACAACTTGTGCCATGTCCTTTGAAATCTTTCATTGAAATCCCCCATAGATTCGTTAAGATCTCTATTTATCATGTTCAACTAATAGATCAAAAAAGTGTGGTCACTCTTATTTTCAAATATAATCACCAACAATTCCCCAAAGCCATCTCAACTTGTAATACAACCACCTTCCAAAGTCCTATACCAGTCAAGTGTTTTACCTTTTAGAGACATAACAAGCAATTTAATGGTTATGTTTCCATGAGTAACATTATGGAAGTTATATAAATTCAAAATGTCCCTAATATGCTTAGATGGGGTAATATGACCCTCTCCATTAAAACTAGGGAGACTATTGGTAGCATTAGGAGGAATAGGGTCATATGCAGGAAGGTCAATTGGATTTTGTGTGTTAAAGGATGGTAAAGGATGTTGTATATCCATTTCTCTTCTTTCCTCTTGATCTCCTATTTCTCCAAATTCCTCAAATTCTTCTTCTTCCTCTCTAAAACCTCCTTGCCAAGGATCTCTAAGCACTATAAATGGTTCAGGGCATTGTTCTTCAAGAAGAGCTTTAGCTAGAGGGGCTTGATCAAAAGTCCTAGATGACCTAGTGAGGACCATGAAGTATAATGTGACAAAATTTATCTACAACTAGATATTCTCACCTTTTGGAGTCGCCAAATGTTGGATTAAGGATATTTCTACAACCCTAAGCTTGTCAAGACTAGCATTCACCTTGTCATGTCAATAATTTATCCCATCGAGCGTGCCAGAATTGTTGTTTCCAAATCTTGCACCCTAGAAGGGGGTGTTTAGTCCTCTTCCATATTTGGGAAATGTTGGATCATTTCTAGGCATGTAGGTGTGCCTATAGGGGAAATGAAACTCTAGATTTAAAGGGCTAGCTCCCTATATGTATTTTGCAAGACAATCTTTATTTAAACCAGTTGATTGAAAGGAAAAGAGTTAGAATTTACTTGAAATAAACCTATTCTAAGAATGGTGATGCACCAAATATTGTCATCCACATGAATGTCATAACCTAGTGCATGATACAACAAAACACATAGACCATTCCCAATCTCTAAGGATTTTAACACAAGTATTTCAACATAGAGGTGAGATGTGTAAAATGACACAAGGAAAATGAAGTGAAAGGCAAACTTTGCATATTTCAAAATAGTAATACACATGCAAACATTCAATACACTTAACCACACTCTATATGTGTATTTAGATCTAAAACTCTTGCTGAAGCATGAAGGACAAAGGACAGAAGGATGAAAACCTTCACTTTTTATCACTATATATCTCTTAAACACTCAAACAATTACACAAAACTTGAAAATAAATAGGCTAAATGCTTAAAGGAAAAATGTGATGTCATTCCAATAGGGCTTTGCCATATGTTGTGTGGATGACTTTAACTTATCCCAAGGGTTGTATATATAGCACAAGAGACATGAGAGAGGGAGAGACCTTTGAGCACCAAAGAGAGGAATCAATCTGTTAGGAGTAATTATCTTCATTTATAACCATCTTTATTAGTGATGCTCATTCGATCCATCTGATTGATCCATGTCACCCCGTTGAACACCCTTAGCCTACCCTCTTGAAGATGCTTCTCCAACAGTTTCCAAGCATAAATAAGATATTAAGTAATGGAATTAATATGGTTATTGCCAATGGATCCACCTATTGGAATTTTGTCTTGATGCTTAACAGCTTCTCCTCAGCTCATCGAGATGTGTAATGACATGGAGGGGAATCACTTTCATTTTGTTTGGCCTTGGAGATGAAAATTTGCCAAAACCTATGTGGAGTCCCTAAGCCTCATGCCTTTTGATTGGTCATCAAAAAATGACAAGGATCATTGATTTACACCATCAATTTGTCTGGCATGGATGCTTGTAGATTATCCTCCATCTGCCTTTAAAAATCCATCTTTGTCCTAGCTTATGCCATGTGGTAGCTTCTCATTTGTCTGATGCCCACTATCGATCTTTAGAATCATGGGTTAGCTATTAGATCAAGTTTTATAAGTTGAGTAGTCTCAAAAACCTAATTTTCACTTCACAGTATAATTTAGGTTTTCATGACTACTTAACTTATGAATTTTTTATAAGTTAAGTCCTTGGATAATCTTGATTTACACTATGTAGAGTAATTCGAGTTCTTCAAGCTCACTTAATTTAGAGTCTTCAAGTTAGATTAATTTGGGCTTTTGGAGCTCATCTCCTTCAGAATTTTGGAGCCTTAAGTCTTTAAGATTTTAGAGCCTTAAGTCTTCAAGCTTTTCAAGCCTGATTACTTCCCAATGGCTAGTCTATCACCCCAAAGTTGATGTTCACGGGCCTGTCATGGGATACTTGAGTCCCAATGGCTAGTCCATCACCCTGAAGTTGATGTCCATCTACCCATCACTCCATTGACACAATTCCTTCATGGGAATTTCCCTTTTCTCCCTTCAAGTGTCTATACCCTTCGAACTTCTCAAATATGCCCTTTCTATGGACTCTCTTCCTTTGTTTTCCCTTTAGAATGCTCAAATATGACCTTTGGCAATCCTTCTATAGACTCTGCACAAATTTTATACCCTTCAAACTTTTCCTAAGTGTCCCTTCAGACCTTTGGAAGTGGACCGATTGCACTTTTCCCAATGACACTTTTGAAGACAAAAAACCCTTCAAAATTTTGTGTAGGGCACTTTGTAAGTGAAAATATCCTCTCAAAACTTGAAGTGCCTTTTGAAAGAATGGAATTTCCCTTTCAAACTTTTTGCAAGTGACCACTTTCTTGAAAGAGAGACCCTTCAGAAGAATGAAAGTGGACCTTTATTTGAGGAAAGGCCCTTTAGCTTTTTTGAAAGTGTCCCTTCAAACTTTTTCTGAAGGACACTTTGAAGAAAAGGACCCTTCGACAATTTGCAATATACCCTTCATGTTAGGTTGTGGAGATAAAAGCTTCACTGATGCAAACATGGAGGAGGTTGCATAAGAGTTACGGAGTGTCACAGACACCGGCGTCGGTCAGGCCAACCGATGACGGCAGGTAGGAGACAGGAAGCAACCGACGTCGGTCAGAAGTCGGCCGATGTCGGTGATCCCCAGGCAGACAGGGACCGATGTCGGTCGCATGTGTGGTTCGACTGCGAGTATATTACGGGCAGTTAGTTGACGAACCAAGTGTTTGCATGATGAGAGCTAATTTTAGACTAAGAGCTGCAGATCTAATTATTGTAATTAGGTGTCTAATTATTGTTTGGATGAGATCTATATAATAGACTCATGGTTGTATTGTAAACTAGTGCTAGAGAGTAAGAGAGCAATATTATAAGCTCCTTCTGTGTGTGAGGTGAGAAATGGTGTGTTCCTCCTAGTGCCACAGTACCAAGGTGGGTGCTGGTTTTGGAGAGTCAACAGGATTCTTCAGGGGTGTATGATCTTAGTTAGCTGGTGTGCATGGCTTCTATAGGAGATCTACATGGTAAGTAAGATCATTGATATGTAGGTGTATGTGTGTGCAAGGTCAAGGTTCACAGGTGTGCAAAACCAGGTTGATTTTCAGGTGTGCAAGATCAGATAGGACAGCAACACAACAAGGAGCAGAATTAGGCAGGATCTACTTGGAGTACAAGTGTGTACTCAGATAGAGCAAATAGGAAGGCAAGGGAGTTCCTTCCATAAGTAAGGTCTATTGAGGTGCAGGTTGTTGCAGGTTCAGGGGAGATCTACTTGAAGTACATTTGTGTACTTGTGGAGTGCGTGGTGCACTTGTGGTGTGCGTGGAGCACAGGTATAAGGTGAACACCAACTCAGTGTTTGAGTTGGGTGTTGGGACCTAAGAGAGAGAGCTTTGAGGAGAGAATTACTGTTCACTTGAGGTGTGGGAAGCCTCTGAAGAGGTGGTGGAGAAGAAGTGGCATCTTCTTTATTGTATTCTTTTCTGCAAGAGTTTTAATACAAGTTGTGTATTGTCTCTCATATCATGTGAATTCTAGTTACTTGTGTATTCTGGTTTGTTTCCATATATTAATTTGCTTAGTAATCAATTGTGTGCTTTTGGTTATTTATCCCAACGGTTTTGTGTTTGGTTACAGGTCACTCTCAGGGGTTTCTAATCGAGTGGGAGTAGAGCAATGGCAGATCAAAGTAAGCTAAGAATGGAGGAGTTGAAAAGCACAAATGGTCACCAACGGTCATATGGAAAGAAAGAGCAGGTAAAAGAATATTGTTGGTTGGTAGCAGATCAGCATGAAGGAACTGAAGATGTAGATGTTGCAGGTGTTGTTGCACAGGATGCTTTGGGAGGTTTCTTGGATAAAGTTGAATCTTGGATAACAGATTCGGTTGCCTCTTTCCATGCAGTCCCAGGGAGAGGAGCTCGTGAGCCTTACCAAAGAATTGGCAAAGGGGAAGTGAAGCTGAAATTGCAGGCGGCCAACACATGGGTGTTGAAGGAGGTCATGCAGGTCCTAGATTTGGAGATATGGCTAATTTCTTCAGAAAGGTTGGGTGATGAGAGATGCACAAGAACTCTCATAGTGGGTGTACTTGAATTAGCTGGTGGTAAGAAAACATGTACTCTTTATCTATTTGTTTATATTACTGATTCTTCTTTTGTTGCAGAGACGTGGCTTCGTAGGCTTGGTCACATGAGTAGGAAGGAGATGCATGTTCTTAAGTAGAAGATAGATATATTTGACAGGCTTAAGAACTAGAAAGCCTTGGTGTTCTTGGAGGAGATGGCGGACAGAGACCAGTGGATGGGGCTGGATACTTCTGAGCAGGGCAGTTTGGACATGGGGATTGATTCAAAGGAGCTCGCGAGTAAAAAGTCATCACTCACAGGCGAACACAGGTACCGGTGTCGGTAGGAAAATCGACGTCGGTCACAAGGACCGATGTCGACAGGGTTGGTAGTCAGGACAGGCGCAAGAACTGATGTCGATTGGATGCAGACTATGTGGTGACCGAGGTCGGTCACTGTAACGGATTTTGGGTGGACAACGAGCTATCAAGGAGTCTCAAACACCCATATGGAGGACTAAAGATGGTAAGTAAGCCTCAAATTCATTGTTCCTCTTCTTTATACTTGTTGCTGATTGTAGAGCAGGAAGGATCCAGGAAACAGTGGGAGCATGACATGGAGAGATTGCAGAACCAAGCAAAGATTTGGTAGGGTTGCCAGCCGGATGAAAGCACAGAGACGAATGGATTCCTTAGTTGAAGAATAGAGAGAACAGACACGTGAGATGGAAGACCTAGACATATGGTCTTGAGGAGCTGCAGGACAGTGGTACAGGTTTTGACAGGGGGATTACAAAGCATGACTTTAGTCAATGTCAAGTAACTACTATGGTTTGCCTTACCAAGGGGATGATGGTCATGACATTATCTTGTTACTGTATGTGGATGGTATGTTTGCTAGCAGGTTTGTACATACAGGGTTTTGTTGAGCTAAGGGTAAGATTAGTTCAGTGGTTTGCTATGAAGAATTTGGAGCAGCAAAATTCTTTGGCATGGGGGACATGGGAGATCACAGGTTGATTTTGTCTCCAGTGGGAGCTGATGTGAATCAGGTGTTGGTGAGGTTCATTACGCAGGATGCAGAATCAGAGCACACCAAGGGCTGGACAGTTAAGTGTCCGAAATCACATGAGGTCTGGTATAGGCCTGAGTTTGCCCAAGCATTGAGTGTTGTCAGAGAGTTAGGAGCCAATTCTGAGAAGTGGGTTCTCAGGTATTTGAGAGAGACCAGCAGTAGGGATTCATGTTATTCAGGTTCAGGACTTCACTACATGGATTTGTAGATGCGGATGCGGCAGGGTACTCAGATGACAGGAGGTACATCACGGGCTGTGTGGTGGGTTGTCTTCAGGATTCATCTTGAAGAGGGATACAAACCAAGAAATAGATTAGATAGGGTACAAGTACAGGTACAGTGCAGCTATTTATCTCCAAGTGGGAGATTGTTAGGTTGTGGAGCTAAAAGCTTCACTGATGCAGACATGGAGGAGGTTGCAAAAGAGTTGTAGAGTGTCACAGACACCGACGTCAGTCAGGCCAACCGACGACGGCAGGTAGGAGACAGGAAGCAACCGACGTCGGTCAGAAGTCGGCCGGCGTCGGCGATCCCCAGGCAGACAGGGACCGATGCCGGTCGCCTGTGTGGTTCAACTATGAGTATATTACGGGCAGTTAGTTGACGAACCAAGTGTTTGCATGATGAGAGCTAATTTTAGACTGAGAGCTGCGGATCTAATTATTGTAATTAGGTGTCTAATTATTGTTTGGATGAGATCTATATAATAGACTCATGGTTGTATTGTAAACTAGTGCTAGAGAGTAAGAGATAAATATTATAAGCTCCTTCTGTGTGTGAGGTGAGCAATGGTGTGTTCCTCCTAGTGCCACAGTACCAAGGTGGGTGTTGGTTTTGGAGAGTCAGCAGGATTCTTCAGGTGTGTATGATCTTAGTTAGCTGGTGTGCATGGCTTCTATAGGAGATCTACATGGTAAGTAAGATCATTGATATGCAGGTGTATGTGTGTGCAAGGTCAAGGTTCACAGGTGTGCAGAACCAAGTTGATTTGCAAGTGTGCAAGATCAGATAGGACATCAACACAACAAGGAGCAAAATCAGGCAGGATCTACTTGGAGTACAGGTGTGTACTCAGATAGAGCAAAGAGGAAGGCAAGGGAGTTCCTTCCATAAGTAAGGTCTATTGAGGTGCAGGTTGTTGCAGGTTCAGGGGAGATCTACTTGAAGTACATTTGTGTACTTGTGGAGTGTGTGGTGCACTTGTGGTGTGCGTGGAGCACGGGTATAAGGTGAACACCAACTCAGTGTTTGATTTGGGTGTTGGGACCTAAGAGAGAGAGAGCTTTGAGGAGAGAATTACTGTTCACTTGAGGTGTGGGAAGCCTCTGAAGAGGTGGTGGAGAAGAAGTGGCATCTTCTTTATTGTATTCTTTTCTGCAAGAGTTTTAATACAAGTTGTGTATTGTCTCTCATATCATGTGTTATTTCTGAATTCTAGTTACTTGTGTATTCTGGTTAATTTCCGCATATTAAGTTGCTTGGTAATCAATTGTGCTTCCAGTTATTTATCCCAACACTTCAGAAAGATTGTTTCAGACAAAAAGTCTAAAACAATTCCTTTAGAAAAGTTGAAAAGATCAATTCTTTCAAACTTTTTGTCAAAAATAAAACGCTGAAAGAATTCCTTCAGAGAGTTGCAAAAAATAATTATTTTGAAAAAGTCACAAAGGAGAATTCTTTTAGACTTTTTGTTTCAAACAAAAAGTCTGAAAGAAAGAACAAACCCAAAGAATGAACCCTTAAGAAAAGTAGAATTGCCCTTCAGAAAAGAGCAAAGTGTCCCTTCAGAAATGTTGAAACGGTCCACCTACTTGAAAAGTGCCCTTCAAAAACTTGAAAAGAATTCCTTTGGCAAAAAATGAAATTGCCCACTTGGAGAGAAGACAACCTTTCAAAAAGATTGTTTCAGACAAATTGTCCGAAACAATTCCTTTGAAAAAATTGAAAGCACCAATTCCTTTGGCAAAAGACCCTTCGAAAAACTTATAATAGACAATTCGCAAGAGAATGACCCTTTGGGAAGCTTGAAAGTGACCCTTCAGAAAAAGTGGAACTACCCTTTGGAAAAGATGGAACTGCCCTTCGAAAAGGTTGAAGTGTACCAATTCCTTGAGAAAGAGACCCTTCGACAAAGTAAAAAGGACCAAGTTCTTTGAGAAAAGAAAGTGGCCATTTCCTTCAAGACTTAGGCAAAAAACCTGAAGTAAAACCTTGTAAAAGGGAAAAAATGCTTTCAAGGAGACTGAACAAAAGCATTCTCTGAAGGAAACCATACTAGACATTTAGATGTGGGGATAAACCATTTTGAATGTTGTATTTGGCCATAATGAAAAGGTAGAACCTAGCAGTGAATTTTGGACAACAGTTCCTGTATAAAGTTATTTTAAACATATACTAGAGCTCTAGAGGTGGAGGCAGGATTTGGATTAAAACTATTATATGGTCTAACATTAGTAATATGTCCTTATCCTTGAGAGTTGGCTTGAAAAGGTAGCCTATTATTCTGATAAGGTCCTTGATATGGAGGCTTGTTATTCTAATAAGACTAGTAAGGTGCTTGATATGGCCTATAATTTTGAGCCTGCTACCTTTCAATAGTTACCAAATTATTTACTTGGGCTTTGATCAAGCTCTTTAACTCTTGTATTTCACCAGATTGGCTATGGATAACTTGTTCATGACCGGTTAGTGTGGTAATAGGATCAATTTTTGGTGTAGGGGGTTGTATATCAAGAAATAATGGCATAGCGGGTCTCGAGGAAATCTTTCTAGCTTGAATAAGGTTATTTTCAGCCTTGATGGCAACATCATAGGCATTAGGCAAGGTTTCTCCACCTATAGATTGTATCATGACAACTAAGTCATTATTTAAGGCCTTGAGATAATATAAGTAGGCATAGTTTACAATAGGTCTCACAAGAGTGAGGATCCTATCCCACATGTTCCGAAATCTAGAATTGAAATCTTGCATAAACTTTTGTGGGTTTCTCTTGATAGTGCTTAGTTGTTCAGCCAAAGACAAGTGGTCACTCTTGTACTCAAACCTCTTGCTCAATTTCTCCCCTAATAGGTACCATGAATCAATAGAATTAGGAGCAAGGTCCTATACCAATCTAGAGCTTTGCCCTTAAATGAAATTTCTAACAATTTAATGGCCATAATCTCTTGAGTTATATTGTGGATCCTATAAAAATTGGACATATCTCTAATGTGTTCAATAGGGGTAATGGTGTTTTTTTGGCTAAAGTAAGGAACACTTTTAAAAGATATCATATTAATATCATCATATCTTGAAAGGTTTAGAGGAGATCCACCATTGAAGGTAATAAATGATAGGTTTATATACATCTTAATAGCTATAGGAGAGTGGAAATGGATTTTCATTTTAGGAATATGGGCGTAAGGAGCAGAATAAAAAAATCTCTTTCTCTTGACTAAAAATGGAGGTAACTCAACAAACTCAAAAGAAATACTCTTGGACTTTGACCCAGTAGTCACCTTTGGCATGAGATTCGCTTACCAGTCTACAACTAGGAGTTGAAACTTATCGAATTCACCAGATGCTGCATGAAGGAGGCTATTAAAGTTGTAAATTGTCAAAACAAGCATCAATCGTAGATAACCTTGTTAAAATTCAGTTGAAACCTTATAACTCAATGCATTTGAGCAGAGGGGCCACCATGCATGCCATAAACTATTATCACTCTGATTTTCACCCCTAAAAAGGTTTAGACCTTTTTAATTAGGTGATAGCATGGAATCACTTCTAGGTTGTGGGTGGCCTAATTGGTGAAGTGAATCTCTAGATAGGAGTAGCTCCCTTGATGCTTCACCTAAGTCTAATGACTAACCTAATGAAATTGTAGGGAAAAGGGATAGAAAAGGACTAAAATCAAAAAGAGAACATGGAGGTGGTGCACCAAAATATAATCTCCTCTACTTGCCTGTAATTACACTATGGAATAAAAAGATTACAACTTAATTGTTACAACTTCAAAATAAATTTTCTTACATGATTGCTTCATATAAAGGTTATGGTAACTACCAGAGCCAAGGTGAAGGGTCAAGAGGTCTAAGAAAATACACTAATGAAATTTCCACACGTTAGATTCAATAGAACCATCTGACACACATCATATGACCTATAGAGAGATGACTGACTCACATAAAGGCATTAATTTAGAGGATGAATATGAGGAAGCAAAAAAATATCACTAAAATTCATCAATAATCTTCAAAACACTAGATGCAAGATGAAGAAAATACAAACTCAGCTTGAATTTATCTCAAAGGCAAATAAACAAGTATCAAGTTTGGCAAGGCTTCACCATACACACTTTGAGGATGATTACAATGATCTATTTTCCTACTTAAATAGTCAAAATATCTAGAGCTTAAGGTTTGATTTGGCCCTTTCCCACTAACGGGGCCATTATAGATTGAATCATGATCAGGGAAAGGGGTTTGAAGAAGTGGGAAACTCCTCAAGATCGCCATGGTCATGCCTGCATAACTGCCTACCATGTTATCTCAACCTATAACTTCTCTTCTGTTTACTTGTGGATACAATTATTCCCATGATGAATTCATCCAAATTCTATTTCTCTCTCATCATTTTTCTTAACACCATGATTATGAAGATCAGGATTCCTATTAATTGATTCAGTTACATAGTTTGTTCATGGATTTAATGCCTAAACGGGCGAAACGATATGTCAAATTTACCTCAAATAGTGTTGTGAGATGCTAGGGAACCCTTTTGTGGTAGGCTCTAGCCACATGTATTATTCAGGCTCATTTTGGGCTCTTCCACTCTTGTGAGTACATTTCCACATGGGGCCCACATACTCAACATTTTGCAAACCTTGGGCCTACTTGAGGCTGTTAACTGTCCCCTTTTTATTTGTTTGGTGCCCACCATCTTCTGATTGTGCCTACAAATGTGCACTCGAGGGCTTGCCACCTTCACATGGCAGGCCACCATTGGCCCTTAGGTTCCCCAGGTTCTAATAGGAGGTTAGATCCCATGGGGCTTCTCATTGGTTAGGTGCTTGTAGGTGTCAGTCTACACTATTGACTTGCACGAACCACCCTAGGACTCTAGGTCACTGAGATTGTACCACGTGGCATAATCCTACTATCTCGCTTACCTAAGGGCCTTTACACTTGTACATATGGTTTCAAGGCTTTGGGTTGCTAGGATTGTGACACGTGGAAGCATCCCACTAGCCCAGAGCTTTGCTGATATGGATTCACTAAGTAACTTTTTTAAAATTAACTAAGTCTTAAAAGACTTTTTGTACAAGCATGAGGTTGCATGGAGAGTAACACATGGCTTCGAACAATCCTTGAAAAAATTGACTAAGTGTTGAATAAAGAAAAGAAACTACTGGTAGACCATCCTTCAACAATAAAGTAGGATTTTATCACATGGCATAATCTTGCTAACCCATTACCCTGATAGATTTTCTCAAATGCACGGATGGTTTTAGGGCCCTGGGTCACTAGAATTTTGCCAAGTGGATTCATTATGCGTACCTACTTACTTTGGCACTTTGCTAATGTGGATTCATTAGGCAACTTTTGAAGAAAAAGACTAAGTACTAAAAAGGTTTTTGAATAGGCCTGAGGTTGTAGAATGCTGACACGTGGCTTCAGGGGAAATTTGAAGAAATGACTACATTTTTCAAAAGTTGAAAAATGGCTAAGTGCTTGAAAGGCTCATTTGAACTTGAAAAACTATTACTACATTTTGACTTTTCCTCTGTATTTTCCCCGAACAACTTAACCTGAACAATCTTTCTAAAAGGCATTTGGTATTTAACATTTGTTTTTGAAACTATGGGTTTTGACTCGTCTCCAGAACATAATGCTGAACAAACCCCCCGAAGACCTATTCCTTCAACATTCTTCCCAAACATTTTTCCCAAAGATCAAAAGATCTTCACAACTTTGTTAAACCTTTAGAACTTTTGTTTCAGAATCCTTTGCCTCGAATAATTTCTTCGAATCTCTCTTTTACAAAAGTCCAAAGGTTAAAACTTATGAAGGCTTCCGAACCAAATATTTGACTGCTCCGTTGTTTAAGACCCAAAGACCAATCCTTCCTAAAAACTTTCTATGTCCAAGACTTAGTCATTTCTTTCTAAACTTCAAGTGAATTTTGAAAACCTGATAACAATCCTGAAGCCCCCCCTTCTGAATTGGACACTGTGCTTCCATGGTGACCAAAAAAATGGTCAACACCTACTATTAAAAAAGTTGATGAAATCCCTATGACAGGTTTTCAAAACTTGGCAGCCTTGCCTATCATTTTAGAGTAACGAATCATCGTCTGACTTATAACCCTTAATTGTAGCCTTGGATAAAATTCGAGGAACTTGAACTTCTCTAAGTCAAGCATAGATTGCAACATAATTCCTTACTGCTGGAATGATAAACCTTGATCTTTGGGCACTACCCCTGGTAGCCACCATAAAAGCCATTCCTGGCTCAAAATAACCTTGCATGAGACACATAAACCACATACTCAAAACCCATATTATGAATCTTTAAACCCTACTTAAGTCCCAAAAAAATAAGTTGTTGAACAAATAAACCTTAGAAATGCACAACAATGTATGAAACCCACAATTTTGTCATTTAAAGCATCATGTCATACAATTTATTGTATTTACATAGTTTCATAAATGAAATCAAAGGCTCTCACAAATCTTGAATGTGTTATTTTTGAATCAAACGTAACTGATAGCTAGAAAAGATTCCTAAATAATGAAAACTTCGTAAAAAAAACATATTTTTAAATTCTATAAATAATAAATTTCTCCAAGAATTTATTTATATCATGACTTAATTCAACACAAAAAATAAATAATAAATAAAATAAAATAATAATTTAATATGTATTTTTTATAACATATATTACAAAACTAATATCAAAATTTAAGATTATTAAAAAAATACTTTATATATATTAACTGCACATTTTCCATTACAAATCAATAATTTTAAGTGATTACACTAAATTCCTAATAGTAAACAATGACAGAAAACAATAAAATAAAACATATACTAATCATAAACGATATAAAAAATGACATACAAGATAATAAAATAGAACATATTTCACATTTTAAGGTTTTTAAAAGTTAATGAGTATTGAAAATTTAGTTAAAAAAACATATTTTTAAGTTTTATAAATAATGATTTTTTCTAAAAATTTAGTTATATCATGACTGAGTTCAATGAATAAAATAATAATAATTAATTTAATATGTATTTTTTATAACATATATATTACAAAGCTAATATCAAAATTTAAGAATATTAAAAAAATATTTTATATATATTAACTACACATTTTCCATTATAAATTAATAAATTTAAGTGATTATAACAACTTTTTCTAATACTAATAATAAACAATAACATAGAAAATAATAAAATAAAATATATATTAACCATAAACAATATAAAAAATGACATATAAGATAATTAGTAGTTGACTCCTCAAATGACATTGCTCCCCATGAGTCTTCAAAAAAGAACTGCTTACCAATATCAAAACATACAAAATAATAAAATAAAACATATTTCACATTTTAAGGTTTTTAATTTTACACTTATGTTTGTAACCTTGAAAATCTTCATATTTCTTGCACTCATTCTCATCTCCACCACTATAAATTTTGGATGAGAACAATGTGGTGACAATTGCATTCCCTTTAGGACCAGTTTTTCAAACACCGCCCCTTTTATCAAAGGAATTGTAGTTTCTAGCATTGTTTAAATCTACAATTAGCCACTAAGAGAAAAAATACGAGTTTTTTCTATGTTTTTTCGTTGGTCAAAGTTGTTTCATTTGGTAAGGACAACTTATTTTAGCTTCAAAATCTCTTAAACAAAATTCACTTATACCATTGGGAGCAAGGATGAAGTGGTGATTGGTTATAATATTAAAAGCAACATTTACTTATTAGAGTATGTTGAAATGAGTTCCTTCAAATTTAATATGTTATTAGGTTTTTTTTTTAAATCAACGAAATTTTTACAAAATTTAATCGTCAAAAGTTATTATCATTTGTTTAATTTAATTATATGTTGTTAACATAATGAATTTCTTTGTTATTTCTACATACTTTCTTTTTTTAATATTCAATTAAAAAATAGCTTTGAGAGCATTCACATTCCATATCTTATCACTTTTTCTCAAACACTCTTCCCCATTAACACTTTAAATGAATTTCACAACAAAATATGATATTCCATATCTTATCACTTTTTCTCAAACACTCTTCCCTATTAACACTCTAAATGAATTTCACAACAAAATATGATATTCCATATCCTATCAATATTTCTCAAACATTCTTCCTCATTAACACTTTAAATAAATTCTACAACAAAGTATGGAGTATAATTAAACATGTTTTAAATTATTATATTTTGAACATTGCTTTGAAAATTGCCTTTCATTAAAAATTATATATATTTTTTTAAAAATTATTATATAAAATTTAAAATATATTTAAATAAGTAAATATCTTAATAATGTCCATAAAACTAATAATATATAAGATAAATAAATAAATAAATAAAGAATTTAATAACGTCCACAAAATCAAAACAATCCGCAACTAAGAACCCAACAAAACTTTATTTTTTGGAAAAAAAAAAGAAAGAAGAAAAAAAAAGATGAGTTAGTCGGTCTGTGGAATGAGAAACATGGTGAAGAGTGCATTTAGATTGTCGTCTTTTTTCCCATTCGCCATTAATATAATAGTACTTGAGCACTGGAAATGGAAGGAAACTGGGGAGCCTAACTACTGAACGAGTTTTTTTAACTTGTCACTGGCAGATGGAAAGTGGGTGATCGGTAATTTTTACCGAAGTGCGGAAGATTTGTGTGGAAGAATAAAGCTTTAACAACTATAGCCGCTGGGCATTGTTGTAGTAAGATTAAGATTACAAGTAAAGCTACTCATTTATGGCGTGAATCGGAGATTCGGAGAATATGAGAGGTATTGCATGTTTAGAAAAATGTTCATGCGGTTGCTTCTATATTACTCTACCAACATCATCATATTCATGCGTTCATGCGTTATTTGCTTTTGCTCGGCCCAGTTTCTGTGAGCTTGGAAAGGTGGTAGGTATGCATAAATTCAGGGTGGGAGTGGCAATCCAGAGCATAGAGAGAAAGTGTGGGGCAGAGGGACATTCTTGGAAAACAGGTAATGATGCCCTGCAATAATGCAGTGAGAGATGTGTTTCTGGTGCTGCTTTCCATGACACTCATTGGAATAGCCATGCACAAGCCCATTACGTCATTTAATCCCTTTTTTCCAGAGAGGGTTAATCATTCCGTTTCGCCCCCACAATCCGACATAAAGTTGCCAGTGGTAATTCAATCCATTCTCAGCCTAAAAATAAATAAAGTCCTGTATTTGGAAGTTGGTAGTCTGTACTGTTGTGTTTATGCATAGATGGGGTTTTCTTTTCTCATATCACCATTAATAGATGTGTTACTTTTCGCATCAACTGTGTAGAATATGTAGCATCTGCGTCATTAGCCATGTAGTACCTCAGTACAGTAGTGGGTCATTGTTGCTGCAGTCTCACATGTTTTCAACGTTTGTTTTACCAAGTGTCCTGCATCTAATGGGCCATTTGTCTGTTTGCTAGGCGACTGCGCCGCCTTTGGCGTCTACCGATGAATTGGGTAAACTTTTGGCAAAAACTGCAAATTCCAACAAGACTGTAATTCTCACAGCCTTGAATTGGGCCTGGGCAGAGCCGAATTCCATGATGGATCTCTTCTTGGATAGCTTCAGGATCGGTGAAGGGACAGAGGAATTGCTGCAAAATCTGCTCATTATTGCACTGGATGCAAAGACCTACGATCGTTGCCTTGAAATTCATCTGCACTGCTATAGCTTGAAGACCAGAGGGGTTGATTTCTCTGGGGAGAAGTTTTACATGAGTGACGATTACTTGAAAATGATGTGGACCAGACTTGGCTTCTTGGGAGATGTTCTGAGGCGTGGATACGGTATAATTTTTTCGGTAAGCAGATGCTTGTTTTCTTATAATTGGTTTAGTTGTCTGTGACGTCATGATGTTGTTTCATTTCAATTTTTGCTGGTTCATGATTTTATTTTATATCGGTTACGTATCAATTTATCGGAGATGGTGTAAGCACTCCCATCGTGTGATTTTGATAACGTACCTCGGTCTCGGTCTCGGTCGCATTGTAACTAATTTATTAACACCCAGATGCTTCTTGCCCCCAAATCAATTCTTCTTTGCTAAAACCATTCAATCCTGCGATCCGTTTTGGCAGGAGGCCCTGCAATTCCTCTTAGCAGCTAGCAGGCAATATGAATGTCATGCCTGACCGCTTCCACAACTGCTGAAAACCTCCCAGTGGTGAAGGCAGTGTTGGAGGATACATCCATGGGGCCTAGAAATGGGTTTCATAAAATTTTGGGTTGATGATGCAGCAACCAAGCCCTAAGTTCACCAATTCTGTGATTGGTAATTTGGTAGGCACTTAGCCCTTTCACAACGGCAGTTTAACATGATTGAGAATTGGCAGTGCTTAACTAAATGATTTGTAGGACTTCACTAATTTATTGTTTAAACAATGTTATGTTTAGAAATATTTTCTCCAAAAATGAACAAGAGACCATATAAACATAATCCTGTGGCTTCACACGCATCAATTCTATTGTTAATGTTAATCCAGCCAAAGCACCAAACACACATCAATTATATGCACTTAATTTTTTAATTTATTGAAGCCAATACAACATGGAGAATGCACTTTCAACCATATGGTTTCTTCCGAAGTCCAAAGCAGGCCTGCAATTGTGTAAAGATGGAGATCTGGATAGATAAATAAACACAGACATGGTTTGTTTTTTGTTGGAAGATCCTTTTTATCTACTGTTTACAGAAGGCAGAGCACAAAAGATGATTCTAGATAGCTCCATGATTTGAACTCTTGCAAAGGCTAAAGCCATATACTTTAAGATAGACCAGGAGTTGCCATTTTGGCTATCATCAGTCTTCAGATAACCCTTCCCAAGGCTATAATACCAACTTTTGGGGCTATGCCAATTTTAGACCTTTCAGCGAAAATTCTTGAAGATTTTTGTTTTCTTTATAAGCTGCTCCTCTCCTTATCTTTCCTAACCAAAAATAATCTGATGTTCCCTCTTTAATTTGCTATTAACATTCAGGGGTAATTTGAACTCCTTTCAGAACCCGTGAGGCTTCTTGCTTTTCCGGTAATGTCTTCTCGTTCAGCAATAATTTCGTTCTCAGTTGGTACCACTTCAACTCCTTGTGTTATTTCCTTAGGAAACTTTCTGAGCTTGTTTAAAAGTTTCTCCTTCTATTTTACCATTTGAAATCCGTTGTGTTCTTTCAGATTGCATTTCGGTTTTTTCTCAGGTAATCTTGAAAATAATTTTTTCAGGCATGATAACATCAGATGTTCTTGATCATTAGGCATGAGAATACCAGATGCTCATGTTCATTGGCAAGCCTTGTACCATAAGTTTTCATGGGCAAACGCTGAGCCTATGTGCTAACAAAGATTCTGTCACTATCCGTTCTGAAAAAATCTTTAGTAAGACTCATTTCCATGCAGGATCTGGAAAAGGTAGAAAATATATCTACTTGTTTCACTTTCCATAGAGATTACACTACAGAATATCCAATATGTTTCAAAATATATTCTGGAAAGGGTAGAAAATATATCTTCTTGTTTCACTTTCCATAGACATTTCCCTACAGAATATGCAATATCTTCCAAAATACCATACTTCTAGATTTAACGAAAATTAAAAACTCTTACGTAGAGAGGTATTTAGAGATAACAATGGTGGTTGGATTAAAGTTTTTGAAACCATGGTTTCAAAAAGAGCTTCGCTCTGCCCCTAAACCATGGTGTATTTTTTAATGCCCATTTTCTGTCTCTTTTTTTAGAAGAGAACAACAATTTATCTTCTTGAGAAGGAAAAAGTTAAAAGATGTCCATGCCAACGCTTCTCATTCTAGCCCATTAAATCAAATATCTGGCCAAATTTTATTAAATTTGCTAATGAGAGCATAGTTTTTTAGGACTACTACACTTATCTAGCTTTGTGCACTGAAGGATTGGAAACTGGATTTTGGGTTTACAGTTCTGGGTTGACAAGATTATTGTGAATGCTAAGAAGCCTATTATTCATGGTGTGAGCCTTCGTGTCCTCGGTTGGTGGGGTATCTTGTTGCAAAGCCTGTAACATTGTGACTTCTAATTGCATGATATGATGCTTAAATACCAATATTAATATTCAGCTACTACTTTATTATAGCTTGATGCTCGATTGGCATTGGTGGGTTCTATTTGGAAGTTCTTTTAGTTGGAACATAAAAGTTTTATATCAATGGTACTCGTGAGTTACCATAAATTCTCTGAATTTGGCAATTTGAGAAGTATACACTCTAGTTACCGATTTGCAATTGCTAGTCTGTAACTTTCCTAGAGGTTTAGGAATATAAATAGATGATCCTGTAAGACAACCGCTAGTTCTGTAGCGCATGTGAGATTTTGTAGGTTATGGTGTAGTCTTGAACATTTCTTTACTAAATTGATCTTCCTTGATACCTTATTTCACCTTCATGTGCAATACCACCTGAATTATCTTGTCTAACAACTCTTTGGTACATGCAATTAAAAATTTGAAATTCTCCAAACTTGGTCTATGTCCTATAATAACTCGCTTTGCTCGACATACATGAAATGGTCAAAAAGTTGCAACAATGAATCTTTGGACATAGGTTTTTACTTAATATGTTTTTTGCTCATGCCTCACAGATCTAGAAATATGAAACCATTGTTAGTTTGTTTTTGTTATCTCACATCCAATTATTATTCTGTCTGCAACCCACCCACCTGTAACCTCAAAGCAATCTTTGGTTGAAACTTGTTCTTTTAAAACTTTACAACTGATTGTTCAGATCCATATTCTTTAGATCTTTGTAAACTCTGAAGCTTTCAATATTTGCCTTGTTATGTTATCATTTTTACTTAAGAACTTGGTATACAAGTTGCTTTTGTTGAGGATTCTTGGAATCTACATCAACAAGAGCTCTGTGATGAACTTATTGTTCACGAAATAGTTAAATCTGGATTTGTGACAGTTTTTGCCATGAGTGTACTCAGAAGGTTTTCTAGTTAGCTTCTATACTTCTGATTTATTAGATGCCCCACTTCATGGGTCATCGAGAAGTAGAAGGCATGATGCTTCAACTTACTGTTTAAAGTTGTTGACAAATTAATGAACAAATCTTATTCATGGCTAGGCAAATATTCTAAAAGACATGATAAACTCAGTGGGCTATCATAATCCTTTTAAATAACCAAATTAAATTAAATTGGCTTACTAGAGAGGATAAAACACATCATGCCAACATTATTATAAGATTGGGAACTGGAGGGAAAAAAATTATGATAAAACAACAGCATAGTAAGTAGAATTTTTCATTTATTTTCTTCTAGATGCATTTATTTTAGTTGAATAAACCAAATCTATTGGAAGCGGGAGAGAGAGTTTTGGGACAGAGTTTTCTCTTAAACAAGAGCATAATAAGGACAGGTGCAGAAAATGTCTCTAAACCAAGTTTTCAGAGTTTACTCAAGTCACAAATATAAGGGACATTGCATTGATTTATCTTTATCTATATTGGCTTACATGATGATAGAGAGTCTATAAATGTTAGGCACGAAGTGTTTGAGTTCCTCATTTCTTTGCGTGGACATTTTGTAACTTCTTCACTGAGAAATCCAAAAGACCTTTGGCAAATATGCCCTCCTCGTTCTGTTATTTATATTTACTATTTGGCTATTATCTCAAACAATATAATGGATTGATAAATTTTACAACATAATGTTGTAGTATTGGTCTTACATAGAGGTGAACCATAATAGGTTAATAATTTAATGGGAAGGTTTGTAGTATCTTTATTCATTGGTTGCTTTGTGGTATAACCAAAGCACATAGATGTTTGAACTGAGCACCATGCACCTGGCTTAACTACCCCTCTTCAGTTGAATCTCATATTGCTATTCAAGCAAGTAGTGTAGCAGTGTGTGAAAGAGGCTTTTTTGTGCTAAATAAGCAATACATACCTGATGCTATCTTGATTTTAAAGTAGAAATACAAACTTTGAGTGTGGTTTTTATTGCTTGAACTACACAATGGATCTTATCATCTTAATAAACTGTCATGCAACTAGGATGTAACTCCCGTTCTTCATCTTCCCTCAGTTTAGAGGATCTGGTAGTCGGGCTTCTAGCTTCTTTGAATTTTCTAGTTATTTTCAGCTGATTAGTAAGCTTTACGTTGGGTTTCATGCTAAAAAACAAGTAAAAATTGAAATGTAGGACACTGATATTATGTGGCTGCGAAATCCCATTGGGAGGCTAGAAGCAGATGCAGACATCCAGATTACCTCTGACAAATACAACGGTAATCCTTTTGACATGGAGAATTCAGCAAACACAGGGTATATGTATGTTCGTTCCAATGAACGCACCATTGGCTTTTACAGATATTGGTATTTATCAAGAACACTATTTCCTGGTAAAAAGGAGCAGGATGTCTTAAACATTCTCAAATTGTCACAGGGATTTAGGCAAAGAGGGATGAAATTTATGTTTTTGGACACCAAGTACTTTGGGGGCTTCTGTGAGAGGAGCCATAACTTGGAGGATGCTTATACCATGCATGCCAACTGCTGCAGAGGCCTCAAGGCCAAACTCATTGATCTGAGACACACACTTGAGGACTGGTTACATTATAAAAATCCACCTCCCAACAAAACTGTGACTCCTGGACAATGGAGACGGCCTACTGCATGTCTTAATTCTTGGTTTAGTTAATTATTCTGATGATGGGTTACACGTAGATTTCAAATATTGCAACACAGTTTTCATCCAGAAGCCTTATTTGGTAATTAAATTCCTGCTGATGACTACCCCAGGGTAAGATATAATTGGCAGGGGTATTAATATGCTCACCATTACGGGTCCTCTAATTTGTTACTCTGTATAGAATGGTCTTAGTCCAATTCTTGTAAGGTTCAAATTTTAAAGGTTTTTATTCTTTTGGAATTTGTTATTAATTTATTCATTGTTCCTTCTAGAACAAGTATTTTGGTTCAATGTAAATCCCTGTCTATTGAGATGAGGTGAATTTTTGTTATTAATTATTTTTGGTTTGTAAGTAATAATTTTTTATTAACAAATATGGGAAAGGTCTATGAGCAGTGGAAACATCTCATGGTCTGATTGAATCAAATAAAGTTTCATGCACCGTGTTGATTGTAACATATGGACAAAAGTCTTTAACATGTAAAGTTAATCCCCCAAATTTCATTAGCATCCTTCTACTTTATGAAAAAATAGGAGTTTTGGGACAATTTATAAAGATGCAGCATGAAATATATATATATATATATATATATATATATATATATATATATATATATATATATTTTGTAACATATGGACAAAAGTGTTTAATGTATAAAGTTAATCTCTTAAAACTTTACTAGAATCCTCTTTATGAAAAAATTGGAGTTTTGGGATAATTTATGAAGATGTACCATGAAATAATTGAAAGCATATATATATTCTTTTGCAACATATGGACAAAAATGTTCAACGTGTAAAGTTAGTCTCCCAAAATTTCATTAGCATCCCTCCACTTTATGAAAAAATAGGAGTTTTGGGACAATTTATTATGCTGTACCATGAAATAATTAAAAGCACATATATATTTTTTTTGTAACATATGGATAAAAGTGTTTAACGTGTAAAGATAATCTCCTAAACTTCAATAGCATCCTCCTACTTTATGAAAAAATAGGAGTTCTGGTACAATTTATGAAGTAGGAAGATGTTATTGAAGGTTAGGAGATTAGCTTTACACATTAAACACTTTTATTCATATGTTACAAAAAAGAATATATATATGCTTTCAATTATTTCATGGTGCATCTTCATAAATAGTCTTAAAATTCCTATTTTTTTCCATAAAGTAAGAGGATGTTAGTGAAGTTTTGGGAGATTAGCATTACACGTTAAACACTTTTGTCCATATGTTTGGAGCACAAATTATATTTTTTTTAAACATATGGACAAAAGTTGTGACAACCCATATGCGTTACCATTTAGCAAGTAATATTTAAATTCTATTGTGTATGTGTTTGTAGGATCACCAACATTTTTCACTGATATTTCTCCTAATCACTCTATATAGTCGATCTTCTCCGATGATGCTCTCCCTCGTCAAGCTCTGAGTGTAGGATCTACTTTGCATCCACCTCACAACAAGCAGGTAGTCTGAGTCATCACCAATGATGCAAAAACTAACAAATACATATCTACAATGTAACATAATATATCATACAGTTGTTACAACATGCACTCTAATCAACAATATTACTGTTTCATTTTAGTCTATGTTATAAAGCTCAAAATCAAAGCAATAGTAATCAGTTATTGACCATACTAATCTACAAAGTTATAGGGTATTAATTATAGGGTGAAATCGGGATGTAACATCTTTCCCTCCTAAAACTGGTCATCGTCCCGATGACTCTTATTAAAACAGAACTTTTGATTAACAAACAAAGTTTTAACAGCATAAAAACATAGTATCAAGTATCAAATCATGCTAACCAATGCAAAATTTCCCTGAAGAACTCATACTAGTTCTCATTAGCACTATTCTTAAAGAATTGGTCCCACAAGACCCTACTCTGTGACATTTCCTATTCTGCAAACAAGTTTTGTGAAAGTCACTTTACGTTGATTAGTTCTATCATGACTACCCTAGGGTTTAGAACCGCAAGAAAAGTCTAATAATAACTCGGTAAAAGTTTCACTGCTAACTCAACAACACATGAAATCATCACAAAAGTCCAAACAAATGATCATACGACTGAATTTGACAAGTTCTCCCTGTCAAATTTTAAATTCGACAAGTCCATCTACCGAATTTAACTTAATAACAACCAAGTCAATGAGAGGCTAAGTAAGATATTGCCTTATCGCTTATAACTAACGTCCATAATTCATCACTCTTCCCTCAGGGCTTCACGACTTGACGATCTTCAAAAAGTGTACATGGTTCTATGAAACACAAGTCTTGTACTAACATATCAAAAAAAGCAATACTATATGCTAAAAAAATTTATATGTACTAATATACACACAAGAGAAATCATACAATCATTTCGAGATTGTATTAAGTTGCTACTAATCAATCATAACTAGTATCGTGCCCTGCTACTTAACCTATAGTATTATATTCATAGTTAAGAGATAATAATACCGCAATTATCATAACATACAAAAGCTAATAATCATACGGTCCCTACAACCATATAAGCGAGATAATATCTTATTGCTTGCACGACTAGCACGAAACAAGTAAAAAAATTTATCTTAGTGCTTTAGACTAAGATGTTTTGCACATCTTATACCTTACTCCTGAAGAAAGGTACACATAAAACTCTTTAAAACAACACGCTTCAAAAGAGAATAGTATCAATCTAACAAAGGTATTTAATAACATAATAATTATAGTCAATTATAATTAGTATAAATTCATTGTTAGTCACTCCTTGTGGTCAAGTTCATAGATTAGATAAAATAGTAACTTTATAAAATTACAAAGTGGGAAAATAGAGAACTAACATCTCATAAACAAAACTTCCTACATACCCTCACATGGTAGAATGAAACAACGCAACCCAAGTTACCAAACATTATTCACTTACCAAACTTGTAAGTGCATTATCATCACCTACCTTCACAATCAGAGGAAAAATGCTAACCACGAAGACGCATCAATCCATCCAATTCTACAACTTCTATCAACAAGAAGTAGAAAACACTATTCCATGAACTCAAGGGAATAAAATTAAAACAACCATTCAGAAACAAGTTTTGGCTTAAGGAAATTTTAAAACAATGCCATGAGAATATAAATCTTCTCAGTAGCTTAAAATGACGTAAGAGGAGAGTGAAAGAATAACAACTCACCTCTACGCTGATTAAGAGAGAACATTTTTTCTCCCGTCTAAATAAATATAAGGATGCTAATCCACATAACAAACTCCTAACACAAGGGAATTCACAATCACGACATCTACTCTCAATAGTAAGAAAGTTTTCAACGCACTAAGTGGTGCCACTCTAGAATGGTCTTATTGAATTCCCATTCTTAAGATCTGTGTAAGACACCAAACTAATGCTTAAATACTTAAGTGAGAAGCACTCCATGTTTTTAAAACACTCACAACACAAATGATGAATGTGACTCGATTACTAAGAAATATGTAATCATATTCGAGGTGTTCAATTTAAAGATTGAAAACATGGTAGGAAACTTTTGTTCACAACTTAGGAACCCAACAATGCTCTTACCTACTCAATCACCTTATACAACCATCACCAACGAGACATTCGATAAACCAACTCTTTAGCAACTCTAAGGGAGTATGAATGCTCTTAGGATACACACTCAATGTACCATACATATTTTCAAAATCCTCCAATCTGCTGAGTAGTAGGATACAAAAATACTAATGAACTCATTAGATCCTAGAGCTCGAGTCATAGATCTGATACCAAATGTGACAACCCATATACGTTATTATTTAACAAGTAACATTTAAACTCTACTATGCATGTGTGTAGTGTTACTAGCATTTTTCATTGATATTTTCCCCAATTGCTCCATCTAGTCAATTTTTTTCGATGATGCTCTTCTTCATCAAACTCTAAAGATTGGGCTTACCCTACATCCACCTCGCAACAATCAAGAAGTTACTCTGAATTATCATCAATGATGCAAAAATTAACAAAAACATATCCATGATGTAATAAAATATATCGTACAATTGTCACAACATGTACTCTAATCAACAAGATTACTATCCCATTTCAATATATGTTATAACGCTTAAAATCAAAACAATAGTAATCAGAGATTAACCGTACAATCCACAAATTTATAAGTTATTAATTATAGAATAAAATCGAGATGTAACATCACTATTGGGTTAAATGTCATTGCTAAAATGATTAGTACTTAAAAGAAAAAGAGGGGGCATGATCACCCAACTTAAAAAAGGTTTAAAGCGCAAGGTTAAAACATTCAGTCGATGAAAGAGCAAATTTAAAGTGAAAAACTTAGCCCGCTTTCCTCTCAATGGATCTCTGCCTCGCTTCTGCGGCTCTGTGGCGTCAGCATTGAATTCAGATTCGCAGGAGGGCGAGGACTCGTTTTTTTAGCAAGTTTTTTCTTCTGTTGGGAAAAAGGCCTTCGTTGGGGCTTCGTCGGCAACTTCTGGTAAGCCCGCAGGTGGAGCGCCTGGTCTTCAGAAAGGGTTTCTTTGTCTGCCCGAGCCCTTGTCCTCTCCCGTAAGTAACCCTGTGAGAGTCAGTTTCGCGGAGCATCGTTCCTAGTCTATTCGTGGTGAGTTTCAAGTTGCCAGTGATCGAGTCCAGGTGGAACACAGCCCAGCCAATGTGACCGTTGCTAGCTCGAGCTCGACTAGAGCTGATTCGGTGAATCCTGTGCAGGTGTCGGTTGAGCATTCTGTACTTGAGAGACCGACAGAGTCCCCCTTTTTTAAGGATTTTTTTGCCCCCTGTCTAGGTCAGCGCAGTTTGTCTTTTGGTCCGGCTGAGCCTACGGCAGTTGAAGCACCTAATGGATCGCTTGGAGGTACGGAATCAGGTGGTCAGGGTTCTCATCTTCGCTCCCCTGGATGTGATCCTCTCGGGCCCTGCTTCCAACAAGCGTTAGATAGATTTATTCAGCTTGCAAGAATGCTTCAAACCCTTTCCACGAATGTAAGGACTTTTGTAAGTCTTGGTTAGCCACTGGTTCCTCTGGTTCCCCTCCTTTGGCTGATGCTGCGCTGGTTCATGGGTATTCTTCACCGGTTGTGTTCATGCTTGGAGATGTTCCCGTGGCTTTTTCCAAGGATATTCCCGACTTGAATTTGTCTGATTCGGCAGTCTTAGAGATGGAGGCTGAGCTGGGATGCAGATGGCTTTTTGGAAAATGTGTGGGATCTTTCCTTTCGGTCTCTGAACTGTCTTCTTGGGCTTCCAGGTCCTGGAATAACATTGCTTCACCTTCCTTCACGCTGATTGGTTTAGGGTTATTTTGGGTTGTCTTTCAGATTGTCTCTGACCCTGATTTAGTGTTGCTCTCAGGGCTTTGGTTTTTTTTTAAGGAATTGGGTTTTTTTCTATCCCGTTTTCCCTTTTTGATCTGGCCATGGTTTTTTTTTGGCAGTCCTGATTTGGATCAGGGTTTATTCTCGTTTTTAGGAAACAAGATCATGTTCAGTTTTTGGTGAATCAAGTGGGTTCTTTCATAAAAGTGGATGAAAATTTATGGGGTCTCTGTATTGTTTGGGCTTGTGTGTTGTGGATCTCTCCAAACCTCTCTTCCACTCAGAGAATGTCCTCTCCTCATGTGGTTCGTGGATTCAATGCCTCAACTTTGAAGGGTTTCTTTTTCGTTGCTTTCATTGTTATCTTCCTAGACACCGGATTGCACATTGCCCTCCTAGAGTTTAGGTGTGGAAAAGGAAAGAGGGGACCTTGGATCTGGATTTCTTTTGACACAATCATGACAAGTTTTATCCTCTGTTGTTTACATGTTTGGATTCACAGGGTTGAGGGGGGAGATGGTGGGGACGGGAGGGCTTTTGAAGGATATGCCCATGGATTGCTTGGTCTATGCTCTTGCCCCAACTCCTCCTTAGCAAGGTGTGGTCACTTCATCCATTCCTAAGACTTTGTGTTTTAAAACTATTGCCAATGTCGGCATGTCTTTGAAGCGGAATTGTTAAGCACAGAAACATAAAACTTGGTTCGTAATAAAGATCAATGAACCTTGGACGGCCTTCTTCCTCAACGAAAAAGGACATTGGGTGTTGCAAATGGGTAGTTTGTATGGGGGATTTTTGGCCTACTTCCTTTGGGCAGCGTTCTTGTCTTTATTGGAGTTTTAGTGCTTGCTTTGTCTTTGTGAGTGTTTGTCGAGAGTTTGCTCATTTAGCCTTAGTTAACGTCTAGTCTTGGTTCTTGCATTCTATTTTTATTACTAGTTTGTGGTCGTTGGGTTGCTGCTGTAATAATGTTGTTTTGTTGTTGTTTCATAGTTTTGTTTTAGTGGGATGATCTCTTTTTCCAACTTTGTAGGCTTCGCTGTAACAGGATGTCATATCCGGTTCATAGCTTTAGCGCAAAAGCATGTGCCAATAATAAAAACAAAATTCAATCAATGAAAAAAGCAATTACACTTAGTAGAAAGTACAATTCCAAATAGCTTTAAAATATAAGGCAGAAGTAATGCACTCAAAAATGTTAATTAGTTTTTGTAAATGTACGATTATAGATAATCTACAAATATAATGTTAACTACATTCAAAATTGTACACTGCATAGTTTTCGGGAATTTACAATTCAAAATGTATAGTATGCACTTTCTTCGTTTAGCTATAAGCTTAGTTTGAAGTTTAACGTATAAATATATTACTGTTTTTTTAAAATAGTTTTTAAAAAAAAATTATGGAAAAAATTATTAAACACACGAATTATACATGAAATCATTATTTAGTTCGCAATTAATCATTTTTCACATTAAATATTATAGTAAAATATGATTAGTTCATGCAAAGATAAAATATTAATGAGTTTATTTTTTTTCAATTAATAAATTTTTTTGAAATACATATTATAAAATAAATATAAAATTTTGGTTTAAATTTCTCATATAAATATTAGTATATTCCTAATATATTATTTCAAAATATTCTTGTTAAATTTAATATAATTATCAATTTATCAAAAATTTTAACAAAAAGTATCTTCATATATATATATATATCGTAAATTTTTAAAATAATCCCCCAAAAAAAAAACATAAACATTTTAAATCAATAGACTCAACACTTAATCCATCAATAAGTAAATGGAAATGAATTTCATATAAGCTTCCATCAAATGCTATCATTTAATCCCTCACGTAATTTTTGCTTATTTTATTTTCATTGAATATTAAATATTTTCGCTGTCTAGGGGAAAGGTCCCAGTAGCTGAACACCCTAACTTTGGACAACGAATTAAGATACCAAAATATCACATTAAATTTTGAAATTTTTACCAATTTTAATATGACGTCTTAACTACTTATAACTAAGGTTTCAAGGTCTAACACATTATATATTTTACGATATAACCAATTTTATCACGAAAAGTCATAAATTGCATTTTTTAAACCTATGACCAAAACTTAACCTTTGGAGTACCAATAGTTGTACACTAGAGTATCAATAATTGAGTCTTACTTGTCAAGATGTGATTGGTTACTTTTAGTAGTATAGAATAAATGTTGAACAAGTATTAGATACTACATGTTCAACTTTTGGTACACTTCAATATTTATACACACCCAATATGTTTTGTTAATGAAACACATGTTAACAAAACCCTGTTCAGCGATTGGAACATGTTCAGTTATTGGGACCTTTCCCCTACCAGTGAATTCAATCAAGGAATCAAAAAAAGTGGAGATGTTTAAGACAAGTACAAGGAAGCCCACTTTAACCGTTGATTCTCAAAGGCGATGGACCGTAGATATGTTATCATACTTTATTAGCCCCTGTTGGATAGGTAAGGTATTTATTATAATCACTTTTACGAAAATGTAAGAGTAATTAACAGATAATCTATGTTGTTTCTTGATGAAGGATCATAGTTGGGATTCGAAATGCGCTGATCATCAAAATCTAACACAATTTTTCTCAAAATAAATTATTTGTAAGTGTATGAACGGTGGAAGCATAAAATCATTGAAAGTAAATTGATTTTCTATATTTTAATGTTTTATTTATACTATTTATTATATATTACTTTTTAAAAAGAAAAATGTTTTGAAATATATTGATGGAACTAATTTTTTAAAGGAAATTAAGATATTTATAATGAAAAAAATTGAAATTGTGAAAAATGAGTATTTAATAAACGATTTTTTCAAAAAGTGTGCCAAAGCCTTTCATTTTAATTGTATCGGCTCTTATATCTCAAATATGTTTAGATTTTTTATTTATTAATTCTTGTTAAGATGAGTCCTAATTGATTCACTTTTCAAATATTTCATTTCTTTTAATCAACCATAAAATTTGAAATATATATTATAAAACAATTTTGGTTAAAGTTTTTCAAATAAATATTAGTATATTTCTAACATGTTATTTATGAATATTCTTCTTAAATTTAATATAGCTATCAATTTGTCAATTTTTTTATAAACAAAAAATATCCTCATACTCAAAACAAAAAAAAAAAAATATCATAAATTTTTAAAACAATCCTCAAAAAATCACAAACTTTTAAATCATGTATGTGGACCCTAACAATTAGTCTATCAATCAAGTAATTATTTTCAGTCTCATCATCAATTACATTTTGTATGAAACGAATTTATATCGATATGCCAAAATTAATATATATCTTCCAAACGAAATTTGGAAGGTAATGATTTCTCCAATTTAATCTCCACGCATATTAAATGAATGTAGAGCTGAAAGAACGAAGACATTAATATAGTAATGATAATATCAAACTCCAAAAACTACCAAACGTGCTCTCTTATTCTCAACAAATTATGCATTTTTGAATGATTTAAGTTTAAAGTAAGAAATCAATATTTACTTAGGAAAAAAACATACTTATTTTCATTAGTTGAGTTGAATATTAGGAACTATAAAATTAATTGAATTTTCTTAATTTAAATTACAAACTTATATTATTTTTAATTAGGACAAATATAAAATGTATGCATGAATAAAATAAGTACTTGAACATAAGTAATCTGATTAATTTTATGTTTTTAATTTTTTTTTTCCTAATTATCATGCAAAGAAAACCTATAGGGGTATATTGGTTGAGTGTTAGTTATTTTTGGTTGTCTACTATTAAGCTTAGGAGAGTGAATATATTATCTCATACCTATGGAAATGAAATGAAATTACCTTATCAACTAGTTGAATTGACCATTCCAAATAAATGAAAACTATGACTTAAATAAATGTACAAAGATGATTGTAATTCCATCTAATGCATGCATTGATTGACGCAAATACTTATAATATGGAACATTATAGTTCTCTAATCCTGTATAAATTTCATCCCTCCACACCACTCTAGCCGGACCCACAAATAACTTTCCTACATACTAACCACTCACATTATTAGTATCAAAAACTCAAACGTCCAAAATTTGCCATTAAAACGTACCAGTTGTTAGAGGTTTTTTTGGTCCTCCAAAAATTTCTCTTCTCATTTTGTCTCTGACTATAATATCAGAGCATATATCCAACCCTAAAATTTGCACACATTTTTATTAGTGATATGATCACAAGTATATGAAACAAGGGCACAGAGCTAAGTCTTTGCGGAAGTTAGAATTATTGGTGTCAAAATTGTGTTTATTATTAGTCTTTAATCATAGTTAATCAATCCTTCCACACGTTTGTTTGTAAATGCATTTATAATTAGAAAAAAATTTCAACAATCAAATTGTATGTATAAACATTTAACCCTGAGTAATAGTAGAACAAAAGGAAAAATATTCATATCATTGTCAAAATTATATTAAAATTTCAAAAGTACTAGAAGCTTTTAGCAGAAAAGCCATCACCATTGAACACGAGGACGTAAATACCATTAAAAAATCATTAGTACAATGAAACAAATTAAACGAACAAGAAGGTATCCCATCCCTATATTTTCATATCATGCATATTATGGCATTAAATATGAAACAAACCAGTCAATAGACAAACATAATCAGATGCTCACCATTCTGTGCGCCGAGCCAACAAATGTAATAATGTGGGCCACAACGATCCTCCAGCTGAATTCCAATGCCCACAACAAGAAACAATTACAACTTTCTAACAACTAATTAAGGGGAAAGAAAAATGTCTATGCATGGGAAGAGTAAGCAGGGTCGAAACAGATCTACGATCCAACACATCAAACAAAAAAATTGTTGTTTCATAAAAAATGAAGGATTAAATACGGAAGAATAGAAATATAGAGAATAAAATGAAAAAAAAACAAAGAGTGGGTTCCTAGCTCACAACCTTGTCGTGGTTGGAAAAGTACAGGGGGTCATCCATGCGAAAAACTTGAGAGCTGCCTTCTGTGTTGTATTCATATTGCATAAACCCCAGGGGCTTGTGAACTATTATATCCATTATGAAAGTTGAAACTGAAAAGCCTCTATTTTTCTATACGTTTTCTCTTTCAATCCTGGGGTTCAAACGCCAGACCTGTGAGAGTCAAAACAAATAAATTATAATTTGTAAAATGGAGAAGACTTGGATAATCAACATGCCTATGTATAAAATAAAAGAAACACCACACATGACTCCTTAAATCCAAAAAAAATATTTGTCCAATCCCTTAACATGTGTCGTCATGCATGGTGGATACGTTCCCTTAGCAGGCGCTACCACGCATTTCAAATACGAAGATTTCAAAAACAAATAAAACTTTATTTCCATTTTTTCTCCCAATTTTTTTATGGATATGCTCTCTCCCAACCCACTTGACAAAAAAGAGTAAAAAATTCAAAGCTCTTGGCTATAATAATTGCAGGGGATTTTGTAAAAAAACATATGCACTCCATTTCTACGAGGATGGATCTATTTCTTGGTGAAGATGGATCTACTTCTCAGACCCTGATATTTAGAGAATACATGTCTAGGAGGAAATAAGTTGATCGAGATATTGAGACCTGCACTTGAGTTTCCCTCCCCTTTCTTCGAGATAATTCTAGCACTCCCTTTGTTAGGGCATCAAGCATGTGAGACAAGTCACAGATAACAGCTAGCAGTGATCAACCTTTCAAAATATTTGAATTAACAAAAAATTCATGTCTCTATTTTTGATTCTTGGCACAACATAGCCTGTATCATTGATTGATAATATAGATATAAGAGAACATTATTAAATTGACAGAGATCGAATTATGCCTATCACACAACACAGAACATAAATAGACTGAGCAAAATAGAGAATACTTTGACGGTGTTAACATATTTCTCTATGAGCAGTAGTACCTAGGCTACGAATAGACTGCCTAGGAACAGGTCCATTGCCCATCAATGCAAACAAAAAAAACCTTGAACCTGTAGCCTGTGTGACAACAAATCGCTGCACAGGAACTGGGCATCTGCTACCATTTTGGCATGCCATGGTTTCATTGGCATTCAAAGGAGGTATAATAGTGATGCGTTGATTGCAGTGAACTTTCGCCATAACATCTAAATCTTTACTCCAATCAAATGAAACCAAATAATATTATTTTATCCTCTGAACTAAACACCTTGCATCTTAACTTTGATTATTTCTTTGCATATTAATCAACATAGATAACAACAAGATGTTATTGGGTAATGGGGCACAAATTAATCACAGATTAAAGACAAATGAAAGCTAATAGTCCCTCCCTTCAGGACTAATAACAAAATTTTCCCCAGGTAACATATATACCGTACGTTTAGTAGGGCACACAAATATTTTAAGTGTTCATATACAATCAAAATGTTTAGGGCATTTGTAGAACTATTTAATGACAACATAAAGATTTCAAAATAAACTTAAAAAATTAGAATAACATCTTATAATTGTTCATACATGCCATGAACAAGTGTCAAATGAGTCAGTTCACCTTTGCCATTGATTAATTTTGTTAAAAACTAGTGGCTATGCAGTTTAGAAACATTGAAAAACTTGTAGTTTGCATTTGTGTTTGTTGTTAATAAAAAAACATGACTTATGCATTTGATACACATAAGAAAAACTTTTCAGAGAGCTATGATGCCTAACAAATATTTTTAAAATTCTACGTGATTGGTTATGTGCATGTACATAATTCACTACATATCTTATTTGTGGTGCATATTGTGGTCCATTATTTGATTGACCATTATATGGCACCATGTTGAGCCATTTTTGAATGACAATGAAGGCACATTTGAATCTGATTTATTCCACAAATAGGTGGACCATATTTTGTAACACATTTGGAAGCTATGAGCAGTCCCACTATATAAATTTGAAAACTTTCACTCAAACTATTAAAATCAATTCTTTTGTCTTTATTCAATTTATTTGTAGTAACAATACATTTGAGTGTACTGACTAGTAAACAAAAAAATTGCTTTTTCCCCCCTTCATAGTAACAATGCATTTGAATGTAGAAAAAAAATCAATGTCCCATTACTAAGTAGCAAAAGAAAAATTACTTCTGTTAGTTATTGAATTGATCTTGTATTTCCACTATGTAATAGTGCTTTGTACTAAAAATTAACCTATTATATCAACAAACTAAAAGTACATACATTACCTTATATATTTGTAGTTGTTTTTATTTGTAAAAGCAATGGACTTGAATGTCAAAAAAATGTTAAAAAAATATAATGAAACATTGAAAGAAACAATAATTGTAGAAGACTGAACAAAAACCAAAACATAATACATAATAACATTGCTGATGTTTTTGTTGGATATCATCTTTTTCAAGGTAAAACATTTAAGTACAATGTTGGTGATTGCCTCTTTGAAACATTTCATGTGCTATTAAGATTTCAATATACACCTTATAAAATAAAAAAAGGCATCATTGACCATTTCTTAAATTGTTTACTTACTGGTGACCCAATTGCAATTAAATCACACGAACTACAATTACATCCTAACAGACTATCCATATTGCATGGAATACATGACACAAAACACATGCGATTATCTGCATCACATAGTTCCCATGAAAATGAAATTGATTTATGAGGAGACATCTTCTGTATACATTGGCTAGCTAAATGGTTAAATATATAAATATGCATTTTGTCTTTCACATGGAAAAAATGATTACCTTTGATTCAATGAAGAGTGTCAGAAACTTGTATATTCAATCCTATTATATGACACAAATTTATTGAACATATCAGCGACATTGATATTTGAACAAATGAAACATCATTCATATATGGAACATCAAATGATTTATTGAATTTTAGCATATTAACTTTTCTATGCATTCCATTATTGGCAATTTTTGATTGCACTCATACATGATACAATTAATTTTGATATATTAGATTTTAACACTTTCAATCTTATCTTTTGCAAGTAGAAGGAACATTTACAATTGCCAATATATATTCAAAGTCATTTCAATTCACTTTCAACAAGTGCAATTTCATAATTGAATCCATGCAACCTGTCCAAGCCACAAATTTTCATTGTCTTTCATGTCACAAACAAAGTTTTTATGCATATTTACATCATCTCACTTGCAATCTAAAAACTATGAAAAATACTAATATTCAATGCAGTATTTTAGAGCTATCACTGAAGACAATCCTCCCTGCATTGACAAAAATTTCACACAAAGACACACTAGTTTTTACTTCTTGTCTAAACTCACAGGGATAAGGTACTCTTTCACCCACACAAATAGGACAAAGAACTAATCTACAATCAACAACTAGTAATACTGAGGTATTGGACTGACATCTCAGAGTTATACTATAATTTTCTTCTTTTGCCAATGTATATAATTGTAAATGACTTCTATAAATTTTGCTTAAATTTAACACATTTTATCAAAAAATGTTACTTATATATATTACTAAAAATTTATATATTTAACATTTATTTCTCTCTCTCTCTCTCTCTCACACACACACACACACACACACAAAGATTATATCCATGTTAAGGTAATAGATAATTTTAAAAACTATAAAAATGTATTAGATTATAGTAGAAAAGGTATTGTGTGAATATTGTAATTGAGAATGAAATATGAATAAAAACTAAGTGATGGTAGCATAGGATATATATATCCTATGCTACCATCACTTAGTTTTTATTCATATTTCATTCTCAATTACAATATTCACACAATACCTTTTCTACTATAATCTAATACATTTTTATAGTTTTTAAAATTATCTATTACCTTAACATGGATATAATCTCTCTCTCTCTCTCTCTCTATATATATATATATATATATATATATATATATATATATATATATATATATAGAGAGAGAGAGAGAGAGAGAGAGAGAGAGAGATTGAGATTGATTATATCCATGTTAAGGTAATAGATAATTTTAAAAACTATAAAAATGTATTAGATTATAATAGAAAAGGTATTGTGTGAATATTGTAATTGAGAATGAAATATGATTAAAAACTAAGTGATGGTAGCATAGGATATATATATATATATATATATATATATATATATATATATATATATATATATATATATATATATATATATATATATATCCTATGCTACCATCACTTAGTTTTTAATCATATTTCATTCTCAATTACAATATTCACACAATACCTTTTCTACTATAATCTAATACATTTTTATAGTTTTAAAATTATCTATTACCTTAACATGGATATAATCTTACAAAATACTTCCAACATCCCAAACATATGTTTTAATATTAAATCAATTTTAAATAACAAGCCACACACTATGTTATGGATATCTTTAAAGATTGCTTGTTCAATTGTCTAAACTACTCTATATTTGTCAACAAATAAAAATGCTTTTCATATTTTGTGATAGTGTTAAAAAACCCCTTTCATCTATCTCATGATAATACTTTAATTTATATGAAATAAAGATCAATTGCAACATACTATTCAATACAAAATTAGGGACTAGCTACTATGCGATCCTTGTTTCATTCATAATGAAATTGAGATTCATAAATATATTCTTCACCTTTAGTGGAGCTCTTCAAAAAATATGTCAATTAAAAGAGAACGAGTATAAGAATGCCATATAGCCTGGGAAATAAAAGATGTATTTGGTATTGTATAAAATAAATAGGAGTCTAACTATTAAATTTGTAATAGGTAAATTAAATCTTATATTGTACATATTAGTTGAATTGTGTGGACTATTGGAGTTTTAATAGAGACTGGTACCCATTTTTAATAGTGGGAAAACTTATACATTCTATTTTTTAAAGCTATGTCAAGGGAATACTTTTACATTTTTTTGGGGATATTCCACACTTCAATGTTTGGCAAAATATAAAACACAATAGAGGTTTGAGAGTAGTTTGTAAAACACAATAGAAGTTCAGACCACATTACATTTTTTAAAGTTATATTGATAACTCCTTGATCAAATAATTTGAACCTTATCTCCGATTAGTGCGAGTGCACAAGTATTTTATTAATTTTAAAAAAACCAAGTACATGAAAGGGTGCCTTTACTCCATTAACCCTTTTACATTGCAAACATTGATTTTATAGATTTTACCCATGACCGATAAAACCAACTAATCCTATAACCAACTCTTTATGTGAAATCAACCTGTAAGGTAGTTTTAATTAATTAACTCAAAACTTAAAACTATCTAAAACTAAAACTAAATAAATTTATTTTATTGGGGTGTCTTTATTAAAAAGATGCATGCCCCATTAACAATAATGATTTATTTAACCTAACAAAAAATCTAACCTAATGTTAAGACTTTGGAACAAGTCCTAAAAAACCCCGTTATGATCCAAAGTTAGGTCTTTAGACACATACCAAGCATTTTTATAAATTTTTCAAATTTGATTATGTCAAGGGGTTTTGTGAAGATGTCAGCTGTCTGATCGATAGTTGGGCAATATATTGGATCAAGAGCTTTATTTGCCACCAACATTCACAGATAATGGTATTTGACATCCATATGTTTTATTTTGGCATGAAACACAAGATTTTTGGACATCTTGATTGCACTTTGATTATCAATGTATAACTGTGTAGGAGCAAACTGAGAAACCTAAAGATCTTCAAGAATATGATGTAGGTAAACAATTTCTTTGAAAGCATCCCATGCTGCAATATACTTTGATTCTGTTGATGAATTTGCCACTGTATCCTGCTTCTTAAAACACCAAGCAATGGTAGCTGAACCCATATGCATAATGTATCCTGTGGTTGACACTCTGTCATCCACACATCTGCCAAAATCTATATCACAATATCCAACAAGTTTGAAGTTCTTGTTGCAGTGGTATTCAAGGCCATATGTTTTCATTCCTTGAAGGTAATGAAGTACTCATTTTTCCACATGCCAATGAATTTCTCTAGGCTCATGTATAAACCTAGATAAAATTCTAACTAAAAATAAAATATCGAGCCTAGTCATCAAGTATATCAAACCTCCCACCAATTGTCTATATGTGGTGCCATCAAAAAAAGCACTGCTATCATCCTTATATAATTTTAAGTTAATTTCCATGGGAGTGAGGGTAGGTTTGCAATCACTCATGCCAAACCTATCTAATAACTCAAAAATATACTTAGTTTGTGAAATGAAAATACTATGCTCTTTCTGAGTTACCTCTATGCCTAGACAGTAGTGAAGAAGTTGCCTAGATAGTAGTGAAGAAGTCCAAGATGTGTCATCTCAAACCCATATTTTAATTCCTTCTTCATAGACTTGTTATGGTTTTCATCATTACCTATGATAAACAAGTCGTCGACATAGAGAACAAGTATCACCATTTTCTTACCCTGCACTCGAAAATAGAGAGTATCATCAGATTCACTATGATGAAAACTAATGGATTTCAAGTATGAATCTATTTTTTCACACCAAGCCCTGGGTGCCTGTTTGACCCATACAAAGCTTTTATCAATTTCACACTTTGTGTTCGACACCCACCTGTTCAAAACCCTGAGGTTGTTTCATAGATACTTTTTGTAAATCACCATTTAAAAAATCTCTTTTAACATCCAATTGACGTACTTTCCAACCATTTTGTTCTGCTAAGGCAAGTACTATACGAATAGTGTGCCATCTGGCAGTTGGTGCACATGTTTCCTCATAGTCAATACCTTCTTGTTACGCATATCCTTTTGCAACAAGTCTTGCCTTATGTTTATCAATGGAGCCATCTGATTTATACTTAGTCCTATAAACCCATTTACATCATATAGGTTTAACATGTGGAGGAGGACCAACTAAAACCCATGTATTATTGCTAAGTATGGCATTATACTCACTTTTCATAACCTGTTGCCAAACATGTTCAGTAGATGCCTCCTCAAAAGTGGATGGGTCAGAGGAAGAAGTAGTAAAAACCATAGCATAGTTTACCTATTTTCTAGAATTCTTGGGCCCTAATAAACTAACTTCATCTACTTTCAAGTAAAAAAAAGTACTTTGAGCCCATTTTGGATACTTAGTCAAATTATTCAAATCAGGGACTCCATAATTCTCATCATGCGCATCATTCGAAGGGGGACTTAGAGAAATTTCAATAATTTCTAAGTCATCAATCTGTGAACTTGTAGATGAAGGAGAGGAAAGTGAAGGAATTTGAGTCTCATACCACAACTTCGAAGAGTTATCCCCATTATTCAAACCCTTATCTCTTTTTGTATTTTTCCTCTCTAATCTATCAAGTTGAGAATCAATCTCTGCAGTGTTCATAGTCCCAAACTCATCAAATATTACACTTGACTCACTATGAATTTGCCTGTATTCTGTGTAAGCAAATGAAACCCTTTTTTATCTTCAGAATAACCAAGAAAGATGCATTTTTGACTTCATGGTTCCAACTTAGTTTTGTGTTTAATAGGAACCAAAGCAAAACAAAGACATCCAAACACTTTCAAGTGTTTAAATTTTAGTTTAAACCCATACCATGCCTCATATGGAGTTTGTCCCAAAAGTGCAACTATGGGGGACCTGTTTCTCAAATACACTGTAGTACTAATGGCTTCTGTCCAAAACTTATCATCATGCTATTTATAGTGCAACATGGCACATGTTGTGCCCTCTAAAGTTCTGTTCATCCATTTAGATACTCCATTTTGTTGTGGAGTATAGGCATTAATATATTGTCAATGAATGCCATATTCTCGACAATAATCTAAAAATTAATTTGAGGTATACTCACCTCCATTATCTGAACGAAGAGTGACCAAATGTGAACCTATTTCTTTTTCGACTAAGTGTAACCAATCAACAAACTTAGCGAAAACTTCAGATTTATTTTTCATAAAAAATACCCAAGTCATCCGAGAAAAGTCATCAATAAACAAGACAAAGTATCTACACCCACCAATGGATGACTTTTTCATGTCACATACATCACTATGAACTAACTGCAAACACTTGTTAGCTCTCTAGGATGATTGTTTAAAAAAAATTTCCCGATTTTGTTTGCCCAAAACACATGACTCACAAAGAATACTATCTTTGCAAAAAAGTGGGCAACCCATTGACCATACCATATCTCTGTAAATCCACTAGAGAGTGGATATTCAAATGTCCATAGCGGAGATGCCATAACTGCTGTGTAGACATAGTACATGTGTCAACAGCTGCCACAAGTTCTATAATGGGAGGAAGCACTTTATAATGCAATCTAACCAAGTTTCCATCTTCATATTCTGTATACATTGTTTTATAATCATCCTTCATTGAATTGATGTAAATGATCCCATTTTCAAGGACAATTTGATAACCTTTCTCTCGAATAGTTACCAAAGAGAGTAAGTGTTTCTTCAATGTGGGAACATACCAAACATCCTCTAAGTATTTTATAGACCCATTAGGAAGAAGAATCCAAATAGATCCAAGTCTTAGTTGTGTATGCATAGACTTATCTGCCAAGGAAACTGGAGAGAGAGAAGTTTCCCTAAAAGACCAAAATAAATCTCTCTTAAATGTCATGTGTTTGGTTGCTCTTATGTCTAACATCCATACATTTGTGAGATCATCTCTAGCCTCATATTCAATACAATCAATGTGCCCCAAAGTAGTGAATGTAGATTCATGGGCAATATTATTGGACTCATCATAGTCATGATCGGCATACTGAGTAGAGTTAGACTTAGTCACTTTTTGTGGCCTCTAAATTTTAACAAAAGGAATCCTACATTGTGAGGCAATGTGACCAAATTTTCCACATCTATGACATTGAATGTTTGATCTACCTTGACCTCTACCCCTATATGAGTTGTGACCATGTCCTTGATCACTTGTTTCATGTGAATGTGATTGGTTAGATTGTTGGTTTTTTGAATAACCCCTTCCTCTATTTTGATATCTGCCTCCTCTGTAACCTTGACCCCCTCTATAACTATTTCCTCTATTGTTTGGATGCCCAGATGAAGATGAACTAGGCTTTGACTCTAAAACATGGGCTTCTTCAGTTTTCTTGGATTTCTTGGGTAGAGAGAGGTCATGTTGGATGAGCAACTCAACCAACTTATCAAAGGTGATGCCTGTGATCTTGTTAGAGACATGCAACATTTCAACAAAATTGCTATAGGACCTAGGTAGTCCTTTCAAAGCAGTAGTGACTATGAGGTCATCATCTAGTTTTTCAAACCCAACCTTACTATACCCAGTAGTGATATTTTTAAACTTAGACATATATTCTTCCATATCCCCATCTTCATCTAATGACAAAGTAAACACTGCATATAAATATCTATCTTCTTATGCTTAGGTTTCTTATCATATAAATTCAATAATGTTTTCCATGCAGTGTAACTATGAAGAGAATTTTTAATATGAACATAAGTATCATTAGTACAAAAATATTTAATGAGAGCTAAGGCCTTAGAATCATGCAAATTAAATGCATCTAATTTAGCCTGTTCTGTTGGCAATGTGAGATTTTTATTCTTGACAATATCCCATAACTCATTAAAAACTAGTGAAGCCTCCATCAATCATTTCCAATCAAAATAATTAGAAATTGTTAATCTATCACCATCTGAAAGCAAGTTTTGAATCTTCGACATCTTGAAATAAAAGTAAGTTCAATAGAGAAAAGTGTGAAAAAATGCAAAAGAGATGGAACAAATATCACACTCACTGCACAAAACACTGCTTCTATGGGGTTTTTCACTTAACCTTCGCGTAGAGCAATTTTTTTTTTTTTTTTTTTTTGATGGGTTTTGCACTTAATCTCACCAAAAATCAATTGATTACACTCTTGTTTTGCCAAATTACTTCCTTATTCTACCAATTACACCCTTATGTCACTACAACAATGTAAAAGAAATAGAATTTAATTCTCCTTAGTCAATTTTTAAAACAACACTATACAATAATTATGCTTTTCACAACTTTCAAGGCATACAAAAAGCAAATTAAAAGGAAATATTTATTTTACAAAAAGTATATTCTAAAACAATTTCTTCTAAAAAGAAGGGATTTGAACCCTTGACCTCCTCCTTGCAAGCTTCTTACAAAATAACTTTAACCAATTTCTCTAAAAACACTTTCAAAATATAATATGCAGAAACATGTACTTATGCTAGATTTTGTCTATGAGGAAAAATAATTTTTTTTACATGTATGTAAATAAATCCAAGTTTTTTTCCTTTTTAACCTTCTCAGCCAAGCTTCTCACGTGGGACCCATCTAAGACAAATTTTTGATAACCAAACTTTAGAAACATAAAAAAAAAATTGCCTGAGTTTATTCCCTCACCATTTTTGCCTGGGACGCCATGGCAGCTCCTAGAACCTCTCTATGCACCTGATCTCACTCCCTATGGCTATACAAATCCGTATAGACAGTGTAAAACTATTTTTGGTTGAGTTTAACAAAATTTTTGAGGTATTTTTTGCTGGAAATGGTTTCAAATTTTAGCCAGGGCGTTAGAAGGCTGTACCATTGGCCGTATAAATAAAACAAATTGCTAGATTTTCCTTTGAGGATTTAAAATAGGAGTTTTAACTAGATTTTCAGGTGTTTTTGGATTCAAAAAGGCTGAGAATGAATGCAATCAATAATGGCAGCCATGGATGAAAATTACAAAGGTTTTCAATATGCAAACAGGGCTTACAAGTTTATTTTTTCCAAAAATTAATGAATTTAATAAGATTTAAATGCTAAGAAATTCATTTTTAGTGCTAGATGAGGAGTTTGAATACAATTTAATGGAACATGAATGGCCAAAATGACTAGATGGTCGTATATGAGAAATACACAGGCTTAAATACAAAAATATTTGAAAAATTAAGATAATTTAATAATTTTTCAAACTTTTGATATTACATTTAAACCAATGAAATATTTTCTTGATATGTCATACCTTATTTCATGCCATTTGATTTCTCGTGAATTTAACTTTTCACCTTGCCTTCTTTCGAATTCATCAAGCTTCCAAAATTCACCGTGCTAGACAAAACCAAGCTCTGATACCACTGATAACTCTTTGATAAAATAATTTGAACCTTGTCCCCACTTAGTGCGAGTGCACAAGTATTTTATTAATTTTTAAAAAACCAAGTACATGAAAGGGTACCTTTACTCTGTTAACCCTTTTACATTACAAACATTGATTTATAAATTTTACCCATGACCAGTAAAACCAACTAATCCTATAACCAACTCTTTACGGGAAATCAACCCGTAAGTGTTCTAATTAATTAACTCAAAACATAAACCTACCTAAAACTAAAACTAAGTAAATTTATTTTATGGGGGTGTCTTTATTAAAAATATGCATGTCCCATTAACAATAATTATTTATTTAACCTACCAAAAAATCTAAACTAATGTTAAGACTTTGGAACAAGTCCTAACATATATTGGGAGGATTTAGACCCCATTACATTTTTTAAAGTTATATTGAAAAGGGCAGACTACAAGAAAGTATTTTGTAAAACACAACAAAGGTTTGAGAGTAAAAAGTATTTTTTCACTCTTACTAATTGCATTCCTTTGTTTTCTAATGCACTAGTAATATTTTTTGATAAGGTTATTTGGGTGAGAACAACATCATTATCTCCTCATTTTTATCTCTTTAAAAAAACTAATTACTCTTCTATAATCTATAATTTTATTTATCCTTTTCTGTTAAATGTACGACACTTGTAGATGTTGTATTTGAAATGATCCCATGGAGCTGCTTCAATTGCATTATGGTGGTATAAGCCACCATGAAAGACCAATACTTATTGATACACCATCCTTTTTGTTCATCATTTGCATACCATTTTATGGTTAGTGGGCACTGGGTTTTAATAGCTGTTATATCAAAGGAGGAACATATTTGAATATACATAGTAGTAAGATGTTGAAAATGGAGTTAACAATGAAATACAAGCAATTTTTTTAAGATTACATAAAATATTTCGTGAAATTTTGTGCAAAATATATATTGACTTTAATGTTGGGTTTTTTTTTTAAAAAAAAAAAAAACCCTCCCTGCGCCCCTGAATGTTTTCTTAACTATTTTGAATTCTTTCATTACAATGCATCATATTTGATTAAGTTTCTAACATTAATCAATACATTCTATTTGAAATACATGTAAATATAACACATATTTGGGTATAACAATTAATCATTATTCAAAAAATGAATGTAAATATTCATAAATTATATTTTAAAAGTACATGTAATAATAGTTCATTTTTAGATATATTGTTCAAATTATCATGGTTACATTTGTTGGTCATTTTGTTCCACATATCAAATTTCTATCTAGTTTAAACAGTTGAGCAGGGTCCCAACAGTTGATGAATGGATCAGGGGGTTTTGAAGCAGACCCAATGTTTTAAGTGAAGGGATCTAAGTAGGTTTTCATGGTGTTGAAAAGTTGCAGGAACAGATCCAAAAAAAAATCCTAACTTTACACTTTTCCAACCTTTGGCTAAGTATGGTGATCAATTTTACTTCGAAAGAAGTGTTCCACACAAAACCTACGATAAAAGTACAAGGATTATTTCTTTCGGGAGGCTTTGTTCCACTTCATTTGACTGAATATTGAAATTCTTTTGGGATTTTTGTTTCGGCCTTTTTATTTGAGTGTCAGGAATTGTTTCAGACTTTTTGTCCTAAATAATTTTTTCAAAGGTCCTTTTTCAAAAGTTCTGAAGGGCACTTTTGAAGCAAAGTATCCTTTGAACTTTTCTCGAAAGGTCTTTTTGGCAAAAAAATATCCCAAACAATTCTTCCGAAGGGTATTTTTATTCTGCAAAGTGGACCTTTACAAAAAGCTCGAAGGATATCTTCTTCAAGCAAAGTGTCCCAAACACTTTCCCTGAAGGGTCTTTTCTCAGGGAAATGGTCCACTTCAAAGTTTTTGAAGGATATCTTCTTTGAGAAAGTGGACCTTTGCAAAAATCTCAAAGGATATCTTCTTCAATCAAAGTGTCCCAAACACTTTTTCCAAAGGGTATTTTCTCAGGAAAGTGTCCATTTCAAGTTTTTTGAAGGGTATTTTTCTTTCAAAAAGGGTCCAATGTAGAAGTCCCAAAGGGAAATTCTAAAGGTACAATTCCTTCAGGGAAATTGTTCGGGACAATTTTCCTGAAGTCATATTTTTTTCAAAACTTTCGTCCCGAAGCAAAAGACTAAGGTATAATTCCTTTGAACTTTTGTCCGAGACAGAGATCCCAAAGACATGAATTCTTTTAGACATTTTATCCGAAAGAATTATTCAAGGCAAGGATAAGGCAAATGAATTCCTTTGGGAAAAGTGATTCACATAAATCCCAAAGGAATTATCTAGCAAAAGGTCTGAAACAAATAGCCCATGGAATTTATGATCTAGATAGGTATGCGAATGTCAAATTTATACCTCAGGAATTAGCTGTTTGGATTTATAAATCATTGGATGGTCTCGTAAACATAAAATTCAAGCTCCACAAAATAGTTTTTAGCATTCAAAGAACTGACAAAGGGCCCCCAATTGAATGCAGGCTTGATAAGTGTCCAGATCTTGAGAGCTCAGATCAAATCCAATGACAAATTATAACTAGTAGGTTGATGGGCCCAAATAAGATCAATGGTGTGCATTCAATCATAGATTTAAGATCAAAGGTATGTGAGTAAGTCAAAGAGTTAGAGAAACCTAAGTGCAAAGGCATGATCAACAAGTGTTAAATACATGTTCAACTAACATAAGATCGATGGCTAATATGCATCTTTGCATAGGCAGATCGATAGAGCAAGTTGGTCGATGAGTCAAGGATTTGGATCAAGCATCAACAACCAATAAAAATCAAGGTCGATAATGATGAAGAGCCTAAGATTCTTGATGGAGGTCAAAATGTTGATTTTTGACCAAGGCAAGTAAAAGATGGAGCTAAGCTCAAGCACATTTCAGTTTGAGCTAAGAGCAGTTTTTTTAAGATTGGATGGTGTCATTGAAGTCTTGTAGGACAAACACTTAGACTTTAGTGACCATTGCTAAATCCAACTAAATGAGAGTGACCTTTCTCCCCACATGGGCATGCATCAACAAACTAGTCATTGAGTAGTTTTACATTAGGACAAAATGAAATCAACTTGATCCCATTGATTGTAGCTGCTATAGAGCATCACATAGAAGATATTGTAATGATGCAATGGACTGGGGTAACCTAGATCAATCAAATGGTCTGAATGAGCTATTATTGTCAAATGTAGTTGTAAAAACTTTTCAAATGGATTTGAACTCACATGTTTCCCCTTTTGAGTGCCAAAACCCCCTCTCCCTTGCTCCCCTTCTATTATAAATATAGCCTTCGATCTATTATTTTGCATTCGTCTCTTGGGCATGACTAGACTCCACCAAGATTGAGCCTTGTAACCTCTTGAGATAGATACGATGGCTATTTTAAGATTTCATGATATTAGACTAATGTGTTTATGTTAGTTTTGATTTGCATAAGTGGTAGAGCTTTGTCCCTTGCCAAGTCCTGATTTCACTTAGCTAGTAGATTATCTGGTTTATGCAAGTTATGTCTAGTGTTTGATATATTTTGACTGAAGCCAATAGTGGACATGTTGACTGGATTAGTGCCTTGAATTAGGCCTCTCCATCATCTCCCTTAGGTTTCACTCACTTGATGAACCTCTACATGAAATGTTGATGCATGACAGGCATTTGGAGTCATAGATATCATTATTTGTTTCTCTCTCACTAATGTTTTAAAGGCTCAAGTATGAGTGGATGGAAAATATTTATGGTGCATCACCACAACTTAGAGTAGATTTCTATTTATGCAATTCCTTCTCCCTTTTCACTCCAACCAATTTTAGGTTTTAGAAGTAAAGGTCCAAAATGATGCATCAAAGGAGGTAGCCTCATTAATAATCCTAGAGGTCTAGTCTAGATATAGGCAACCCACGACCTCAAACCATTCCCATGTTAGTCCAGGTTTGGAAGCAGGACTTGAACATTCCTTTCAGCTAGGGTACAAATTGGAGTGATAATAGTTATGGCATGCCCAATGGGATCATTTTCAAGCACCTTGAAGCATACTCTGAAGGCATTGGAGGACATTTAGAAGCTAAAGACATCATTAACATCATTTGCAAACATCTTGGTCAGAGTCAAACATCTTTAGGAGGTTTGAAATCAACCTCAAGTTCAGAGGTATCATTAGTTTCATGGTTGTAGAGGTAAGAAGGCTTTGTCATGATTTTGGTTCAATTCACATATTAAATAATAAGCCATGACATCCTATGGGGAAGATTTTTGCTCTCCAGCCCAATATCCACCCCTATATCCACCTTACCATAGCCCATATGATCCATATAATCACATCCTCCATATTACCAAGATCATCTACCATACTTTCAGCCCCCTCCACCTCCATGGCAACCCCCTCATTCTCATGACCAGCTCTATTATCAACCTTTTGCCCATTGCAATCCGCCTGTACTAAACAATGACTACCTGCATTCAAAGATTGAGAGACTAAGAAAAGAAAGAGATGGGTTGTAGGATATCCTTAGACAATATAAAAAGAGAGAATGCCAAACTCTTATCCCTCACCAAAATACTCTTGCAAACCATCCACAGTCAGCTAAATTGGTTACCCCATCCCCCTTTCTTGCCTCCTTGGTAATAGGAGATTTATTGGTCTATAATTGTTTGCTTAATGACAAGGCAAGTCTCTCTATTATCCCTAAATCAATAGTAGATACTTTAAATATGAGGTATGAACCTATACCCGATGTTGTTTTACAATGGAATGGGTCTCCCATGAAAGTATTTGGCCTTTTTAGAAGCCTCCAACTTACTTTCATGACTACCACAATATTTTAGTTGTACAACACTTTATGGTAATAGATTTGTTGCCTCATCATGCCTTATTTTTGAGTAATGATTTCATGACTAAGGTTGGAGGGTATTTTTTTAAAGACTTGTCTCATATGGTGTGCAAGATTGAACATGGTGTGGAGGTAAAAATCAAGTCTGAGTCACTCTCTAACTTCCACATTTAGCCTCTTCCCCCAACCACCTAAGAGGTAGGTTTCCTTCACTCTCCTTTTTCAAAACAATCCACTTGTGCTCAAGATCCTATACCTACGAAAGAACTTGAGGTGATGCCCACATGGAAGCCTTCATGGGCCATGGATCCTAATTTCATCATGCCCACCCTTGACAAGGAAGATAAGAAAGAAAGAGAAGGTGTAAAGTCTATTATTGATTCTTCATCTGTTGTTACTCAAACACCTATCCCCCCTTTTCACATCTCTTATCAATCCCAAGAGTTTCCTAAAAGAGCATTAAAGATCCCTAGTTGGAAAAATACCCTTTCCAACATCAAGAAACCTGAGACTATCTCCTATCCACCCACCCCTCTTCTCTTCAAGAGCAATCAAGTACACCAAAGTTAGAATTGGATCATCCTAGCATGATAGATAAATTATCTAAGTTGATAGAGGAGGGGTCAGTCATTCAAGAGATTGATAGTGATTCAGTTGCAACTGAGCCTTAAGGGCACCTTAGAGAGGAAAATTCTAGTGTCTATAAAGAAGAGATTCAAATTTGGACCCCTGTGCACTCCATTAGATCAGAAGGTAAGAATGAGTAGAGCTTGGATGATAAAGGACAACTAATTTCATAATGATGCAGTCGAGGCAAGTGAAACACAAGCTGATCTTTCCCTAGGAGATCAATTAGATGGAAACATCCATGATAATGCTATTGATATGAAATTCAAGAATCCATTGGAAGACCAGTGGCAAAACTTGTGTCTGGAATTATTATGTGAGATTGAACAACTTAGTGTGGTAGATTTGAGTGATGAAATTAAATAACAGGGTAATTTTTCATGAGGAAAGTAGTGCAAAATAGAGTTGTCAATTCAAGAAGAGCTTATACTTGAGTGGATTGATGATTTATCACCCCTCTCTATTGATGAAGAAGATGAACAAACCTCAGTGGATCAAGAGCCTTGTGATGACCTTGTCTAAGAGAAAGAGGTGGGTAATCAACCTAATGTCTTGTAGGTAGATGACAAAAGTAGAAAAGGGCCTTGTGGTTTGTACATTGAAAAATATGAGTTATCATTTTGGGAAGACTTAATTGACTTCTATTTGAACCTAGATGGCTCACCATTGCATCAACTAAGGCCCAAAAAGAAAGAGCTCATCAAGGATGTTGTGATAGTTGGTCACTTGAAGTCTAAGGAATAGAATCAGTTGCAACCCTTGATTGATGAAGCAGAGATAGAATTTTTGATGCAAGAAAAAAGAGTTTGGGAAGAAGGTGATTGGGTCTTTAATCCATATCTTCAATCCCTACACCTTATAATGGAGATAGAAGGCCCAATTGCATCATCAAGAAGACATGAGCATCCAATAGCTCCCATCTGCAAGAAGATACCATCAAGGAGAAGCAATCATGTTTCAAAGATCCATGATGTATCAAATAAATTCCCATTTGATCCTTGGGGAATGAAGTCAATATAGGTTAGTTTTGTATTAGTTAGTTTTTTGTTCTAAATAAGTGCTTTGCATAAGCTTATAGGCTATTTTAGTTCCTTTGCTTTTTGTTCTATAGGTTAATGATCCTTATGTTGGTAGTTTAGGTTCCCATTCTTTTCATTTTGATCCTTTTGGTCTTTATTTTGTTTCAAGAGGTTATAACAATATTGGCACATGGTCTAGGTTCTCCAAACATAACATGCATGCTTCCCTATGAGTTGCTAGAATTGTTGGCCATTTTGGCCCACATATCAAAATTCTGCCTAGTTTAAATAGTTGAGCAGGGTCCCAATAATTGATGAATGGATTAGGTGGTTTTAAAGTATACCCAATGTTACAAGTGAAGGGATCTAGGTAATTTTTCTTGGTGCTAAACAATTGTAGGAACAAATCCATAAAAGGCCTAACTTTATACTTTTCCAACCTTTGGCTAAGTATGATGCTTAGTTTTCCTTCGAAAGAAGTGTTCCACACAAAAACCCATGACAAAAGTACAAGGATTATTTCTTTTGGGATGTTTTATTCCACTTCATTTGACTGAGTATTGGAATTATTTCAAGATTTTTATTTCAGCCTTTTTGTTTAAGTGTCAGGAATTGTTTTGGATTTTTTGTTCAAAATAATTTTTTTGAAGGGTCCTTTTCAAAAGTTATGAAGGGAAATTTTGAAGTAAAGTGTCCTTTGCACTTTTCTTGAAAGGTCATTTTGATATCAAAATGTCCCAAGAAATTCTTCTGAAGGGTCTTTTTCTTCTGCAAAGTAGACCTTTACAACAATCTCGAAGGATATCTTATTCAAGCAAAGTGTCCCAAACACTTTACCCAAAGGGTCTTTTCTTGAGGAAATGGTCTACTTAAAAGTTTACAAAGGATATATTATTTGAGAAAGTGGACCTTTGCAAAAATCCTAAAGGATATCTTCTTTAAGAAAAGTATCCAAAACACATTTCCAGAAGGGTATTTTCTTGGGAAAGTCTCCATTTCAAGTTTTTCGAAGGGTACTTTCCTTTTGAAAAGGGTCTAATGTAGAAGTCTTGAAGGGCAATTATAAAAGTATAATTCCTTTGAGGAAATTGTTTGGGACAATTTTACCAAAGGCAAATTTATTTCAAAACTTTTATCTTAAAGCAAAAGACTAAGGCAAAATTCCTTTGGACTTTTATCCGAGACAGAGATCCCAAAGAAATGAATTATTTCAGACATTTTATCTATAAGAATTATTCAAGGAAAAGATAAGGAAAATGAATTCCTTTAGGAAAAGTGATCCACATAAAGCTTAAAGTAATTGGTCTGAAATAAATAACCCATAAAATTTATGATTTAGATAGGTGTGCGAATGTCAAGTTTGGACCTCAAGAATTAGCTGTTTAGATTTAGAAATCCTTGGATGGTCTTGTAAATGTTGAATTCAATCTCCAAAAAATAGCTATTGGCATTCAAAGAATCGACAAAGGCCCCCCGACTAAACATAGGCTTGACAAGTGTCCAGATCTTGAGAGCTTGGATCAAATCCAATGACAAGAAGTAATTGGCAGGTTGATGGGCCTAAATTAGATTAATGATATGCATTTAATCATGGATTCAAGATCAATGGTATGCGAGTGAGTCAAAGAGTCAACAAATTTTGAGTGCAAAGGCATGATCGACAAGTGTCAAAGATGTGTTCACTTGGAAGCAGATTAATAGTTCATGGGCATCCATGCATAGGTAGATCGACAGAGTGAGTTGGTCAATGAATCAAGGACCTGGATCAAGCATCGACAACCAATGAAAATCAAGGATGAGAGAAATAATGATCTTAGGATTTTTGATGGAGGTTGAAAGGTTGGTTTTCAACCAAGGCAAGCAAATGATGGAGCTGAGCTCAAATAGGTTTCAGTTGGAGCCAGGAGTGGAATTTTTAGGATTAAATGGCACCATTGAAGACCTATAGGATAGATACATAAAATTCAAAAGCTGTTGCTAAATCTAGATGCATGAGAGTGACCTTTCTCCCCACTTGAGCACGCATCAACAAACCAGTCATTAGGAAATTTCACACCAGGAAAAAATGAAAACAACTTGATCCCACTGATTTTAGCTACCATGAAGCATCATAGAGAAGATATTATAATGATGTAACAAACTGGGGTGACCTGGATCAATCAAATGGTTTGAATGAGCTAGTATTGGTAGAGGTAGTTGCAAAACCTTTTCAAATGGATTTGAAATAATCTGTTTCCCCTTTTGAGTGCCAAACCCCCTCTCTCTTTCTCTCCTTTTGCTATAAATATAGCCTTTGATTTATTATTTTGCATCCCTCTCTTGGACATGAATAGACTCTGCCAAGATTGAGCTTTGTAAGCTCTTAAGATAATTAAGATGATTGTTTTCAGATATCATGATATTAGACTAATGTGTTCATATCATTTTTGATTTGCATAAGTGGTAGAGCTTTCTCCCTTGCCAAGTCCTGATTTCACTTAGATGGTAGATTGTCTAGTTATGCAGGTTATGTTTAGTATTTGATATCATCTGACTGAAGCTAACAGTGGACATGTTGACTAGATTAGTGCCTTGAACCATCCCTCTCCATCATCTCCCATAGGTTTTGCTCACTTGATGAACCTCTACATGAAATGTTAATGCATGACAGTTATTTAGAGTCATAGATCCCATTATTTGTTTCTCTCTCATTAGTGTTTTAGAGGCTCAAGTATGAGTGGATGGATAATATTCATGGTGCATCACCATAACTTAGAGTAGGTTTCCATTTATGCAACTCCTTCTCCCTTTTCACCTCAACCAGTTTTAGGTTTTAAAAGCAAAGGTCCAAAATGATGCATCAAAGAATTTATCCTCATTAAAAATCCTAGAGGTCTGGTCTAGATATAGGCATCCCATAGCCTTAGACCATTCCCATGTTAGTCTAGGTTTGAAATTAGGACCTAAACACTCCTCTTTTCAGCTAGGGTGCAACCTGGAGTGCTAACATCTTTTCCAATATGATATAATATAATTATAAATAATCAAAGAATTATTTATTTCACATGAATAAGAAGTAGGAGAACATCGCTGAAGTCAACCATAGACTACATAAGATGTGAAAAGTGAGGGTATCATAAAGGGATTTATCTTGAAGTACAGATCCTTTTGAATCTTCTACACACTTCTCATCCACTAAGAGTGGCCCTGCCATTAATAAGAAGGATGGATAGAAATACAACAATAAGAAAGAGGTCATTGTGTAAGTGAGTCAATATTGTTTCTATTTCACATAACATGATGTAAGTATGATAGTGAACTAATATAAGAATTACTACATTCCTAATGTATACTTCATGTATACATTACTTATGGCTATAAGTCTAGATTTGATAAGTCCACATTATCGCATCTGAACTTAGTAAAACATTGAGTCATAACGAGATTAAATATGATTTCTCCCATCACTTAGTGATCACATTTTGAAGTTCATGACTCTATCCTTAGGTCTCTCTGACCTATTCATCTTATTAGTTACTAGACCTTAAATATCTCTTGGGAATTAATATTACGAACTTTAAAAAATATTTTCAGGACAACACCTTGCATAGGTGTCCCATACCATCCATGAAAGAAAGGATCTCAATCATGCTTTGATGAATATGATAGGTATTGGAGAAGCCAATACATAGATTTAACTCATGCACTGATCAATGGAACTAAACACATAGAGACAAATTTTCAACACAAATAATATTTTGCTCTCTATTCTCATTAATTAATCATTCAGGATATATATATATCAATCCTTGAATGATTAATTAATGAGAATATATATATTAATCATTTGGGGATATATATATATATATCCCTGAATGATTAATATATATATATTCTCATTAATTAATCATTTGGGGATATATATATATATATATATATATATATATATATATATATATATATATATATATATATATATATATATATGATTCCTATAATTTATCCATTATTTTCTTACCCAAAATCTCTCAAATTAAGCACACTCCTATATACGATATATTGTTATAACTTATTGACAATATATCTCAACAACTATAATATTCTAACTTATATCATAATATTGTTATACAATAATATTTTGATTAACCAATTACTAATTACTAACCAAATTACTAACAACCAATTACTATTTACCTTTTGATAAATAATACCCAAATTCACTAATGTAAAATCTAATTTTTAACATTCCCCCCATAGTTTTTATATGGTGCAAAAATATTTTCACTCTTATTTGTAGTACGCTCACTCATTGTAGTATGTCGTATTTGGCTCATGACCTTGATACAAAGAGAGCTTCACTCCTCTCATAGTTTTACAAGTTTACCACAAACATTAACATGAACATGAACACCATCTACCTACTATTCACCTTTTGGTGGTTTTTTGGATATCTACCACAAAGCCTTTCAAGATCCATGAATTGACTTACATTGATGCTATTGTATTTTTACAATGTTCTCACATCAGGGAATTATGTTTGGAATTACATACATTACATATCTTGAACATGCATATTCTTCTGTTCTTATTCTAAAAAATGCACATAAAAAATGAAAACACATCATACTATATATGTCACCAAAATATTGGTGCAGCCTGTCATTGGTGATTGATGAGAGGTCATTGAAAGGCCTTCATCCTCTGTGTATCCTTCTGCTTGTAGTATGTCACTGCTCACTCAAATGATATGTTGATGTAGCTTAGGTACATGAATTTTTCCAAGGAAAGTGCCCCCACAATTTAAATGTCATGTATAAGAGAAAATGCATTTGTGACTATAAATCTAAACAACTTTGACTTTTTTGACTTAACTCTTTTTTATGACTTTTTATGGAAATTGAAAATGATCAATTTTTGATTTTGACAATAAAAAAGACTCATAAAGATTAATGACTCAATGTACTTTGACATAAAAACAATTTTTTTGACTCATTTTATAAATTTAATTAAACCTAAAAACATTAAAATACTAAAGACTCAATAAAACTGTAAAGACATATATGACTAAAGAAAGACTTTAAACATAACAAACTATAAAGACTAAAAAAATTAATATGACTCACTAAAAACTTAATCAAACTACTTTAAAACAAACTTGACTTTTTTAGTAAATACATGAAGACCACCTATAAACATGAAACTTCCAAAAAATAAATCAAATGACTAAAAAACCTATAATATAAACTCTTTATTGTAACAATATTCTAATTGACACTTTGAATTATTATAATTGCATCTAAATGATATGACTTTTACTTATGACTAACTATTTTTCTTGTACAAATACACTGTGTCTAGTAGAAAGAGGATGGAGTGGCGGTAATGTGTCAGAAGTTTATTTGCTTTGAGTGACACATTGATGTTTTATCAATTTCCATGGGCTTTAGGATGATAGATTGATTCTCAATAATGAAAAAAAATAGCTGATGATTTTTTTCTAGTCAGAGTTCATGTTGAGGTTGCCATGGATTTATCTGTAGTATTGGTTGTAGATTAAATGGCTCAAAATAACATAGAACTGATCTCCTTTGTCAATTTTGAGGAGTATGTTTCAATGATTAATCAATGCCGATTCTGGCTGTGGAGATCATAGACCATGTAGCATAGGTGGTGATTGAGATCAATGAATAGATCCTTCATATAACTCAATTTTTGTATAAAAAATAGATCCCACAGAAGAAAAAACTGCTAGTTTGCAAATAAAAGCAAAAAGATATGCTATCAAAGATTAACTAGATAGGACTCAAACCTAGCTTGTTAGCTAGTCAGAAAATGGTTTCACCAACCATGTTAGGATTGATACAATATCTTCTCACCCATTAATTAGACTTTCCACTTGTTGGATTATAAAATAATCACCATCCACTAGAGAATCCACACCACACATTGAATGCTTGTTATTGCATGAACCTAAATAAAATGTTGTAAATAGAATGGTCAGATTTGGATTTGTGTTGAGCCATGGAAAGATAAACTTGACAGAGGAATAGAAAAACATGTCCAAATCTTCACAAAAGACAATCAAAATATGAAGAATCTGAATGCAGGCTCTAACTACACTAATCTATGCTAAAACAAATATTATTTATTTATCACTCTAATTTACTTAGAATACTATCATCCTCAGGGGCATAGGACTGAATTATTTCCCCTTAAAAAATAATTAAGCTTCTATTATGCAAATGGTCACACACTGGTTTGATACCAATGATAAGTATTGGAGAAGCCAATATACTGATTTAACTCATGCACTGATCAATGGAGTTGAACACATAGATAAATTTTCAACACAAATAATAGTTTGCTCTCTATTCTCATTAATTAATCATTCATGGATATTACATATATATAGGAATATGATTCCTATAATTTCTCCATTATTTTCTCACCCGAAATCTCTCAAATTAAGCACACTCCTGTATACGATATATTGTTATAACTTATTAACAATATATCTCAAAAACTATAATATTCTAATCTATATCATAATATTATTATATAATAATATTATGATTAACCAATTACTAATTACTAACCAAATTACTAACAACCAATTACTATTTACCTTTTGGTAAATACCCAAATTCACTAATGTAAAAGCTGATTCCTAATAGAATAATCATACAATGTTTTAGATATATTTATTTACATTTTAGTTGATAGATTAGGTACATTCCTATTGTTAAGAATAATTTAAAATTCTTAGTGAAGAATTATGGAATAGAGAATAAACATAAGTTTACAATTTTACAACAATATGATAGAGGCGATTGATGGCCAAAAATTGATATCAAGATTTTCCAATTTTCAAGTTATATATGTATAGGATTTTGATAATGCCTATTAATCATTGATTTTACAATATAATCTTTATTTCCAATGATTTTAGTATAGGGGAGTATTTGAGGAGGTGACAATATCAAATTTAACATCGATATGTTGCTCTTGATAAGTCAAGATATGTATTTTAAAAGATATTGTTATGACATTCAAATAGTCAAGTGCGTCAAGCCAATTAAATCAATAATGTCCTTTTATGTGTAATTATATTATCCTCTATTACTTGACTTGGTAATTTTACAAAAATTCATATGGAAAAATGCTTTTATTTGATCATAACTCATAGTGTTAGCATGTCAATGTTATTTAAGATGATTATTAGAAGAATATTAATATTAAGAAGAGTGTGCTTACTTAGAGTGTTGTTTGTTATTTATCTCAACATTAATTTTAAATAGTTTATTATAAATGTTATGTTATAAGACACAAAGGGGGTGTAATTATTATCAATAGTGATGGTATAAGTGGTATTGGGGAACAACTATTAAAATAAACAATGGTGGTAGTGTAGGTGGTATTTGTACAATACTTCTATTCTTGTATAGATTTTTTAACCAAGAAAAACTTTTATTATTGAAATACAAATACAAAATTAAATAATAATTGGTAAAAACTATTTGAATGATTAATAATGTAAGATACCACAATTTTTTATATTTCCTTTTTCTTACATAATTTGTAGTCAGGAAATTGCTTGCATTATCAAATTGGATATAAAAATCACTTTCATTAAAAATAAGTTATTTTACAAAAATAATAAAAAAGAAACTATATTATTAATTATTTGATAAAATACATAGTCTATTATAATTAATTTATAAGACTCGCTTCAGCACCATACACTAGCGTAGGTGTAGCTTTTCATTAAAGTTTGGAGTGCCTGGTTCTTAAAATTTGACCCGATTCCCCATCAATATCAAATCCTTCAAATAAAAAAAAGTTACAAGAGCAAAGTGTAGGTTTAGGGGAAGGTGTGGTTTACAAAGGTGAAGCACGATCCAAAAACATATATAACCTTATAACATCCATATACAACCTATAAGAGACAATTTTAGTCTTTCTTGATAAGTTAGGAATGTCTTGCCAAGCGTCATTCATATTATGCCATAGCTTTTAGGTATGAATAAGATGGATTGGCAGGGCTAAAGTTAACATAGTAAAGGCTAAATGCAGTCTACAACAACCAAATGCTATTTAACAAAATCCCCATGCAATAAAATTAAATTGCAGTTCAAGGGAAAACACATTTTTTAATAACCTAAACACTATATATTAGAATCATGATGCAAATTTATAAATTTAAGCATAGTTTATGGAATGTAAAGCCTAGTTTACAAAGGTGGAACGTAGTTATCCCTAATTACAACACTATTTTCTACAGTCTATAAGATAAATATGCATCCCATGCTTAAAAAACCATATGCAATTGTATCAAAGCCTTACATAGGTTTATAAAAGATAAATTTAGTCTTCCAATACTAAAACACAACCATACCAAGTTGAATGAAATTCATCAAGGAGATTTCATTTCTTAAAATGGAAAATATGAGTAGCTTGAAATGTAATAATTATATAATAGACATACCAAGACTAAATCTAACATGTTTATTTCCTCCTTCAATGTGCTCTTCCTAAAAGTCATCCTTATACAACCTGGGCATCCTTTACTTATCAATAAGTCTACAGTTTTGAGGAATATGTCTTATGGTTACTAGTATGTTCAAAGAGAGGAAGGTGTCTTCATTGTATAACTCAAACATAAACTAATAACATTTAACGTCTCTAACTATCTAATTATTCATATGAAAGGCACAAATGATATAGTTTATTTTTTATTGGTAAATGCATTCAATACTTGTCAAAGTTTTATTTGCCTTAAAACTCTTTGGTCTCCCATGGCACAACCCATGTGGAAAGTAATCTAGAGTTTTCAACCTCCCCATTAAATATTGGTTCAATCTACTTCTATGATAGTTTTGTAGGTTTTTATGTTTGTTTTTACAACTTTTCAACATATAGTTTATGATAATTTCAACATAGAGAGCGCATGGTTTTTAAAAATAACACAATAAGTTAGTGTTTTATTCAATCATTTCATTAATATATTTTTATGTATTCACACCAATGATGTTTTTGATGTTGAAATCTAGGAAATATTATTAATATTTGACTTCAAATTAATATTATTATGATGAACGTCTTGATAGAAATACATAATGAAAATAGAGTCTCATTTGTAAATGATGGTTAAAGGATAATAAAAAATAGTGTTTCCAATGAAGTATTAAGGATTTTTAATGAACATGAAATATATATATATATGTGTGTGTGTGTGTGTGTGTGTGTGTGTGTGTGTGTGTGTGTGTGTGTGTGTGTGTGTGTGTGTGTGTTTATGTACACACACACACACACACACACACACACACACACACACACACACACACACACACACACACACACACACACACACACACACACACACACACACACACACACACAGTAATGACCCCATTTTAGCGGCTGGGCTTACTTAGTTTCCAACACACTTACTATTTTTAGTAAGCTATTAGGATGCAACGGAGGCCAATTTTGATGATTGGATCTGATGGTCCTTGTTGTGAGCTTTTCGGCAAGCTATCACTCGCACCATTCGGAGTCTGGTTGCTACTATTTTTGGGGGCCTGAAGTGCTGTAAAAAGGGTAACTTTTAACCCAGTTGAAAGACATTGAGTGTCACTTTACACATTTAATTTATGAGGGACTGTTGCACATCCTTTATCCCACATTACTCAAGTGAGTTGAGTTGCCCCTTGGAGAAAAGGATAAAGGAGAGTGCTTGTGGCTTCTTTGGGCATGTTGGATAAGAAGAAAATAATTGTTGCAATTACAACTTATTTGGGCATTTGAGAACATCCTTCTCATTTGTAGCACTCTAGACATCAATCCTTGGGATTGGTCTTTGGAGTTTTGTGCTCTCATCCACTGTAGCAGCTACATGCACTGTAGCAACCATACTACTGTAGCAGCCATACTATTGTAGCAACTCATCACTGTAGCAGCTCCATCACTATAACATCTGTATGCAACCAGGTGAGTCCATAGTTTTGCCTGTAGAGTTCATAGTTTCTTGCCTGTAGAGTCAATAGATTTCTACCTACAGAGTCCATAGTTTTCTGCATAGTCCATAGCTTTCTGCATAGTCTGTAGTTCTTACCTATAGAGTCCGTAGTTCCTTTCTTGCAGAGTCTATAGTTTTTTGCCTGTAGAGTCCGTAGTTTCTTGCCTGCAGAGTCTATAGATTTCTGCCTGCAGAGTCTGTAGTTTCTTACCTACAGAGTGTAGATTTAAGCCTGCAAAGTCCATAGTTTACAGCCTACAGAGTCTATAGATTTTAGACTAAAGAGTTAGTAGATTTCAAGCCTGGTGGAGTCTGTAGATTTTAGACTGCAGAGTTAGTAGATTTCAAGCCTGGTGGAGTCCGTAGATTTTAGACTGCAGAGTCAGTAGATTTTCAAGCCTGGTGGAGTCCGTAGATTTTAGACTACAGAGTCAGTAGATTTCAAGCCTGGTGGAGTCCATATATTTTAGACTGTAGAGTTAGTATATTTTCAAGCCTGGTGGAGTCTATAGATTTTAGACTACAGAGTCAGTAGATTTCTAGCCTGGTGGAGTCCGTAGATCTAAGCCTGCAGAGTCTATAGTTTTGGCTGCAGAGTTCGTAGAAGCTTCTGTAGAGTTTGTAGTTCTAAGGGGGGGTCAAAGAACAAAGGAAACACCTTTGGCACATGCTGGGATATCTGCTTGAAATAATGTTTGTATGATCACCAGGGGATCTAATGAGTCACCACGTGACCGGCATTATACTCGTTTGCTCATTTTGCAATTAATACAAATACAGTGTGTTGGTTATTTCAGTTGTGTGTATCTATGCTTGCAATTTTATATTTATGTTACATATATTGGTCTTTGTAAAATAAAAAAGAATTCCAAAAAAACTATCGGAGTCATAAAGAGTCCCTACTGGGTTAGTTTTGGGTGCAACTGGGGTGCCCATTACAGTGGTATCAGAGCCTGTTTTCTTGCCATCCTGTGTTGGTTTTCAAAAGAAGATTTACAGAAGTTATTGCACTGAATCCTCAGTTAGAAGAATATTTTGGAACCAAAATTGCATAAGTAGACATCATAAACAACATTCCAACAATCTAAAGACAATGGCAGATTTGAAAAGTGTCCTTTTCTCAAAAGAATTCAACGATACTTTTAATGGTGATCAGTTAAGGGATTTACAAAAAGAAAGGGAAGTAGGGAATCGGATTTATGTAATTGGATTACAATTGAAGTCCACAGAATTTCCTAGTGATGTTCTCTCTAAGTTGGAGGAATTAGACACTTATTTGTCCAAAGTAGACCAGTCAGATTGGAGGCTTATGAACTGGGCCTTGCAGCCCTCAATGCTCGCTTTGGCTCAACACAGGTTCGTGGAACATCCTTATGAAGAGGTGAGACTTGTAGTTGCTTCTTGTCACAGTGAGATCATAAGGATAAAAACACTTGTAGCACCCTTTAATGATGACATACTAAAAGGGATTCTATAGCTAATTGTGGAGAGCCTACATGGGGTACATTATGTCAAAGCCCCTACTTTTGGTAAGAAGGCTAAGATTTTAGAAAACATGGAAAGAATTAGATCATTTATCATTTTTTTAGATCTCAAATGTGATAAATTGATTCTTTGAATGTTTCAATTCTTCTTAACTAAAATTAGGAAGCATCATCCAGACAATGTGAGGGCTTGTACACAAAATATTATGTCCTTAATCTTAGAAGAGGATGATGATATCTGCCAGCAATTGCAATCAGACTTGTTGGCCATTTGGAGGAAGGAGCAGTATGTTTCCCCCACGGCCCATGCATTCTCAAAAGGTTTGGTCGAAGAGAAAATTGGGAGGTTCAAGGAACATATGACAGTTGCAGAGCTAATCTCTTTGGGTATATAGGTCCTAGAATCACCCAAAAAGAGCAAGAACCGTATGAGGAAAGAGCAGATTTATTTCACTTATCAAGAACACTGGTCATTTGATCACACATGTGGAGTTAATAAGGGAAAATAAGCATTGCAGCCAAATAGTGTTGAAAGCGTGCCAACAAATGAGGTTACAAAGTTCGAAGAGGATGGCTTAACTCAAGGAGGGAGTATGCTTGAGTCTCAGAATGTCTCTAATGAATTCCCATAATCTACATATGATAGAGAGTTGTGTGGAAATGAGGACATGGCAGCAGCCTTAGCCCTACATCTAGATCATTCTTACAGAGATTATGAGGCATATACAAGAGGGTGCATGAGTCTTTTTGTGGGTGACGTAGAGATTATGATTGACAATCCATATGAAGGTATGATTTCTAATGATGTTCCTTTGGTTGATCACAAAGTGGAAGATAATGCAAACCTGGATCAGCCCTTTAGAGATATTGTAAACATAGCTTCCCTTGATGTAGAGCGTGAGGTTGACATGGATAATGATGGCGTGGATTCTTGGAATGATCACCATGCATCTTTGGGTGAGATAGTTGATTCCTATGATGACACAATTCCTACACATGAAGGAAAAAAGAATTTGGTGTGGGAAGATAAAGATAGGGAGATCATGGACCTTTGTCTTCAGCTGAGTATGTTTCATCATTCCATGCATAATTTAGCAAATCTGTCCTCTATGGCAGTCCCTTCCATGATACAGAATGACAAAGCAAGGGCAACAAAAGTTGAACAAGTTTATGGAAGAATGGAAGAGCTTCACAAGGACATACCTTGCAGCCTTGTGACATCAACTAAAGAAGAATTACTTGACACACTACCACCTCTAACCACATGGGAAGGACATGAGACAAGTTTTAGATTGGTGATGTTTGATGGTTCCAGTGGAAGCAAAGAAGAAGATCCCAAAGGTTTGATTTGGGGCAGTATGAACCTATGTCCTCCTTCTCTTGATATTGTGGCACTTACACTTGAGAGTACTGATGAAGACAATGTTGCAAGCATTGGCCAATAAATTTTCAATGATGATACGGTAAGGGGGGTCAAAAACATGGTTCAAGCACATAACAATAATTCTAATTTGAATGACAACAGTTATCTTTCTATTTTTCAACCAGAGGTAATGGCTTGGTTGCATGGGGAGGATAGTGTTATGGAATCTACCTATAATAGCAAGCAAATTGTGTGTGATAACTATGAAGAATATAGGGTGGATTCAAGCCACCATGGTATGGAAATTCCTCATCCTTCCAGGGAAGATCACATAGGCAAGGACTCAAAGGGTGAAACCAGTCCTAAATTTCAGTTTGAGAATAGCAGTGGTGCATTTCACCTTTCTCATAATGTTGCCACTAACAAACATGAAGAAAGTAGGGGCACAGTTTCACCTACTGATGGACTACAAGAGGTTGGATGAATTCTAATTGATGATGCCCTAGGGAAGGAGGTAGTAAGCTGATTTGCAACAAATATAGTGTCAAATAAAGAATTCTACACAGATTCGAATGGATGAGATTTCTTAAAGAGAGTAAGGAACTACAGGGCAGACTGGAATTTAAGTGTACACAAAGTAATTGCTGGAAATTATTACCCCCTGAATCTAGGCATATACTTGAAAGACAATGAGATAGAATTTTCTTTACTTGTTGACCGTGCTGCTGGAGGCTCAAGTGTTTTTGATGGAGAGCTTGAGCTGATGAATCATAGGTGTTTACTCCATGATGATAACAAGGGTGTTGCTAAAAACTTGGATGAAACTGTATGCTTTAATAACAATAAGACATGTGAAGGCTTGACAGTACAGGGTAAAATGTATGTGAAAGTAAATCCAATAGAACAAACTTTAGAATGGAGACGTACAAAGGGATAGAAAGCAGTGCTTCCTCTACAAATTTTCTTTGCTGCCATAAAATATGAACTAAATCAGATTAAGGAACCTCAATTTTCAGCAAGGGCATAAATCTATGAACTACCGCCAAATGTTGCCATCATTACACTTCAAGAATTAGAGGATCAACAGACCTTGCTGCGTTTGGCACATCTTTACGAGGCTGGGGAAAGTGGCAAGATATCAAAGCCTGCCACTGTTGATCTTCATAATTTGTTTCTAGAGTCTCCAGTTGAGATAGTTTATCATTCCCATGATGGTGATAGTGATTGGGTTGATGAATGTCTTAGTGGGCCAGCCACTCAAGAGTTATCTGTGTTGAGCAGTGTTGGCATACATACTTCACTTTTGAGTTGGTTAACTATTTCTCTTAATATGGTAGTGATATATTTGTTGTTTGGTGACTTTATAGTCTTCGATCTCTTATGGAATAATGGCTGTCCTATTTGGTATCATGTAGCACTTTATGATTTTGCATTGGCAACGTCAATGATTCAGCAGTATAGGAATGTTGAAGGGCAATTCTTTTGGGTTGAGTTGGAGTGTGGAGTAATTATCCTCGATGGGCACTGGTTTGATGACATATTTGATATCATCTATGCTTCTAATCAGAGTTATGACAACGAGGTTTGGTGGCCATTTGTGTTGGTTTATGGGCATATGGGGATTCATCTTCACATTGACTGGATGTCTTACGTGCACGGATGGTTATGTAAGAGTACTTGGTTGACAAACCTCTTTTTCATCTCTTACAGTGGGATCTACATGTTGGTTTCGGATCCAGGTATTGATACGATTGGTGCATTGGCTCTTATGGGATTCTGTGATGTTGCTTCACAACTTATAGAGTATGGAGTTTTTATTAGGATGGAGCAGTAGGCTAGGTTGAGATTGCTTGAGGACAAGCAATTTCAAGGGGGGCGAATTGTAATGACCCCATTTTAGCGGTTGGGCTTACTCAGTTTCCAACACAATTACTATTTGTAGTAAGCTATTAGGATGCAACAGAGGCCATTTTTGATGATTGGATCTGATGCTCCTTGTTGAGAGCTTTCTGGCAAGCTATCACTCGCACCATTCAGAGTCCGGTTGCTACTATTTTTGGGGGCCTGAAGTGCTGCAAAAAGGGTAACTTTTAACCCAACTAAAAGACATTGAGTGTCACTTTAAACATTTACTTTATGAGGGACTGTTGCACATCCTTTATCCCACATTGCTCAAGTGAGTTGAGTTGCCCCTTGGAGAAAAGGATAAAGGAGAGTGCTTGTGGCTTCTTTGGGCATGTTGGATAAGAAGAAAATAATTGTTGCAATTACAGCTTATTTGGAAATTTGAGAATGTCCTTCTCATTTGTAGCACTCTAGACATCAATCCTTGGGATTGGTCTTTGGAGTTTTGTGCTCTCAGCCACTGTAGCAGCCACGCACACTGTAGAAACCATACTACTATAGTAGCCGTGCACTGTAGCAACCATACTACTATAGCATTCGTGCTACTGTAGCAGCCATACTACTGTAGTAACTTGTCACTATAGCAGCTCCATCACTGTAGCTTCTGTATGCAACTAGGTGAGTTTGTAGTTTTGCTTACAGAGTCTGTAGTTTCCTACCTACAGAGTCTGTAGTTTTTTGCATAGTTCATAGCTTTCTACATAGTCTGTAGTTCTTGCTTGCAGAGTTCGTAGTTTCTTTCCTGTAAAGTCCATAGTTTTTTGCCTGTAGAGTCTGTAGTTTCCTGCTTGTAGAGTCTGTAGATTTCTACCTGCAGAGTCCATAGTTTCTTACCTGCAGAGTCCGTAGATTTAAGCCTGCAGAGTCTGTAGTTTCTAGCCTACAGAGTCTATAGATTTCAAACTACAGAGTCAGTAGATTTCAAGCCTGGTGGAGTCCATAGATTTCAGATTGCAGAGTCAGTAGATTTCAAGCCTGGTGGAGTCTGTAGATTTCAAACTGTAGAGTCTGTAGATTTTCAAGCCTGGTGGAGTCCGTAGATTTCAGACTGCAGAGTCAGTAGATTTAAAGCCTGGTGGAGTCTGTAGATTTTAGACTGTAGAGTCAGTAGATTTTCAAGCTTGGTGGAGTCCATAGATTTTAGACTGCAGAGTCAGTAGATTTCCAGCCTGGTGGAGTCTGTAGATCTAAGCCTGCAGAGTCTGTAGTTTTGGCTGTAGAGTCTGTAGAAGCTTCTGCAGAGTCCGTAGTTCTAAGGGGGGTCAAAGAACAAAGGAATCACCTTTGGCACATGCTGGGATATCTGCTTGAAATAATGTTTGTATGATCACCAGGGGATCTAATGAGTCACCACATGATCGACATTGTACTCGTTTGCTCATTTTGCAATTAATACAAATACAATGTGTTGGTTATTTCAGTTGTGTGTATCTATGCTTGCAATTTTATATTTATGTTACATATATTGGTCTTTGTAAAACAAAAAAGAATTCTAGCAAAACTACCAGAGTCATAAAGAGTCCCTACTGGGTTATTTTTGGGTGCAACTGGGGTGCCCACTTATATACGTGTGTGTGTACATACATATATACATATATACATACACATACATACTTATATATACACACATGCATACATATATACATATACATGCATACATACACACACACACACACACACACCCACACATATATATATATATATGTATGTATGTATATATATATATATATATATATATATATATATATATATATATATATATATACATATACATACATACATACATACATACATACATACATACATACATACATACATATGAACTAATTAAAAAATAAGATTTCTACCATTTAAAATAATAAGAAAAGATTAAATATTCTAGAATCTAATGCTTGATGAATCATATTTAAACATGATGCAACCCATTGACTAATTATTAGCAAGAAAACCACTTCTATTGGCATAGTGATTATAGTATATTGGTTTATATACTAACATGGCATATGTTTTTCTTAAACATTGAACAACAGATCTCTTTTTAATGTTTGTCAGGCTAAATACAAGATCCAAAAAATAATTACTAGAGTTAGCTATTAGTTACCTGTGACTTTTTGACACTTATTAATTGATGGTACTAATACATAGAACAAGTAACAAAGACTAGTTAAGATTTGATTGAATTGTCTACCCATCTTTAAGGGTACACATAGTTCATTGTATACATTCAACATATCCTTTTTCTTTTCCTTTGATGTACCATCCATCCATCTCTCCTTGATGATACCCTCCCTCTTTGTAGGGAAATAAAACATGTATTACAATCGCATACTCAATATAACCCATTAAGTGGTTAATCAAAACATAATATCTTACTAAAATTTTAAAATATGAAAATAAATCAATTTAATGTTGAATATTAATAAGACATTTACTTCAAAACAAATTAGTGTAATCCCCTTTTCATTAGTATTAAATTTGCTTGAACCTATGCAAATCATTGTCATAATCAGGTTATTCAATATCAAATCAATTTGAAAATCTTATATATTCCATGTTAGTCTAAAACTACATTATATAAGGAGATACATTTAACTAAGCATTCATTTTGTTCAAAATAGGAAAATAAACATATGAGCAATTTTTAAAACATTATAGAGTTTGACTAGATAAGTCTACGTGGCATGCCACATTAACAAAAAAAAAAAAAATATTCACAAAAATGGGTGTGACAAATGTTTCTTCCTCATAGTATTAACTAAGGTCAAAAAACACTTGAAGGTTATGGCTCTACATAAAATCCCAAGTTTGAATTTGGAAATAAGATCTATAATAAATATGACATGTAATTAATCTGATAAAAAAAATCCAATGTTAGATAAAAAAACACTCATAAAAATATTAGATTGATCGATGGTGGCAGTGTTTTGACTATCTTTTATCGCCTCATTGATTTCATGGACTACTTTAAGTGTGATTACGGTGGGAGGCTGATCCCTGCATGTGGAAGACTGATATAAGGAGATTACAAAAAATAGTAATATCTAAAATAATATATTAACCAAAACAAAAAAATTGACAATATGATTCAAATCCATAAGAAGAGGACATGAAATTTGAAAACCTATATGTACTGGCTAAAATCCCCCCTCCTAGAGTCATTTGAGATCCCCCTATACAATAGTCATTGAAATCCTTTTATGTGATAAGAACCATGATTAGACACTTATTTACTAATACTAAAATCTAAACAAATTCATTGCGATGGATTAGAATATATTCATGTTAATGCTTAAAAATATCTTCATTGTACTCATATTTCAAACATAACATGGGAAGCTCTACTAGTGTGAGACTAATATTATAGATCAATCTCTAAATCCAACACGTTTTGTTTCCTAAACTAGTGTTAAATCTACTCTAAATTACTTTCATAAATAGAAATTTGAAGGGGAAAATAGTAGTGAGAATGCATAAAAATAAATGGCGATGAATAAGAATAAGAAATGAGAGGATATCCTATCGATTTTAACATAATGTTATGAGTATGAAATAAGGGAATTCAACACAATAAAGAAAATACATTATAAATGGAAAGGCATAACCCATTAAATGAATTGTAAAAACATGAAAAAATATAAGACATAAACGTAAAATAACCACAATAAATTTATCACTCGTAAAGAGTATGCACAATCACATTATATTCAATGATGGATCATAATTTTATCACATACAAAGTTACATAGGTTCAGATCTGAAATCTAAAATTCATTAGGCATAAAATGACCATGGAAATCAACCCACTATTTGAAAATGAGCTCTTTACATGTATATAAGTGGAGGGAAGACAAAAGGAATGGAGAAGCATTTAAAATTCAGTTTCCCACTACCAAAATTTAATGAACAATCAAAATTTTTATCCCTTATTGTAGCTCTGTCCATATCTACGCATTTAGTGACTTAAGAATATATTTTAAATACTCATGCCCATGGTGCTCACATCTCCTTACATACTTGGCATGCATTAGTGTTGAATTTATCTACTTGCATATAATATTAAAAGAAGAGGAGTATTCTCTTTTACTTTTCAAATCATGGAGAACTTGTTAAGAAAAATAGATCAAAACTATATTATGATTATGTAGAAATAAAATAGAAAATGATTATTGGTGTAAGAGTACAAAATTGAATTACAAATATTGATGGATTTTTAAAGGGGGAAAATTCATTTGAGTAATCTCAATTTAATACAATTTTATGGGTGTTTTTTTACTATTCTAGACTCCTACTTATACTAATGCTTCACTAACTAAGTATTACTTCCCATGAATGTGGGATTATTACAATGAGCTCGAGGGGATATATTATAAAGTATATGTGTCTATAGCCTTTTATTAAAAATAAAAATATATAATGAAATGGTTAGGATAAATGGTCCTAGCATGCCATCCCCCTTAAAATCTTAAGGTGAGGAAACTATTGTTGGAAGTTGAAGTATAGGTCACTAGGTAGTATCTTCTAACTACATCCCCTCCTATTGCACTAGAGATTTTGTGATTACTTTTTTACAGAGCTAACAAAAGTGCCTTTATAGGATAAATTTATGTTCCAAAATTATAGATACTTCAACATAAAAATTTGGAAGCACTGTTGAGGTGGTGACATTTTGGTTGAGGACCTTATTTAAGCACGAGACATGAAAAACTCAATGTAATCGTGATGAAGGTAGAAGTTACAACTTGTAGGTGACAAGGCCAATTTTTTGGAGAGTTTTGTATGACTTTTAGAATTTAAAAGCTAGTTTATGGTGACTTTTCATCTTGAGAGAGGATTGTTTTTAATATTTTAAGAAAAGGAAAAAAAACATCTCCAATTTGAAAGGCTTATTCCAGTAGTGTTGGTATGCATGTTGTTTAATGCAATCTTGTGCCATGTGGAGATCTCCCTTGATGAGGTGAAGGATATTGTATCGTGCACTGAGGGTAGTATCAAATTTTTTCACCTGAGAACTACCTGGTAGATATGAGGGAAGAGATGGTGATTTTTTACTATAGACAAAGTCATATGGGGTCTATTGGGAATTTAGAGTTCCCATGGTAATTAGTTTTTACTATGTGGTAAATAACTATTTATTGTTAGTTTTTAGTTACCGTATGGTCAATACAATAAAAATATTATTGGGAAAAATAATTTGTTAGATAGATATATTATTAATAGCAAATAATATATCTCCTATTATTATTAGTTATTTGGTTAAAAGGTTGAGATTTTATAGGGATCAAAACATCCCCATTTATAGGAAATATGTTCTATATATTTGTATGGAGTTAGATTAATAAAAGTGTGTTATTGATACTGATTAAATTCTATGTTTGAGACTTCAGCTCTTGATTTTAATGGTTTATTTTTAATATTTGGTAATACCAAAGCAGACACACTGATGGGACCTCTCTGTGCATTCCATTCACTTGTAATTTTCATCAAAATGATTTTTTGAGTAGTGTTGCTGTGCAGACCACATGAAACTATGGTTCATATTTTCATCCACCCTTTTTTCAAATTACCATTCAATTCTCAGTGTTAACCATGCGATAATTTGTTGGCTTCACCACCCATATGCATTTTTCTTTTTTTCTTCCACCCTACTCATTCTTTTCACAATTTGTCCATCCATTCTATTCCATGTATGCATTACAAAATCATAGTATATTTATAAAGTCATATGATTATGTGATCAGACTCAGTGTTTAAATATTTTGTCTTTGTTGCATATTTGCATTCTAATTGACACTAAAGACTCGACCTAACTTGGTATTTGGGTCCTCCACTAGAGCACCTGCCATTGTTCATCTTAGCTTCACCTCACTTTATTCTAAAATGGAATTCACCTTTCATCACATAATCCTCATTCAACCATAACAACTAATTTTTATCTCCTTGGCATAGGCGATAGAGTCCTCTCCTCATGGAATTGATGAACTCAATAAACTCTTGACTCACATGTAGATCCCAATGACTCTTCTAGTTCAAACAATGACTTATATTTTACTCTTGGCTCAAATAAGCTCGATCTATGATATCACAATCTGCTCAAGTAAACATGAGTCCCTGATAGTAGATCAATGACTTTAAATTGAGATCAGTCCATTTAGTTTGCATGCATGTCTCAAATTTTTTCCCTACTCATTTGTGGTTTCTCTAGCTGAGAACTTGATTCCACCACACAATACACAATCCTCTGTTAGTATCCAACCCCATCAAGCTCCAAATTATGGTCTTTTTCCTCCACTTGACTTGCTCATAGCATCCACTCTCCACCCAAATATCCATATAGTGGCTACAATTATAGTGGTCAAAATTGAAGTCTTCTTTTTTGTTTGTTTTAGGCTTACGTCATTAGTATTGCTATTTTAAGTCTTTAATTTGTTTCTTGAGTCTATAGTATTATTTTATGTCATGGTTTAGGCTTTTGGTTTAATAGTGGTATTAGATAATAATTCGTTGGCTTTCATATTTGACTTTTGGTTTTATTTTTTGAGTGTAGTTTTATTTTATAAATTCATGTTTAAATTTGTATTTAGTAGTATAGTTTTAGTGGGTCTTGTTATTAGTTTTTTATTAAGTCAAGTTTTAAGTAAATAGCTCTGTCAGAGTCATGCCATTTAGTGTTAATTGGCATTCTTTTTATAAGTCATTATTTTGAGTCATTTTCATATTATTGAAAAATAAGTATTTTTTAGTCATTTATTTTATAATTTGATTTTTAGGTTTAAGTCTTTTTTTTTTGGTATAATTAAGTCTAATGTCATTTATAGACTAGAGTCGTCTTCAGTTTTTTGAGTCAAGTCCATTTTAATCACAAGATTCAAATAAGTTTTGAGAGGCATTTTTTTTCAAATAAGCCTATGTTTAAAAGACATTTTGTAATATTTTCCTTTCCTAAGTAATTTTTGCAATTTATGTATCAAATGCATTTTTGGGGTGAACCCGACATCCACATGTCAATATTGTGGGAGGGTAATATGGTATTTAGTGTTTGTGATTCCTCTTCCCTTGTGACCTCTAAGGGAGGGAATGTTGGTAATTTAGAGTTTTCATGGTAATTAGTTTTTACTATTTGATAAATAATTATTTACTATTAGTTTTTAGTTACTATATGGTCAATATGGTAAAGATATTATTAGGTAAAATAATTTATTAGTTAGATATATTGTTAATTGCAAATAATATATCTCATATTATTATTAGTTATTTGGTTAATAGGTTAAAATTTTATAGGGATCGAAGCATCCCCATTTATAAGAAATATGTGTCCTATATATTTGTATGGAGATTGATTAATAAAAGTGTGTTATTGAGACTGATTAAATTATGGGTTTGATCCTTTAGCTCTTACTTGTAATGGGATATTTTCAATAGGTTCATCTTGTTGGAGATGATGTACAAAAATTCTCAAAGTGGTAACCATTTTACCCATTGATGTTTTGTTCTATGGCAAAAAATGGAGATAGGCATCCAAACATTTATTGATAATTTATGTCTGGCCATTAGTCTATGGATGGTAGTCAAAACTCATTTTTATATGGATGCCTAGGTACTTGAAGAGTCCCTGCTAGAAATGATTCATGAAATATGATTCATGATATGATACAATGGAATTTAAAATGCCATGAAGATGGAATATTTGATAAAGGAATGTTTTGGATATAGAGTAATTAATGCAAGGATGGGACAAAACACATAAATGAACATATTTAGAAAGGCAATATACTACCATGAGAATGATGGATTTACCCCTTGATTTTGGTAATATTTTAATCAAATACATCAAAATGTTGGTCCAAAGATGTTGTGAAATAGTGGTTGGAGTAAACTAGGTGATACCACTATTTCCCCTTTGTGGCATTGGTATGTATCATATTCCATAACAAATGTTTTGATATCCTACTTTATCTAGGATCAAATAAGTTGTTTTAGACTCGGTCATAGGTATTTAAAAATACTGAATGACCCACAAAAGGGGAGGCATGATACTCATGCAAGATACATTATTTGAGCTTGGATCATGTGATAAATATAGTATGACCTTCATATCACAAGGTTTGGCCATCCCAAGCATAATAAGGTTTAACAATGAGATCAATAGATATTAATGAATGAGTTATTATGTGCGTTTATTGTGATGCCACTCCTATTGAATATCATGTAGACACTTTGAAATATGAACAAACACAACACACATACATGCATGCTCTTTAAACTAGTGAGAGATTACATCAAATGCTAGATTTTACTTTCCCTTTTTGTATGTGATCTCATAGTCATACTCCATGAGTTTAGAGACCCATTTTTGTTGATTCATGGAAGAGACCCATCACTCCAAAAAATATTTGAGACTTTGATAGTCATTTTTTATGCTATAATGTTGGCTTACCAAGTAGGGATTCCATTTTTTGAATGAATGGAGGATAACCATAATCTCCTTGTCATATGTGGACCATGCTAGATTTCACCTAGTGAGGGCCTTCTTGGTGAAGGAAATGGGTGCCCTTTATGCATGGGCATAACATTAATCCTTATGCCAAAAACATCACTTTTAATAAAAAATGGTTTTGAGTAATCAAACATGGCTAATATTGGTGATCAAAGAGGATTTGGGTCACTAGATCAGATGGGTCATCATCGAATTTACACATATAACCTTACACTAACATCATCAACTCAGGTAATAGGTTTTGTATACAAATGGAAATGCAGATGACCTATTAACCAATCCTACCTCAGATAAGATAAATCCTACTTACACTTTTGATTGTTGATACATTATATATTTAGGGTCATGACCAAGATGGATCTGCTAGACCTAACCAAGGGATCTCTTACCATAATAACATCACTAAAGAGGGTTCCAAAGCCTCTAGTCAAGCAAAACTATGCAATAATACTAGCTAGGTTCTATGTTTTCATATTCACAAAGGTAAATGACAAGTAAAGTAAAGTCTAATCTAGTGATAACTGAAGCTTTTGGCATAAAGTGAGGGTAATAAACATAAAAATTAAACATGAATAAAATATATATACTCAAGTCAATGTATAGTAAATCCTAATGCATGGGAGATAAGTATAAATAAAAATCTATCTACTCTTAAAAAGGAAGAACAAAGTTAGGAATAATTACCTTTGAAGATGAATCCACTGAGCTTCAATCTCTCCCTTGGCCAAGGTGATTCACAATAGGTTATTGTGGTATGTAAGGATAATAAGGATAAGTCATCTCTAGGCACACAACATATTTATGTATTCAAAAGGCTTCTTCACAAGATAAAATTCATATCTCCAAAAAAATTATTGAAACCCTAAGCAATGATCCTAAATTAGAATGGTGGATAAGAAGACACACAATATCTTATTATTATTATTCTCTTCCCTCTAAATGAGGGAAATGGATGTGTATATATATAGCTAAATCTAACCCTAAACCTTTTCAAAAGTTTAGCTGATAGGGTCAGCCTAATTTGAGTCTGTATCATTTTTGATAAAAACAAGTTAGGTCTTAGTCTAGGTCAGCCAACTGACATCTCTTTATTTTATTGAGGGATACTATCTTTAGACCTAGAAAAGATAGCTTCACATCTTGCTAAAGGAAGGTGAGGGATGTTCATTTCAAATAAAAATTACATTAGATGGTTTTGATGAAGGGGGGAAGTTCACATTAATTTGAGGAAAGGTATTTGAGATGGGAGATGAGGAAGTTTCACAATGGGTCCCATTCATCATAACCTATGGGGGGAGTGCTAGGTACATTCGCATAATGTTGAAAGAGTTAATGTGAAGGAGGATTAGAAGTATAATTAAACTTGTGTTGGTAATATGTAGTTGGTTTAGGTTGAGGAAAAATAGGTTGATTATCTTTAGGTGGTGGGATGGTTGATTGAGGTATTTATTATGATTGAGTTGCAGAAATACTATTGAAAGGTTGGGGAATGTTGTCTATATGTGTAGATGTTGGGGGAAGAGTAGATATAGTGTGAGAGGTATTATCCAGTTGAGTTGGTGAAGGTGGTTCTTGGAAGGTTATAAGGTCCTCTTTCTCCAAATCCATGAGATGAGATGGGGAAGTGTCTTGAATGATGAAGAATTTTTGAGAGGTTTGATACATGGGTATGGAATTGGAGGCAATAAAAGAAACTAATCTTTTCATAGTAGTCATATTTACCAAATTTTATTCATTAATAGTGATGTATATAAGACTTTTAACATTATTTGTATGATTAGGCTTGTCATTGCTATCTTGATCACTGGGAAGAGGATCTTTGTATATAGCAAGATGAACATTAACTTAATTTAAATATTGATTTTTTTTTGTGTGTTTCATGGGATTTAAAAGCTATGTCATATAGTTGTTAGTGATTATAAATGAGTGATTCATGATCAAAGTTTGGGCCAAGAAGGAAATCCATAGCTAGATTATGAAATTATCTACAAGTCTCATGAGAGACCGAACTTATATGAAACCAAAAAAATTGTTTGAATCATACCATGATTTAATTAGATGTGTGGGGTCAATATATCATGGTAGAGGCCTTGGAAAATGATTTTTTAGCTCAACTAAGGATAATGGTTTATGGACATTAATGTTGTTTGTTTGAGAATATTTAGGATGAGGAGTGTTATTTGGAAGAGTATGCTTTGTAGTGTTATTTTGAGTGATTACTTGAATATTATAAATAGTGTCATTGGTATTAGTAACACCATCATTGGTAGCATGATGATTTTTGTTTTTAATGAGCATGTGAGTGCCCTTAGTTGGTTGAGATGGTTCAAATTTTCATATGAGAAAATCTTGTTTCTTAGCTTGGTTAAGGGTTTCTTCCAAAGTTAGTGGAGAGAGAGTCCTAACCCAATTTTTTAACTTGGGGTAGAGAGAATTAGTGAAGAGGTGGGAGAGGTTATCATCTACCATATTATGCTTTCATTAGTTAGACAAGTTCTTCCATCATTTGATGAAAACTTGTGCCATTTCAGTTTCAAGTATTTTACAATTGATGAAGTGAGCTAAGTTATTCTCGAGAAGATCATTAGTTTGAAACTTTTATACTAGTGAGTTAACCAAGTCTTCCAAGCTAGTGATAGAATGGGGTTTTCGCTGATTATACTAATCTAAAACATATCATAAGAGTGTTTTAGCTAATAGTTTGGTACCAATAAAGGTATTAAGTTTAACCTAATCTTTATCGAGATTTCCAAATGTATTTAAGTATAATGTGGGATCAGTAGACCTGTTGTAAGTGATGGTAGGTGTGACACCTCCTATATTTATATTATCAATTTAAGGTACAAGAGGTTAATTTTGGAGATGTTTGATTATTTTATTAATGAGGTGTGGTTGAGGAATAAGGTTACCATGGAAATCCATAGGGGGGATGGGGGGGCATTTGGATTTTGCGTTCTCCATGAAACCTATTAGGGTTGATTCTGAAGGCTAATGAGATGGTTTTGCATTTGCATCATTTCATTTGATTTATTAGTTTTAAAAGTATGCATTTGATTGAGTGTTTTCAATAAAATTTGGTGAGTTTGGGAGGTATTTTGACTAGTTTGTGCAACATGTGAAACATTGGTATTGGTATTAGTGGCTTGTGTTGCACTATGAGTAGTAGTATGTGTCATACTAGTGGTGTGAGAAGCATTGGTAGAAAAGGTAGCACTAGTATCATGATTAAAATTGGTATCAAAAGATGTACTAGTGGCATGATTAGAATTTGAAGAAAAAAAAGCATTAGTAGCATGATTAAGGAGAAGGGTCTTTGGAAAAGGCCCACTAGAGGTTGAACCTACAATGTTAGTGGAAATATATGTCATGGAGGTTGAAGAAGTCATAAAAGAAGATGTCATGGTGTGTGAAAGAGATAAAATAAAAGGAAAATGTTGAGAAGCAAAGAAAGTGTCTCCCCCAAATCTATGAGAGAAGGTAGAGAAAGGTGAATGAGGTTCTTCTACTTGAAGACCTATCATAAGATTATAAATGGTTGAAAGGTCCTTTCCTCTATGTTGAATAAATTCGTTAATGAAGAGAAACATTTCAAGTATGTTCTCTAATTCATAATAATCTTCTAAGGAGAACAAAGGATTATGAACTAGAGATGAATGAGGAGGAGCCCCAAAATTGGTAGTGTGAGTGGCAATGTGAAAATTACATTCATATAATGTGGAATACACAAGCTATTTCTTGGGAAACCTATTAGGATTGGTAAGAATCATCATGTTTGTTAGATTTAACTCTATATTATACTGCAATAGGAAATTCATGATGAAAAGAAGAGGCTAACAAGTTGATAGAAAGAAAAAATAAGGAAATAGGATACAAAATTGAATAGGTCGATGATGTTCTAAAAAATAGGAAACATAATTGAGAAGAAGAGAACACAGTCTTACTAGTCGACTATGTACTACTAGATAGTAAACTCAATAGTAAACACAAGGACAGTTAGATAAGTTGATTGTGTACTACTAGACAAGAAACTAAATAGGAAAATAAAGATAAACAATTAGATAGAGAAACTATGTACTAAAGGTAAACAAGATGAATAGTCTATAGGAGACTGTGTCCATAGGGATGACAATGTTCTAAAAATAGAGAAGGATTTTTCAAGATAATATCTAATAAAATAAATTTAAGTACATAATTAATTGGATCAATGTGATTTGTCTAATTAGAACACATAACACAAAACCTACACTAATGCTAGCTAATGCAAGTTTTGTAATACAAAATATAATGATAAAAAGCAAATAAAAACATGAAAGTAATGCTAAATAATTGGTCATTCTTAAATGTTTTTAAGTTATAATAAATTTGGAAATTAGTGTGATGGGGAGTTGGATGTATTAAGGAATTAGAAAGCAATCTAAGGATGGTTTTAGGAAGTTTAAGCTGAAAAGGATGTGTATTGGCAATGGTACTCACTTGGTATTGGGGCCTACCCCCTCACTTCATAATCCTTAAATGATAAAGGTGTCATGTGCTTTTCCAATGTATACCATCAACCACATGTTTATACTTGTCCAAAAAACCAAGTTAGCTCCCCCCTTAGTGATGAAATCCAAGTAAGTAGGTCTTGGGAAGATAAATGTTTAATGTTTTTTTTTTTGTGAAAAGTGATTTAGAAGTGTGTGCAAAAGAGATAAATAGTGTGACTAAATTGGTAAATTAAAAAACCACCTAGTTAATATATGTTTGTTACTCTAAGCAAGAAAGCAATTGAAATAAAAAGTGAACTAATTAATAGCAAAAAATAGGTTAATTATGTTAACTGTGAAGAGTATAGAGTCAATTTAGGTGACACTATATGTAAAAAATGCAAAACAAAGCTGACTAGGTCACTAATGTTCTATGAAATCAAGATCTAGAAGAACACAGTTGAATAGGTCTACTATGTATTCTAGAGAGAAGACATGCTAAAAAACTATGTCTAACTAGTAAACCTAGTTTGTTGCAAGGATGCAGTTTTATAGAATACAAACTTGTGAAAAATAGTGTTATAAATGAAAAATTGAAATGACAGAGCGAGTAAAAATGAATCTTGGTGGGCTTGAAGATGCTTAGATTAAAATATTTTATTTTATAATGTTCAAGTGATGATTTAAATATTTTGATAATAGATTTGACTAGATCAACAAAGTTTTTAGAACCTATTTGTTGAAAAGAAGTTACGAGCATAGTCAATTGGCTCAACTATGTTTGTAGACTTATATCCTAAAATAGGAGAACTATGAACATATTCAATTGGTGTGACTATATATACAAATATGTAAATGAAGAAGAATAATGTTTTGAGATGATCGATCCAATTACCTATATTTGGAGAAGACTTACACAAACAAAATGTAGTCATTTTGGGCCAACTATGTGTTAAACCTAAGCACAGATTGTTAGAACTATACCATCAAGTTCGATAAATTAATAAAAAAATAAAAATATATAATATGATGATAAAATGAATTCATGAAATAAAACCTACAAGGGTTTGATTCACATTGGGTTCACCAAAATGTATACAAAGGGAAAATTTCATTGACCTATTAATCAATCTTAGGTCAGAGAAGATAAATCCTACTTACACTTCTGATTATTGATACATTAAAAATTCAGAGTCATGACCAATATTGACCCACTAGAACTAACCATATGATCTCTTACCATAATAACATAACTAAAGAGGGTTCCAAAACATATAATCAAGAAAAATTATGAAATTACCCTAGCTAGGTCCTATGTTTTCATATTCACAAAGGTAAATGACAAGTAAAGTCTAATCTATTGCTCACCAAAGCTTATGGCACAAAATAGGGGTAATAAGCATAAAAAGTAAACATGCATAGAATATTTACACTCAAGTCAATGTATAATAAATATTAATACATGGAAGATAAGTATAAATGCAAATCTATCTACTCTTACAAAGGAGGAATAACGTTAGGAATACTTACCTTTGAAGATGAACCCACCAAGCCTCAATCTCTCCCTTGGCCAAGGTGATTCGCAAGAGGTTTTTGTGGTATGTAAGGATAACAATGATAAGTTATATCTAGGCTACACAACTTATCTATGCATCCAAAATACTTATCCATAAGACAAGATCTGTATCTTCAAAGAAAGTAAAACCCTAAGAAATACTCCTCAAGTAGAATGATGGATAAACAGATGCACGATATATTATTATTATGTCTCTAAAATATAGAAATGGATGTGTATTTATAGTTGAATATAACCATAAAATTTTATGAAAAGTTTAGGTGATAGGGTTGGCCTAATTTGAATTTGTATCATTATTTGATAAAAATAAGTTAGGTCATAGTCTAGGTTGGTCAATGCTGACCTAAACCCATAATATGTTTTTAACAAATTAAAATGTAGGGTCAACCCAAGCTGACATTATATGCTAAATGTCAAAAAGGGGTTTTAAAATTAAAAATGGGCTAAGTAAGGTAGTGAATTACTTGGAGTAGTGTGTAAAAGAGGAGGCAAGCCTTAGGGAAATAAATAGAATAAGGTTATATAGATAGCAACTGGTGGTATAGGGGATAACAATATCACAAAGCACCAATGGTATTCCCACACCTTTCCCAGTGCACTCTTTAAGGCATGCACTTAGAGATATTGAGACTTTATAGGTTCCTATAAGAGATAAAGCATCAATAATTGATAAATTTTTAAAATATTTTGTGTATACATATGCCCCAGTCAAAGTTCATCATGTGTCACGAAGGTGTAACAGGGTATGGTGCTTTGGGAAAATAACATAGCAACACATAACACTAAAGTTGAATAAATTATAGTAAGAAGCAAATAAGATAAATGAAATGACATAATTGAAAAACACATACCTTTACTTTAGTGTTGTAGATAATAAATTAAGTGAAAGAGATGTGGTGTCCAATGTAGGGAACATTAGGCAAACCTATAAAAATTAGTGAAAAAGAGTGAAAAAGCATTTTTTGTCTGTAAAAAATACATGAATTATGTGAAAAGATTCTCTATGATGTCACAATTCTAGAACATATTTTGGTTCAAAAAAAGAGATAGTATGAATAAAGATATGATCAAAAACAAAATCTAGTTGTAAATATTTTTTTAGGTAAATAATTTTGAATAGTAAATATAAATAACATGAAAAATAAGTCATTCTTTATTTTTATTATTTTGAGAACATAGTGCTCTGAGAGACCCAATTTTGAGCCTAGAGAGTGACCATGGTGAGCAGATGAAAACTATGATGATGAGGATGCATAGCGGCTACAACATATATAAGAAAACATGAAATTTAAATTGTTGAGCAGTTTTATTTGAAATTGAGCTAAATATATAAAATTGATTGGTAGAAAAAATATAGACACCGAAACTAACCCTAAGAAATTTTTAGGTAGACTATGGGTAGAATGGGGTATTGGGTAGGAAAAGATCAGACCAATAAATGCCTAAGGCATTTATTGTAAATAGTTAAAAAACCATCATAGATAAAGAACATAGTTAGCCTAGTTGACTCAATTTATAAGGCAAGAGGGAAATAGGGGCCGACTAAATAGTAGTGGTTTGACATAGGATTGTTAAAGGTGGGAAAGGGATGATTTAGTATCAAATAGGTTGATATAGTTTAAATAATTTAGTATCAAATAGATTGACGGTGTAGAAAAATAAGAAAACATAAGAAACTAAATCAAACAAGCTAACGAAGTAATTGGTTTGTAAATTTTTGAGAAATTATTTTAACTATTTATGACATCAATATTTGATATATCCTCTATTATTTGTGTAGAGAGATTTTTGGGCACAATATGGACTTAACTATGAAAATTCAAAATCTAAACATCAAACTACCTAGTTAAAGTCTAGAGCCATTAGAACTAAGTGTAATTATATGAATAAACTATTAAATACTACACTTAAATATTAAAGATAAATACTCTAAACCATGATCAAATCAAATAAAAATATAAAGAGATGAGATTTGATTACCTTAGACTCATATATACACTATGATGCTTGATTATGGATGTTGGATGAAAGATGATTGAATGAGTAATTGGACATGGATTGATTATGTATTCATATGATGGCTCTAATGGAGGAGAGGAGTGGTTTAAATAAAAAGAGGAGGGAAAGATCAATGATGGATATTTGAAGTTGGTTGGAGGAGATTAAGGGATGGAAATTATCCAAATAATTTAAAATTCCTTGGAAACCTCTAGATTTAGAGGCTTCTAGAGAGGAGGGGTGAGAATAGATAAGGTTTTAGATTTGGAGCGTTCTATAATCCTTCTTATGACTAATGATGATTATATGTAGGATTAGATGGGGATTACGTAGGTGATTAAAGAACTAAGGGTATAGGAGAATCTAGGCATAGGCTAGTAGGTGGGTAGGTGAGCCATGGTAATTTAAAATTCCCAAATAATAGATAAGTAAGGATTATGATAAGATAATAAATGATTAGGGAATTAATGATTAATAGGGATAAAATAAGGTTAATAAATTAAGAATATAAAGGGGGATTATAGACACCAAAATTACATCACACACACACACACATGCGTAACTCCCTATGTCGAAACCCCCCTGAACCCATTTTAATAATAATAATTAATCTCCCTAACCCATACTTTTACCCCTCAAACATTTAGTTAATTTAAAATATTTAATTAAGTTAATTAAAAACCCCTATTACCAACTTACCTAGCCACCTCGCCCTATGACTAATTCTCCCCTGATGAGTCACCTCAAGCCTTGGTCTCCTCATCCTGACTACCCTAGACTTATTCTCACTTCCAAACTAAATTCCTAAACAAATACTTCTTTTCTAACCTCTTATTTTTACCATTTTATAATGGGTGTCACACTTGGCATGCACAATAATAGAAAATAGGCCAAAAATAGAAAGGCTTACCTATTCTAGGGCAATCGAAGTCGATCAACTCATGATCGACATTGGTAGGATCATGACCGACATCGGTAGGATCATTGACATTGGTAATATAAGCCAAAATACAACCTATAGTTCAAGTTAGTAAAAATTAAGAAAATAAATTATTACTCTCATTTAGGCTATCAACATTCTATTTTTTGACATCCAGAGTTACAATCACTATGTGTAAGTCAATCACAATCAGCAATTGAGCCCTTGAAGACCAATAACACTTGCTTGTTCTCTCTGTTTAAGCACTTCAAACTCCTTGATAGAGACCATCAACCTAGCACTTATCATTTAGTGATCATCATAGCTAAGTATATAACTAATACTATAGGTTATTTTAATATTTATTCTTCTATTTCTTTATATCTACTCTACACTGCTTTATGCACTTTTGATCATACTTCTGTAAGGGAGTTACAAAGATTTATTGCTTATTTTCCCTTTACCTAACATATCAAACCTCTAACCACATTTAACCAAGTCATAATCTCCCTCTCATAACTCTCTCAACCTCCCTGACCTGATTTAGACCAGTTCTTAGACCTAGGAAAGCCTTCTATAACTTTTCAGACAATTATGACCCCTACCGACCTCGGTATCCTAATAAATATCGATCAAATCACTATTGACCTCAGTATCCTAACCAATATCTGTCACACTCATATTTATGTTGATGACTATGAATTTATTAGCCTCTTCAAAACCTACCCAGACAACTTCTAAAACACCAACAAAGTACCTCACCTACACCCTATCACTCTTTGCTGGTAAGTTTATCTCTCTTTTACTCTCTATTTACCTCTCTTTCAACTATTTATTATTATTTTACCTTTCAAAAGTGGACTATCATCTCTAGGGAGGTTTCACACTTCCTAAAACAAGTGCATAGCTTGGCAGGCCCACTCATTTATCTACTAACAAACATCTTGTGGTACTATTTTATTATTTATAGGTAGTCCTCCCTAGCTAAAGAGGAGTGCTCACAATGTTTGGATACGACATGCAAACCAAATCTAGGTTTATTATAATCACTTATCCCTATCCTTCTTTCTATTTTCCTTTAGACTTAAAATAGACAAAATTTAGTGAAACATTTTTGGCATGCTCAGTGGGACCCTGGAGTTTTCCTTGGGTTCATTTCTTGTTTTAAACATTCATATAGGTGCATTATAGTGAAAATTTCATTTCTTGCACTTCTTCCTCTTCTTTTCTCTTAAAAATATAAAATTCAATATCTTATTTCTTTGTTTAAAAGGCATAAAAATGAGATTTTCTTTCTTTTCTCCTTGCCTCTAAAAGTAATTTGTCATTTTATTTTACAAAAAGAAAAAAAAGAGAATCCCTTATTTAATTTTGTCTTGCATGCACATTAAGATAGTCAAATTCATACTCTATTCCTATTTTCTCTTTGTTTTCATTTGAATCTAAACATTTCAGATTCAGGTTTAAAACTTACTGCATTTCATAATTTGCTTGTTGAATATTAACTCACCTAGTTAATTACAAGCATTTTGAATAAATTATAGTACACCTATGTTACACAACCAAATCACATTAACATAACAAGCATATAAACTCACTTGAGAAAAGTCCCATCAATATTTCATCACCTAGTGTATCACCTTACCCTACTTGGCTATCCTACTTGGATTTCACCACCAAGGGGAGAACCCACTTCATTCTGTGGTGGAGTATAATATCTAGACAGAAGGTATATTTTGGTTAAGCAGCCTGGCTCGGCTCCAAATTCATGAAGTGCAGAGAGCAAGCTCATATAACAAATTATGTACCTAGTCTAACATATATTTCCTCTTGAGCACCAATACAAACTTGAAACCAATGCTAGATTGCTTTCTAGTACATTTGATAAGCAAATTATCTTCTTACTATCTGATTAAGGCATAAGCTAACATGAGACTAAAAATTAATCTCTAAGACTTAATAGTTGGTGGAAGCATGTTCTTTTTCTGCATTTTAATTGCCTTCTATATTTTTAAGTTGGCAAGGATGCTTTTCTATTGATTAATAAAATCAATATTATTTCTAAAACTCAATTTGTATAACTTGTTATTTCAAGTTTTTTGAGTGTTATTCCTTCTTATAAAGACCTTTTACATCCACTATTTTACCTATTTTTAGCCTTTGATTTCTTAAAACATTAGATATTCTATTTCCCAAGGTTTTATAGTGACTGACATTGATTAACACTACTGGTAACATAAAACTTTACCTATCGACATCAGTTATTCCACTGACATCAATTAAATTTTCCTACTGATATCAGTCATACCTATTGGCATCGGTGACTATGTAGTTTCATCCGTTCAAAATAGCAAACTAAAATAGCCCATTTTCCTCTACTCAAACCTTGTTTTTCTTTATTCTATTTCAAATACAGGGTAGTAATCACTATTTAAACTACTTCTAGTAGGGAATTGACATGAGCTTAGGCCAAAAGTCTTACCGATTATGCAAGTTGACAACCACTTCCACCTTGCCCTCTCACTTTTGATTCTATCATGGAGTATACTTCAGATATAGAACATACTTCCAACCCTAACCAAATTCTTATTGTGCCTGAGGGAGATCAAGATTTTGCTAAATTTCTTGATCACAATGTGGCAACCCTTTAACAATACCTTGCTATGAGCCGAACCCATAATTCTTTGGGTGACCCAATATATGGTATGCCAACCTATTTAATGGATACAACCTCAGTTTCATTTACCTCCACTATTTTCCCCTTGGTTACCCAAACCAACACTTTGATAAGTAACCCAAATATAAATAATATCCAAAATGTGGCATATCTAACTACCCAATCCCATGTAAACACTGGTGTAACTTCCCTACTTTCACAACCACAACTAGTTCAGCCAATTCACACCCTATTCCAAAATTTAGTGGTACCTTTTCCATCTACCCTCGCACCTATAATTACCTAATTTACCACTCACCCTTCATCCAATCTAACTATGCCAAGAATTTAACCTGTAGTAACAATGACCAACTAATGCATAGTCTTCAACCCAATGGGACAAGTCCCTTTTCTTTCTAGACCTCAGCCTATGACTCATTATCCTTATGTTGCCCCGACACAACCTTAACAACTTATGTCATACACTCCCTCTACTTCCTATCAACTTCCCTATAACTTAAGAGCAATCCCCCAAACTAATCCCCCTTTGGACCTCATTAAGATGCTAATGGACAAGATGTTTAATCTAGAGACATCCATTTTTGGTTCAAAGAATGTATTATCTTATGATCAGATTTGCAATGAACCAATTCATCCTTATTTATCTATTCACCCTTATCCAAGCCAATGGGAGCTCCCTAAATTTACTTGTTTCTATAGTAAAGAGGACCTACAATAACACTTATGAGCATTTAGACATGCTTTTTATTTAATAGGGCATGATGATGCGTTACTACTTCACACTTTCCCCATGTCTCTTTTAGGTGTTACCTTGGATTGGTATAGCTCTATACCTCAGCATTCCCTTTTCTCATTTACCCAACTTGCATAAATATTCCTAGACCATTTCTCTATTAACATTTTTAAGAAGGTTTCTATAACAAACCTTTATTCTAGTAGATAATTTGATGATGAATCTATTGTAGATTTTGTCACTCATTGGAGAAGTTTGATCAATCAACTCTCCTTGTCCTTACCCCAACTTGAGCTTATTGAGATTTTATCAAGGGCATGTGCTAAGCACATCTCATCCACACTCTACGTACAAAATTTTCACACATTTTATGAAGATTTTACAATGGCATGGAAACTAGAGGTTCGTGCTATTGATGAAGGCAAAGTCAAGTTATGTAGTAAGAATACCAATACCAAGACAAATGACTCCTCTAAAAATTCTCCCTTTAACCAAAAGGCTAAAGGCTATGCTAATGTGGTGGTAATTAATTTAGCCTCTTCCACAACCACAAACTAATTGAATACTTTGACTTCTCAAAATTTGACCAAGAAATTCCAACAACGGTATGAATAGAGACAATACACTCCCATTGGGGAATCATATACATCCATTTTGGATAAACTATTACATCAAGGTGTCATAACTATTCCTCAAATTAAACCTCCTATATAATTCAACCCTTCCCATCCTATCCCAACTTGGTACAAGGAAGATGAGTTTTATGGTTACCATTGAGTTAAAGGCCACAACTCTAATAATTACAAGACACTCAAGAATATTGTTCAAGATATGATTGATAGAGGTGAGCTCATCTTGGATAATCCTCATACACCTCCTAATTAAAGTATGGATGTGTTCAAACACCCCTTTCTTAACCATTAACCAAATCAAAATATTTTCCAATCCATAACTAACTCTGGTGATTATAATATCCAAATGATTAATATGGTTTTTCCTTTATCTTCAATTCAACCTACCCCTCAACAAGAGACACCTATTTCATCGACTCCTCCCCCACATTCTATGGCATCTATTTTTCCCATTCTTTTTCCTCAGGTAGAAGATCTTATTTCACCCATTCCACTCCCTCTAGAGGAAGAACCTCCTTTACCACTCTTTTTGCCACCTAAGGAGCCTAGAATCCCAATTCTATTTACACTAATATTACCTATCCTCTTATCACTTGAAGACCACACCTTACCTATTATTCAACCACATGTTGAAGGGAACATCATTCCTACATTATACCCTCTTGAGGAACCTTCTTCCCCTACGTTTCCTCCACCTATAGAGAGTAGTACCCCACCCACTTTGCCTTTGTACCTAAAATATTCTAAATCATCTACTCCCATTATAGACAAGAGATCTATAGCGCCTACTCCAATTTCACCACTCTTATGCCTTATTTTACCTATGGAAGATCATACTTTACCCATGCCATGCCCACATGATGAGGAAGCCATAATAACTATGCTTTTTTCTCTTGATGAACCGACTTTGCCTACCTCCTCTCCACCTATGGTAGACCAAGTCTCTTCTCTTGTCTCTGACGAATAAGACCCCGTTATGGTTCTTTCTCATCTTTGGCCTGAATTAGTAGAAACCAATAATTTCCCTCTTTCCCAATCATCATAGATTTCTAAAGACACAACTGTAAGGCTTACGTCAACTTCATCAAAACCCTTCTCACATTTTGTGAAAAGTCTAGAATTTCTTGACTCCACAAAGCTTGACCATATGGTATTTTGGGACCGGCTTAAGACTTCGTATCCAACACAATGAATGTTGAAATTTAATACCAATCCCCTTACTAATATCTACCCTAAGGTCTTTGAAAAATCTAGATTTTCTTTCCTAAAATACTAGAAGTTTAGTAATCTATGTCAGAACCCTCATCCTCACAGGAATCTGTTACATTAAAGTAGATCAGGCCCTTAGGTGTACGCCCTGTTTCTAATATAATTAATCCATAGGTAAAATTTGATTTAACTCATCAACCATAAGTTGGAGTTTTTCACCCTAAAATATAGAAGAATATTAATCCTTCTATATCTCATCGATCCCATCTTCAACCCTCAAGTTTACCATCCATTTTGGGGCTGTACCCTTCTAATTTAGTTGGAATATCATCTAACCAAGCTAAATAAAAGGTTAAGCTACCTCCACTCCTACTTTTTCCATTTGGTAGGCCTCTCACATCTGAAAATAAGAAAGTGATCATAATAAAAAAAGACACTACATAAAATTACCTTTCCAACACCAAAACAAAAGAAGGTGTCCACTCTTATTAGTAAAATAAGTATGAGTCCACTTGCAGGCTCACAATGCTTTTTCTTACGTCAGTTATTACAATCTTCAAGAATAACTCTTCCTCCCATTAAGCCCTATAGTTCTCTTGGAATGAAGCCATCTTGGTTTGATGATACAAAAGTGCGTTTATATCATCATTCACCTGGACATGATACTAAGAATTATAAAGCCCTCACAATAGTTATTTAGTAACACTTCAATGTTGACAATATTTTTGATGACACTACTGTTAACCTTCCTCTTATTACACCTTTATAATCTACTATGCCTCCTACTATTCCACCTAAATTCAAACCCAAACATGTTGTCGTAACCCCTTTACCACCTCCTTCACATAATTTTCAAATCAACCTAGTTAATGTGGCCACACAGTCATAAAATTAGAAAGATAAAGTTAAGGAAAAGGTCACTACACCTTGGACCCATCCCTTCACCAAAGACACTCCCTACTAATCCTAATATTTCCATCTTAGGTGTTCATAAAACAACATCTTCAGATGTTATTCAAAGCTCAACGGTGAAGCAGCTTCACCAAACTCCTATGAAAATGTCTTTGTATGAGTTAATACAAAGCTCATCCTAACACCATCAAGATTTTACTAGTGTTTTGCAAGCAATTAAGGTACAATCAGATGATCCCCAACCTCTTATAGCTTTAGTCAGCTCCCTTAATTCTATCTCCCTAATTTCTTTTAGTAATTCATAAATTCCACTTTAACACCCTGAAGATCAAGATTCTGCCCTTTTTATTATTGCATATATTGATCAAAATCATATTAAGAGAGTTATGATCAATGGGGGATCTAGTATTAATATTATTTTCACCCATGCCTACAAACAACTAGCCCTTCTCAATAATTTCATATCTCAAACTGATGTGGTACTCTATTCCTTTAACGATACTATAACTACTATGGTGGGTACTATTGTCTTACATATTGACGTAGGTCCCCACATAATTCTTGAGATCTTCTATGTTACGGAAGGAGATTTCTAATATAACATACTGTATAGATGAGCTTGAATAAATTCTATTTTTGAATATGAGGCTTTGATTATAGGACTTCAAACAACTCTCTTCTTGGGTATCAGATCCATAACCATCTTCAATTATTCTCAGCTAGTGGTTAACCAAGTTAATGGTTCTTACCTATGCAAAATCAAAATTCTATAGTGGTATAAACATCATGTAGATACACTCTTGAGATCATTTGACTTATATCTCTTGTAAACTATTCCTCAATCTATGAGAAAATTTGTTGACATGATAGCTTCACTTGCTTCACACATACCCTCTTCATCCTCCTCTTCAAGAATCTATGTCACCATGCATCGCTTAACCTTGCCCTCCTATGTCTCAGCTAACATCCTCTTTGTCAAAAATGTAACAACCAACCCATAAGACTTATGGTAAAAACAACTCATAGATTATATTTCCTTCTCTATTACCCCTCTTTATCTTTCTAATAATGGGAAATGGGCCTTCATAAAATGTGCCACCTGTTATACTATGCTAGGGGGACTTCTCTATAAGTGAGGTTTTGATGGTTTTCTCCTTACATGCCTAACTAGTACTGAGGCTCCCTTTGTTATTAAGGAAGTCTATGATGGGATTTGTGGTGGGCATTTCAATGGTCACATAGTTGATAAATGTATTTTTTGACTTAGCTATTATTGGCCCACACTTCATCAAGACTATGCGAACTACGTTCGATGTTGCATCAAGTGTCAACAACATGCTAACCTCCTTCACATTCCCAATTATTCATTACAAGTTGCTAAAGACTTCTATCCCTTCTCCTAATGGGGATTAGATATAATCTAAGAGATTAACCCTCATTCATCTCTCTGTCATCGTTCTATCATTATTGCCACTAAATACTTCACTAAGTGGGTCAAGGCCATCCCACTCATCTCCACCAAAGCTGATAAAATTATTGACTTCATTAACCATCACATCATCTATCATTTTGGTGTACCTCACAAGATTATAACTGATAATGGCAAGTCTTTTAAAAAAAATTATTTAAGGTCTTTGTGATACATTTGGAATCAAATTAAGCTTCTCATCACCATACTCTCCCCAATCTAATGGATAGGTAGAAGCTTCTAACAAAAAATTCACCAAGATTATCATGAAGGTAGTCAATGATATGGGTAGGGAATGGTGCACACACATTACTTTTGATTTAAGGGCTTATCGTACTAGAATTCAAACCCCTATGGGTGCTACAATTTTTTCATTTGTATATGAGATGGAGTCTATTTTACCTCTTGAGGTCTAGATTCCTTCTCTTTGAATTTCTCTACATGACATACTTACTAACAATGACTTTCATCAAGAACATTTGGCCTATCTTGAATTGCTTGATGAATGCCATCTCATAGCCCTTAACCATCTCCAAATCTATCAAGATCTTATCACACATGATTATAACAAAAACCTCAAAGAGAAAGATTTCAATATAGGAGATCTCATCTTAAAATAAAATCAACATGTGACAAACATGGAGAAAAAGAAACAGGGTAAGTTTTCTCCTAATTGGCTTGGACCTTATATCATAACTCATAAGTATGTTTCAAGAACTTATCACTTTTCATTTCTTAAAGGAGGTCCAGAACTTGAGCCTTTAAATTCCTTACATCTATGACCATTCTTTTTTCAAACAAACATCACTTTATTTCATGTTTAACTTGAGCTCATTCCTTGAGCATCCCTATTACATTAATTTCACTTACTCCTATACACTTGGATAAATTACATAGTGGTATGGTTTTATCCTCATAGTGGAAAAATATTAAGCCTGTATAGTCTTTTCCATGATTAAAAGAAAAATATAAATAAAAACTAGGATATTTTAAAAAGTTATAAAATCTCAGGTCATGCTTTTCAATGTATACTGCTCCCTTGAAGGACAACTTCATAAATTCCCTTTGGTACTATCAATAGAATACTCCCTTGAAGGATAGCTATTTAGAATTAAAAACAAACACTTAGACCACTCCCTTGAAGGATGGCTAAGCCAAGATTTGTTCTCAAAAGGAAAAAACAATGCAAAGGGCTCCTCACCTTCTTGCACAACCTTACCCATACATTGGGGCAACTGGAAATCACATATATCTCCCCGTAACCATGAAAAAATGACATTGAAGATCACTTAAATCTTCACCCTCAAATTCTTTGCTTGGATATCACAAATATTTTCTCACTCATTGACCCTTTTCCACCACCCTTGCATTTCTTGTCCTGCTGCTTAGGCTACTCTGATATAGTTGGCTATTATGCACATGCATGTATTTTAGGTGTTGTGGATGGAAACCAAGCCTATATTATCACCTTTAACCCTTTTGTGTTTCTTAGGGGCACTTCCTACCTCAGATACCTGAGACACATTGACCATTGGAGCTACAACTTTGATTGATTTGACCTGTCAGCTATCACTCACAAGCTGTGCTTTGGTTACTTCTATCTGAGTCCTCCTTAACCTTGATTTTTCTTGAAATTTTCAAATATAGCTCATTGTGGCCTACACATATGAAGTGATGCTCAATTATCTACCAGTCACCCAATTACCTTTCTATCAAAACGATAATCAATTCTAGTTTCTCCTCCATCAATTCCCATTTTGAGGGGGGATACCTCATCCAATACTTGGAGCATATAACTTCTATTTTTGTCTTAAAACATGTCAGTACAAATTACAATATAAAAAGGGGCAAATTTAGACACCTAAATTGTGTCACACACACATGCATAACTCCATGTGTCGAAACCCCATGAACCCATTTTAATAATAATGATTAATCTCCCTAACCCATAATTTTACCCCTCACACATTTAATTAATTTAAAATACTTAATTAAGTTAATTAAAAACCCCTATTACCACCTTACCTAGCCACCTCAATCTATGGCTAATTTTCCCATGATGAGTTACCTCAAGACCTGATCTCCTCATCCTAACTACCCAAGACTTATTCCCACTTCCAAACTAAATTCCTAAACAACTACTTCTTTCCTAACCTCTTATTTTTACCATTTTATAATGGGTGTCACACTTGTCATGTAAAACAATAGAAAATAGGCCAAAAATAGAAAGGTTTACCTATTTTAGGGCCACTAATGTTGGTCAACCCACGACCAACATCAACAAGATCATGACCGACATCAATGGGATCACCAACATCGATAATATGAGCCAAACTCCAACATGTAGTTCAAGTCAACAAAAATTAAGAAAATCAATTCTTACTCTCATTCAGGCTCTCAACATTCTATTTTTCAACATCTAGGTTTATAATCACCTTATGTAAGTCAATCACAATCAAGAATTGAGCCCTTTAAGACCAACAACACTCATTTGTTCTCTCTATTCAAGCACTCAGGTTTAGACTCTCTGATAGAGATCATCAAGCTAGCGCTTATCTTTCAATGATACTCATAACTAAGTATATCACTAATATTAGAGGTCATTTTAATATTTATTCTTCTATTTATTTATATTTATCTTGCACTGCTTTACACACTTCTGACCATACCCCCCTGAGGGAGCTATAAATATTTCTTGCTTATTTCCCCTTTACCAGACATATCAAACCTCTAACCAAACTTAACCAAGTCATAACCTCCCTCTCCTAACTCTCTCAACCTCCTTGACCTAATCTAGACTAGTTCCCAGACTTGAGAAAGCCTTCTACAAAATTTTAAACAATTATTTCCCCTATCGACCTCGATAGCCTAACCGACATTAGTCACCTCACTATCGACCTTAGTAGCCTAAATGATATTGGTCACAATCCTACCAAAGTTGTTGAATATCAATTTCCTAGCCTCTTCAAAAGCTACCTAGACAACTTCTAAAATACCAATAAAGTACCTCACCTGCACCTTGTCACTCTCTACTGCATACAAGTTGTTAATAATGGTAAAGTTTATCTCTCTTTTACTCTCTATTTACCTCTATTTTAGTTATTTATTATTCTTTTGCATCTCAAAGGTGGACTATCATCTCTAGGGAAGTTTCACACTTCCTAGAATAAGTGTGTAGCTTGGCAACCCACTCATTTATCTACTAATAAACATCTTATGGTAGTGTTTTCCTATTTACAGATAGTCCTCCCCAGCCAAAGAAGAGTGCTCACAATGTTTGGATACGATGCACAAATCAAATCCAGGTTCATTCTAATCACATATCCCCATCCTTCTCTCTATTTTCCTTTAGACTTAAAATAGACAAAATTTAGTGAAACATGGATATTAAATAAATGATTAAGAAGGGGGGATAAATTAGTGGGTTAAATTAAAATAAATAAGATAAGTAGAATTAGTGTCGACTAATAAGAATATTAGTAATGATAATGTAGGTGAGAAAATTTAGATGTAGACATTTTTACCCTCTTTGAAAGGGTATTGAAAGTGGAACTAAGTGTAAGGAGTAATGGTCTTTCAAAGAAAAACCATTTCATGTATGAATGTTAGTAGATGGTTAGTGGATATGATGCTAGTGACTATGATGCCCCCTCAAGGGGAAATTCAAGGAAGAATGAGATGAATGGCCAATTTAAAGAAGAAATGAGGGGTAGGATGCAATGGGTTGAGAAAGGGATGGGATTATAAATAATTTCAATGACAAATAAGATAAGTTTGACCTGAGCACTGAGATATAGACTAAATATTCCCTTGACAAAGACACATGCATAGGGAGTAGTGATTATGGGTGTTACAGTTGTTGACACATACCAAGGGGGAATCAACCATAACATGATGATGATAATATTAAAATTATACAAGATTTAGATGTATCCCAATCAAGGACACATGTAAGGGAGAGCTATAGGCTAGGATAAGATTGAATGAATAAAAATTAATGATGGGTGTAGCTGAAAGCTAAATTGATCAATATAAATGATGATAAAGAAAAATTGATATGATCGAATGACCAAAGGATTAGGGGATGAGGATGGATGAGAGAGATAGGGATGGTGAGTGTGTAGGAGATCAAGTCATCATAGCTATCATAAGGCTCATCATAGTTTAAGCAATCTAATAGATATATCACTTGGAAACTTGCCCCATGATATAAGCATGACCAAGAAGATATTATGACAATGTACATGAGAAAATAACAAACTTTGCATCATTAGGGGCACTTATAAGAATTATTATAGAATTGGTGACCTCATTACATCCTAATTATAAAAAGATACATAAGACAAACAAGATATATACATGATAAAAGACATATAAACAAGACAAATATAACAAAAAAAAAGTAGACATGAGTATCTATATGCAATGTCCCAATGTCTTGTCTAATGATGGGATGGGTGACTAGGTGATAGGTTGGATGATCATGATGTGATTGTAGACTTAGGATGGACTTAGATTTAGATAAGGTGATCATGATTAGGATTAGGCTAAGATGTTTCCCCTAGTTAAGGATAGAAGGATGGAGGATGGGAGAAGGCTTTTGAATACTGATTTGGTCTTGCAATCAAATCTAAAAGTGGCCAAAGAAGGTGATTTATAAAAGTGATGACCAAGGATTACCAATAGATAAGGCCTTGTAAGAGTCTAATATAACAAGAAAAGGAGATAATTATGGGTTGAAATACCATACATACTAGTAAAGAATTGATTTGGTGGGTGCTAGGTATGAAGAGACAATGATAAGGAAGGTGATGGGATCAATTACTTTTCATACTAAAAAATAAGTGAGTTGATGGGTCCTAGATATGAAAAGGAAACTCATAAGAAGTGATGTGTGCTAGATTAAAATTTGTGACAAGGTGATGCATGTTAATAACACTTAGTTAAAAGGATGAGGAAGATATGGGGAGATGGGTGATGACTCTGATTTGGTTCCAAGATAGAATGTGGTATCTAAAGATGAGAAAATATGAGATGGATGTGACTATGGGATTAGGCATAAGACAAGACATAATGGATGATTTTTGGCTTTTTCAAATATAATGATTTTTAAATTTTCTTTAAAATATTTTTAGTTTTTAGGGATTTTTAGAATATGTATGTACACTGTACAAATGGGGTTACTAGCAAAGGGAATACCAAGCCTAACTACTAGGATGAGGATGGATAGATAGATGACAAAGGGATGAGGGTGATGTAGAAAATAGGATGAGGACCAAGGAAAAAGGGACTAGGGATTTCCCATGATCACATCATGAATGAACTAGAGGTTTAGTTACTTGAGTGTTTATTGGATGATATGCCAAGATGGTTCTGGAATAATTCTCAAGACACCTTTTATTTTCTTACGAATGTCAAGACAAGAGGGACATAATAGGATGCATGACAAGAGGGACATAATAGGATGCATGACATGATGATGGATGAGGGGTGAGAATAATGGATGGGGGGGAATGGACAAAATTTCCCCCCAAATGTTGAGGTATGATGAAGACAATTGATTATTTTACCATGAAGCTATAAATTGATTTTCATCATGGTACTTACCCAAGGTGCCAAAAGACTAGTTTTCACCATTGGATGAATGGATTTTTATTTATTTGTTTTATTATTACTTTATTTTTATTTTTATTTTTGAATTTTGGATGGCATCTCAATTTATTATATATGGGTATGAGATACAAGTTACAGACATGGTTGCGATCTTCAACCAACACCTATTCTGGAGATATGTAATGTTGGGATCATGCCTTGGTGGCCTTTATTGATTCTTGATTTAACATCCTTCAAAAATTTTGACCAGATATATTTTTAACCCCTATGAGGGATAATGCTACCCAGGGATTGGAGATATAGTATGGATGGGAGGATGTCATGATTGTGATGATGTGATATAAGATGGGAATGAGGGATGTGATCATGAATGATATGATGGGATGGAGAGTGGAAATAGGGTTTAACAGTTAAATAAACCATTGGATATGGTGGAGGGGATTATTTATATTGGTTCCATGATAATAAGGGATCCAAGACCTTTTGAGTTGCTAATTATTTGACCCAAGCATTAAGAGGATGATTGACCTTGTGATTATTACTTTTGACTTTTTTTTGATTTGATAATTGGATTTGATTTTTATTATTCCTTGGTTCTTGATTTTAGACTTCACTAAAGGAAATTTATTTTTGACTTGATATATGATCATTTTGACTTTTATATGCCGCTAATTCCAGATTTTGGGCTTCATAAGGGGAATAAATTTTTTTATTAGGCTGATGATTTGACTTTTCTTAATTTTGAATGGTGGGATAAAAAATGAGTTGATTATGATTTATGAATTTTGGAATATTGTCTTGGGCCTTTATATTTATGGCACATGATGTTTAATGTAGAGGGAAATCCAATGATGGATGGTCCTTTTCATTTCCTTCATGGAGTGGGATATAGGGATTATGGATAAGGGCGGATGATTGTGGTGTGATGGATTAAGGGTATAATGGGAAACATAGTCCTCATAAAGGTCACTAGGAGCCCTTGCCTTAATTTTGGGGAAAGTATCCTCAATAATCTTAAAAGAATCACTAAGACACACATCTAAGATAGGATTAGGTTCACTATGAAAATTATTTGACCAATAAAACTTATAAAAACTCTGATATGACTTCATTATCCTGATTGGGATAAAAAGATATACCTAGTGACTAATTATCATCTAAATTATGGGAATATTCAAAAGAGTAGGCATGATCATCATCTACTATAATATCAATGAGGGATGATGTTTTTGATGAAGAATCTGATGTAGATGCTAGTGTGAAACATGATCTAGATGTAAATAGGACTTTTATTAGCACTAATGCTAGCTTCGATGCATCAGACATGATACTAATAATAGACAAGTGATTGTCCATAATTGTCCTCTTAACATGGGGAATTTGATATGATGGGTGAGAGGGTGATAATGGATTGAGTAAAGATAGGGCCATAGAAGGATTCATGAGATATAGGGGGATTAGGCTTATGGGGAATGCATTTGTGTTTGATGAAGGATTGGTTGAAGATGGGGGGATCATAGAAGATGGATAAGATGTATGTACCTTGGATTTGAATGGGAAGGGATCGATCATGGTCAAGAATTGAATTTTGGCATTCATCTTCTTATTCACCCAAGGAAATAGACTCATCTAATTCATATTTAATTACTATATCAACATGGTTAATGAGGTCTTGGATATAGTATTGGAAAGGTTGACATCAATTAATAGTATACCCACAAGTTTGGTGATAAAAATAATATTGGTTTGCTTCATACTAGGAGGGCCTAGGCTTAGTGGGATCAATATGTTGTATTGATAGGTAGACCATCATGTTAGAAGCAACAAGTTATTTGAAAAGGGCTTACAAGGATATGGGAATGGGAGTGTAAAGACCCACTTGACTTTATGACTTGGATGTCAAAGTATTGGAATTGAGGTAAGATGATTATTGATGTGACTGGGTGGATAGTCTGATAGTGGATGAGGTGGCCAATATTGGATTCCCTTTGCTATTAGAGGAAGGGTTAGATGATTGGATATGACTAGTGGATTGAGGATAAGCATGGGCCTCACATGAAGGCATTTGTACAGGAAGTGAAATGAGTTGAAGTGGGTTAACACCTTTAGGAATTAGACACCCATCATAAGGAACTATAAGAGGATCTCATCATTGTCAAAAGCTATGTATTGCTTAATGAGAGTAGGGTCTAGCTTCATGGTGGTGGGTGATAAAGGATGGGGGACTTATCAGGCTAAAACATTATATTTGGAAGTGTTGGAATTGGGAGAATGTGATGGAGATGTTATATTATTGGTGGATGATGAGGTTGATAAGTTGGGTCTTCTTTTTCATTAAGACAAGGGAGTGGTGATGGATTATGATTGATATATGGAGGATTTAGTTGTGGACAAGTATGAACTGGGGATAATGGGATTTGGATAGGATTAGTGGATGGTAGAAGGAAATGGCTTGAGGATGAGGGTTAGTGGTGGACTTGTTTGTGAGTTGATTATAGGATCATATGGTCAAAATCATTAGGAAAAATAGCACTCATATTCTATATACTTAGAATGAATTCATCTTTATTCTTTATGATGTATTGATTGATTAAGGTGACTACATCAAGGAATGCTGGTATTGATTTTGATGAGCTAAGGGGTTGTGAATGAGGAAGGATGTGGGATGTTATTTTTAGGTGAATGGGGTCAAGGTTAGAAGGTAGGTGAGCACCAACTTCTCATTCTCATAAAAGGACATCATCCTTGTTGGCCAAGATGTATCAGTCTACAAGAATTGGGTCTAAATCCATGGATGATAAAAGATGAATGATGAAGGGGGGATGATGTGGAGGTAGACTAAGGATTAGACAAGGTTTCTTGAATAAGGTAGATCTAATGGCCCAAGCTAGTATGATAGGTGATGATGGGGATGAGATATGATTGAGATGATGGAAGACTAAGATCAGATTTTAGACTGAAAATATAATGAGGGGCTAGTGATTTATCAACAATGCCTAGTTGTCAAGCTAACAAAAGGATTGAGGATTTGATGGGTGCCTAGATTAAAACTAGCAAGATGATAATATGATGGGTGCTAGTTATGAATGGGTAAGGATAATAGCTACTATATTGATGATGATGGGTTTAATAGATTGAGATTGATGAAGTGATAAGATGCTAGAAAGATTTATACTAGGTATGATATATGACCAAATGATGAGTGATAATTTGACTAGGATGATAAGATGATATGGATAAGATAAAAAGACTTGCTCAAGAATTGGACTAATTTTCTCAATATGGGATGGAATAGGATTATGTTATGAAGATGGTAAGGCCAATGGGTTAGGTAAAAATATAGATAGGTGGTGATGAAATGATCAAGGGTAAGATGAATGGGATGTGGATGGTATGGACATGGGTGTGACCTAGAAAGCCAACTAGGATAAGATACGATGAGGTTAGACTAGATGGGTGATGGAGACAAGATCAAAACAAATGATTGGGTATGGATTTAGGATAACATGTGGATTAGATAAAGTGTGATTAAGATATGAGAGTGATGGGGTGATGACTAATGACAAGTGAATATGGTTAGACTAGGAAGAAAGTAAGGCAAATAAAATATGTACGAGATGATGTCAAGTATTTACAAGATAAGATGTTGGTGATGAGGGTGTGACTAATGATGAGTGAGTATGACTAGCATAAGATAGGGTGAAGATAATGTGGGAGATATGATAAGACAATAACAAGGATAATATGTACAATGGGATGATGATAAAGACAATATTTACAAAAGTATGATGATGAGGTAAGAATATATAAGATGAGTTTGTTCAATACCTAGATAGGTGAGTACAGGTTTGGGTGAACATTGACTTGGCTTATAAACAACACTAGTTTAACATGACACACACCCAAGCAAGCAAACCATAAAACCTATGATTAGTAAACTCAAGGGTCTCTAACCCAATGCTCACACCATCAAACAACTTAATGGGTGAGGCTATAGGTTAGTGACCCATTACATAATCGAATGAATCCTCTCGACCCCATTTGCACATGATGGTTACTTAGGAGTTGATATTGAATTTGACAAGGAAGAACTTATTATGATCAAAGGATACTATGGTAGGTTTACACAAGGATTTATAGGTGGATCACCTATATACAAAAAGGTATGGTGGGGCCTAATTTTGTATAGGATGCTATCTAACCACCCTATGTATTAGAGCTTAACCACCCCTCACTCCATGAAACCATTTATGGGGAATTCTAGTTAGGCATGTAATGATAAGTATCCTAATTTTTAGACTCCATTAGAACATAGAGTTTGGATTAGTGTGTGGAGGTGAAATCCATGATCACTAGCCCCCTAGAAAATAAAAAAATGATTGAGGGTTTATAGGTGGTTTTTGATCCCCTAGGAATCAGCACAAGGACATAAGGGGGAGAGCATACACCAACTATATCCCTCCAGATATAGACATGTAGACCAAAAGATTAATTAACTAATTATGATTAAGTGTGATATATTTACAATATGAAAAAGATAGATATGAATATACAAGATAAAGATGAAAATGATATATACAAGACAAAGTGATCATAAATGATATATACAAGACAAGATGATTAAAATGATTCAAAAATGATTTTGAAAGTGACAAATGGAGTCTTTGACTGGTGACTATAATCACATGGTTAGTAATTTGACTTTGGCACTTAAAAGAGGTAACCTTCAAGAAAAATGATTAGTAGTTTGACCAATAATCTTGAGGGGAAAGCTACAAGACACAATGTTAGATCAAAATAATGACCCGTAAAAGAAGGTGTTCGACAAAATTCACCCCTATAAGAAATAAGGTATTATTACAATAGGAAAAAAGAAAAATACCCTAAAAAATCATGATTTGACTCTAAAATTCCTTTGGCATGAGCAGGCCACGATGTGGGGGTCTGGGGGTGGCAACCCCCAATGGGGTTAAGGGGAAGTTCCCTTGGCATGCTCCCTATTATGGTATAGGGTGGGGTTGAGGGGAAAATCCCCTGATGCCAAAAAAAATTTGGGTCTTGTGGGAGGCCCATAATGACCCAAAATCACTGAAAATGACTCAAAAAATTCTCTTAAAAAGACCACATTGAAGGCAAAAGTTAGTGCAAAATTGTAAATACACAGTGAAAAGTCATAATCAGTGAGTGCAAAGCCACAACTCTGATGCAAAATCACTAATTACCATATATTTATAGTTGTAGTTTTGTCATAAAGTAAAAAACCTCATGATTTTGAGTGTTTGACCTAGACAAATGCCTATTCAGGTTAAATTTATTTACTCAGATGACTAAAATTATCTATTTACAGATAGCCATGACATATTAAAAACCAATTTCAAGATATAACAAAATTTATAAACAAAAATGTTTATAAAAAATAGGCAGAATCTAAAACTATAAAAGAGTATTTTTTGTTAGATTAGGTCCTTAAATTTACCCTGTAAAATGCCAGGACAATATGTAGATAGAAAAAAGTATAAAATGGTAGAATGACAAAATAAAAAACATGAATACAAAATCGCTAATACACATGACAAAGTCTCAATTCTATAAATTTCATGATTTGTAGTTTTGTGGAAAGAGGGAAAAGGTTAAAGGCCTGTGTGTAATTTTATATTTTGATGATCTCCTTTCCTTGGCCTCTTTATTTCTGACCTCATATGCACACAACCGATCCTCATAGAGATAAAAAATAATCTGGGTATAACAAAGGGGTTAACAATTTTTGCTAATTTTTAAGACCCAAGTGGGATAAAAAAGATGTAAAATATGGGGTTAAAGGATTGGAACACACACATGATGCACACACAAAGTTAGAAAAAATAGATAATCAACATGTAAAATGAGTGATTTTATGCTTATGTTTGAAACCTATAAAACTACAAGTTAACAAAGTAAAACTACTATCTACAAGGTAAAACCATGACTTTTGAAGTCGTGATATTGTGATGAACTTAAAAAATAGACCATTAGCACAAAGACAAAATCATGAATTTATAATCAAAATTGTAACTCTCTAGACAAAGTTGCAAGTCAGGATTTATGGTTTTATCGAAGGGTCAAAAACCTACCACAGTTAGCCAAAATATTAGTGGTCAAGTCAAATGGTTAAGTTAAAATTGTGACCCTCAAGACAAAATCATGACTACAAGGTTGCAAATACCAGTGCAAAGTCACAACTCTTGCCTATAAATGCAATCAAAAATCTAGTTTCTATCTTATCTAATTAGACCTGCAGGTTGCCAACAATAATTCTTGGATGCAAAATGATTAGATTGGGAGGGATTGTCCCACTGTGGTCACCAAAATGTAGAGAGATTTTTAGGCACAATATGGATTTATATATGTAAAATCAAAACCTAAACATCAAAATACTTAGTTAAATTATAGATCCATTAGAACTAAGTGAAATTAGATGAATAAAATATTCAATCAAAGACTTAAATCCTAAAGTTAAATTTTATAAACCATGATCAAACCAAATAAAAAGACAAAGATACGAGATTTGATTACCTTAGACTCATATTGACACTATGATGCTTGATTATGGATGTTGGATGACTAAGTGATTAATTGGACATGGATTGGTTATGCATTCATAATATGGCTCAAATGGAGGAGAGGAGTGGTTTAAATAGAAATAGGAAGGAAAGATCAATGGTGGATATTTATATTTGGTTTGAGGAGATCAAGGGATAAGAATTATCCAAGGAATTTAAAATTCCTTGGAATCCTCTTGATTTAGAGGCTTTTAGAGAGGAGGGGTGAGAATAGAGAAGGTTATAGATTTGGAGGGTTATATAATCATTCTTAGCACTAATGATGATTAGATGGGGGATTAGGAAGGTGACTAAGAACTAGGGGTGTAAGAGAACTTAGGCATAGGCTAGTAGGTGGGTAGGTGAGCCATGAGAATTTAAAATTTCTAAATATTAGATAAGTGGGGATTAGGATAAGATAAGGAATGATTAGGGAAATCAATGACTAGTAAGGATATAATAAGGTTAATAGATGAATAATAATGAAGGGAGATATTAGATAAATGATTAAGAAGGGGGGATAAATTAGAAGGATTAATTAGAAAAAAATGAGATAAGTAGAATTAGTATCAATTAATAGGAATATTAATGATGTTAATGTAGGTGAGAGAATTTGTGTGTATACATTTTGATATTTTATAGAGATTCCAAATAATTTGGCACATAGTGGATGCATCATGGTTACCAAATCTATTTGAACATTTGGCTAATGTGGATAGAGCTCAACTAGTTGCCTTGGGTTTTGATGGCATCATGGAGATGAGATGGATCCCTTTGAGTGTTGATCTCATTGTCATGTTATTAAGAGAATAGAAATCGTTAACTAACACTTTTTGATGGGAGGTGGAGGAGGACACCATTAAGGTGGTGATTACTCTAAAGGATGTCCATGCATTACTTAGACTTATGATACGCAGGACACCAGTGATCACTAATACACTAGAGTAAGAGGATAAGAGATGAACCTTAGATCAATGGGTTATAGGCTCAAATAAGATCTACCCTAGATTGTAGGTTAGCATATTTAATGTATATTTGGTGACCATTTTGAACATCCAAAAAATAGTGAAAGGACTTGTGATAACATGAGTGTTGTGTCACAAGTTAGACTACAAGGTACCATTGTACATGATAGCCTTATGTCAATCCATATTATATTAGGGAGTGCTATATGATTTTGGGTCTATCATCTGGGTCTATGTAATACATGATATGTATGAGATGCTATCTATAGGGTAGAAGATGATGGGACTAATGATTTTGCTTAGCACATGGGTTTATGAGAGGTTTCTTATGTATCAGTCAGCTGGCTTTCCCCATGAAGTTTATGATAGGTTACCTCGAGTCTTATGATGGAGGAAATACCATGTAGCATGGGTTGTGACCCATATTCTATCCTTATAGACTATCACACAAGGGCAGATAATATGGCATCCCTACACTCACATAGCTTCTATATGGTCTAATTGATCTACCATTATGATAGGGTTGGCATGTGTGCAAATCATATGCTACTACACTTTATGGGTGAAACCACATCTATTGGTTCATGTACCTAGATAGTTGGGACTACCCCATATTGTGGCTCCTCTATTAGTGCCTTCTTATTGGGCATGACATACTAGAGAGCTAAGAGGGAGAGGAGGCAAAGGGGTACCTATGAAGATACTAGTAATCAGGCTTTGGCATGCTAGACCATGGGTTGGTCAAGCATGATGGTAGGATGTAGTAGGGATAGGAGGAGGATGCAATATATGTAGATATAGGAGCACAAAAACCACCAAAATAGAGGTAATAATAACCACCACACACTCATTAGATATAAAGCAATGTTGATGTGGGGAGGTGCATGCACTAGTTATTGTGTAAAGGGATCTAAAAATAACTCTAAGATATAGTTGGTTTATAGATAGACCACTGAGGAGAGGACCATAATGGGTTAATAGACCCATTGGGTGGGTATGGGATTAATTTACCCATGCGCTAATCAAAATCAATTTTGATCAACCCATTGGGTGGATACGTATGTATGTAAATATACATACATACATACATATATGTATGTATGTATGTATGTATATATATATATACACACACACACACATACATATATATGAAATCATCTATCATAATCATAATGCAACTGTGTTATATATGAAAAACATAAATCAATTTTAAACCTTTTTTCACTAGTGCTAGTGTCATTAATCACAGTCTCCTAGTCTGTTAACCCATCGAGCACCTCTTCCATCAGCTACTTCTTCACCAATGTAAAACCATACCCATACCCATGTAAATCAATTTTCATCAACCCATTAGGTGGGTATGGGATCAATTTGTGGCAAAATAAGAAGGGCATCACCAAGGGAAGGTGGGGATAAAATAAAAATTGGATCATGTAAAGGTAAAGCATGATCAAAAGTAAGATGAGGCTCAACTGAAGATGGAGCAGAAGTAGGAACTAGACTAGACTCAATAGAAGGTGAGGCTAAACACATGGAAGTTTTGAGAGTAGTAGCTAGAATCTATGGGGTAAACCAACTTGAAGGATCCTGGTATCTATAAAAATGGTAAGGATTGGTCATGGCATGATCCATGAGCATGCTTATAAGAGGCTCTGCTAAAAATAGAGGTGTATTATGTGATTGATCCATCTCTACCCTATGAAAATAGGAATAATATTAAAATTAGGCACTATGAAGGAAGGAATGCTATAAGATGAATGAAAAGACTAAAATAAATAAGTACAATATTCAAGAATATTGACATTTCTATCTTGGATGAGTCCTCCTAAAAGTGGATCATCTAAAGCATAGCCATCATCATAGTCAGGTATACCCAGGTGGATGATATAGGTAGGTATGACCTTATCATCAAAAGTCACATGATGAATAAAATGTTTAGTCTTAGTTAAGACCATAATTATATCATCATTATGAGTTTTATAAGAGCAAGGTTGCAAATAGAAAGTAAGTTGGGTGATAATATAAAGGGATGGACCAAAATTTTTGATCTTGAGGATTATCTCATCTAGCTCATCATCATTAGAATCTAGGAGGTTAGGTGGTATATTCCCAGTGAGTTTGGGGTGACCATTATAACCTTAGGTAGAATTGATAGGATAATTAAAGAGTTAAGCTTCCCTAAATGGGATACTAGGCAAAGATTCAAGGGTAAAAAATTTAAAGACACCACATTATTTAAATTGTTCAAAATTCTAAGGGTTTGTGTCTCCTTAAATCTTATAAATAGAAAAATTATGGGGTAATTTGATGATTTAGTACACATATGAGGCAAGATCACTCATACGATGAGTCTAAGGTCTACCAAGAAATATGTTATAAGAGAGGGGAAATTTAAAAACATAGATTTCATGTGAACAGTGACAGTAAGGATGGTAATGAGAAGCCACATGTAACATAAAAGAGGCATTTGACTTTTATCTTAGCCTTAACATGTGCTATGTGTGTACTCGAGATTGAATTCATAATATCCAAGAGTTTTAATAAAATTGACGGATGCCATACAAGTACCTAAACCCTCATCAATCAAGGCATGCTTGACTTGGATATCATTCATTTGGATGCTAATAAATAGGGGAGGCTTATCCAAATGAAGCAGAATCTCATCTAGAATCATGGAAGCAAAAGGTAACTGAAGGAAAAGAGAAGTCTCCATTGTTTCATCAATATGTATGGACATTTATTCACATTATTGAAGGATACTATCTTTAGACCCAAATAAAGTAGCTTGGCATCCTGCTAGAGGAGGATGAGGGATGTTCATTTCAAATAAAAATTATAGTAGATGGTTTTGATGATGGGGGAAGTTCACATTAACTTGATTAAAGGTATTTGAGATGGGAGATGATAAATTTATAAAATGGGGTCCCATTCATCATAACCCATAGGGGGATTTCTAGATATAGGCACATAATGCTAAAAGAGTTCCTATGAAAGAGGATTGGAAGTGAAATTAAACTTGTGTTGGTAAGATGCAGTTGGTTTAGGTTGAGGACAAACATGTTGATTGTCATTAGGTGGTGGTATGGTTGATTGAGGTATTTATTGTGATTGAGTTGAAGAAATACTATTGGAAGGTTTAGGAAAATTATCTATATGTGTAGACATTGGGGGAAGAATAGAGATAGTGTGAGAGGTATTATCCACTTGAGTTGGTGAAGATGGTTATTAGAAGGTTATAAGGTCATCTTGATCCAATTACATAAGATGATATGGGTAAGTGTCTTATATGATGTGGAATGTTTAAGAGTTTTGATACACATGTATGGAATTGAAGTCGATAAAAATAACTAATCTTTGCATGTTAGTCATATTTACCACATTTTATTCATTAGTAGCGAGGTCTATAAGACTTTCAACATTATTTTTAGGAGTAGGCTTATCATTTCTATCTTGATGATTAGGAAGAGGATATTTATATATGGAAATATAAACATTAGCTTGATTTTTTTTTTATGTTCCATGGAGTTTAAAAGCTATGTCATATGCTTGTTAGTGCTTGAGAATGAGTGATTCATGATCAAATTTTGGGCCAAGAATTCAATCTATATCTAGATTATGAAATTATCTACAAGTCTAGTGAGAGTGGCCCAAAATTGCATGAAACCAACAAAATTTGTTTAGATCATACCATGATTTCATTGGATGAGTGGGGTCAAGATATCATGGTAGAGGCCTTGGAAGATGATTTTGTAGCTCAGTTAAGGATAATGGTTTATGGACACTAATGTTGTTTGTTTGAGAATATGTAGGATTAAGAGTGTTTTTTGGAGGGGGAACATGCTCCATAGTGCTATTTGGAGTGATTTCTTGAGTATTGTAAATAGTGTCATAGATATAAGTAACACCATCATTGGTAACATGATGGTTTTTATTTTTAATGAGCATGCAAGTGCCCATGGTAGGTTGAGATGGTTCAAATTGTTGGACAAGAAAATCTTGTCACTTAATTTGGTCAAGGGATTTTTTCAAAATTTGTGGAAAGAGAGTCCTAATTTGATATTGTGAATTAGGGTAGAGAGCATTCATGAAGAGGTGGAAGAGGTTATCATTCCCCAAATTATGATCACATTTGTTAGACATGTTCTTCCATCATTTGATGAAAGATTATGTCATTTTAGTTTCAAATTGTCTACAATTGATGAAATGATCTAAGTTATTCTCGAGAAGATCACTAGTTTGAAATTATTGTACTAGTAAGTTAACTAAGTCTTCTAACTTGGTGATAGAATGGGTTTTTAGTTGATTATATCAATCTAATGCATTTATTGAGAGTGTTTTAGCTAATAGTTTGGTAGAAACAAAGATATTAAGTTTGAACCAATCTTTATAGAGATTTCTAGATGTATTTAAGTGCAATGTGGGATCAGTAGACCCATTGTAGGTGATGGTAGGTATGATACCTCCTATATCAATATTATCAATTTGAGGTACAAGAAGTTAATTTTGGAGATGTTTGATTATTTTATTAATGAAGGGTGGTTGAGGAATAAGGTTACCATGGGGATCCCTAAGGGAGGGGTGGGGGGGGCATTCAGATTTTACACTCCCTAGAAACCTGTTGGGGTTATTTTTATGGTTAATGAGATGATTTTGCATATGCAACATTTGATTTGCATTATTGGTTTTAAAATTATGCCTTTGATTAAGTGTTTATAATAAAATTTGGTGAGTTTGGGTGGTATTTTGACTAGTGTGTGAATCATGTGAAGCAATGGTATTGGTATTAGTGGCTTTTGTTGCATTATGGGTAGTAGCATACAATACACTAGTGGCATGAGAAGCATTAGTATAAGAGTTAATACTTGTAGCATGATTATCATTGGTATCGAAATATGTACTAGTGGCTTGATTAAAATTAGAAGAAAAATAAGCATTAGTAAGATGATTAAGGAGAAGGCTCTTTGGAAAAGGTCCACTAGAGGTTGAACCTACCATGTTAATATAGATACTTGGCATGGAGGTTGAAGAAGTCATAAAATAAGATGTCATGGTGTGTGAAGGAGACAAAATAGAAGGAAAGGATTGAGAAGCAAATAAAGTGTCTACCCCAAATCTATGAGAGAAGGTAATGAAGGGTGAGTGAGGTTCTTCTACATGAGGACCTATCATAAGATTATAAATGGTTGAAGGGTCCTGTCCTTTCCTCTATGTTGAAGAAATTAATTAATGAAAGAAGAGAATTTAATGTGTGTATTAAAATTCAATCTCATCTTCTAGGGAGAAAAAAATATTATAAATTGAGGATGAATGAGAAGGAATCCCATAATTGGTAGTATGAGTGGTAATGTGAACATTGTTTTCATCTAAAATGGAATTCACAAGCTATTTCTTGGGAAACCTATTAGGATTGGTAAGAATCATCATGTTTTTTAGATTTAACTCTATATTATCCTCCAATAGGAAATTTATGATGAGAAAAAGATGCTAAAAAGTTGATGAAAATAAAAAATATGGAAATGGTATACATAATTAAACAGGTCGATAATATTCTAAAAATAGGAAACAAATTCAAGAAGAAGAAAACAAAGTCGTATGGGTTGACTATGTACTTACAGATAGGAAACTAAATAATAAATAAGAAGACATAGTTAAACAAGTTGACTATGTACTGCTAGACAAGAAAGTGAACAAAAAAATAAAGATACACAGTCAGACAGAGTGATTGTGTACTAAAGGAAAATAAGATGAACAGTCTATAAGAGACTATGTTGACATGGATGACAATGTTTTAAAAATAGATAAGGATTTTTTAATATAATATCTAAGAAAATGAATTTAAGCATATAAATAATTGGATTAATGTGATTGTTATGATTGGAACATATAGAAAAAACCTTGCACTAACGCTGGCAAATGCAAGTTTTTCAATAAAAAATACAATGATCAAAGAGTAAACAATAAAATGAAAGTAAATGCTAACTAATTGGTCAATCCTAAGTGTTGTTAAGTTATAATAAAGTTTGAAATTAGTGTGATGGGGAGCTGGCTATAAGAAGGAACTATAAATCAATCTAAAGATGGTTTCAATAAGTTTAGGCTGAAAGGGATCTTTATTGGTGATGGTACTGGCTTGGTATTTGGGCTTATCCTCTCACTTCATAATCTCATAGTGATAAAGGTGTCATGTGATTTAAAAATATATACCATCAACCACATGTTTATACTTGGATAGAAAACTAAGTTGGCTTCCCCCTTGGTGATAAACTCTAAGTAGGTAGGCTTTGGGAAGACAAATATTTAATTTTTTTTAGTGAAAAGTGATTTGGAAGTGTGTGAAAAAGAGAAAAATAATGTGATTAAATCAGTAAATTAAAAAACCACCTAATTTTTGGGGATCAACCAACAATTTGATTACACTTATGAAAGCAATAAACCGTAGAATTAAATTAGAATGATAAGTAACTAGAATGATAAATAGCAAAGAACAAGAGATACAAGAAACCACCCTAAAAACTTGTATTAAACTCTTTACAAAAGGAATACAATTGAAGAAACTTCTTTCTTCCACACCTCTCTCAGATGTACAAATCTCTCTCTAGATCTCTTTCCCTCAAGAGCTCTCTCTCTCAAGTACAATCAACTCCAACAACCTGGATTGATTCACCTATACAATTCTGTATTGTTCTTTCTCAACATAAAATACACTACAATAAGCTAAGAAGATCTAATCCTACAGATAGAATTAGGAAAATTGAGCATGCATTTACAACCAACAATTATACCTCTTGAACAAAGGCTCTAAAAATAGTCTTACTAATAATAGAGATGCAGACTTAAGACTATGACTTAAATCTATCATGCAAACACTCGGTTCTATCCACAAAAATAGCTTTCTGGACGCACAGGTAACCGACATTAGTTCCTGCCTGTTTGCCTGTGACTGACATCAGCCGATCCTTGCTGATGTCAGCATCTCTTCAACTGCTCCTGACCGACATCGATCACTCCTGACCGATGCCGGTGACTGTGTAACTGCTGCAACTCTGCAATCTGCTCCTTGGTGAAGCTTTTAGGCTCCACACCTTAACAATCTCCCACTTGGAGATAAACAGCTGCACTAGTACCTATACAGTAACATCTTCTAGCTCCTCCATCTTCAACTCAATCATGAAGACCAACAAAAGTTGAATGAAGATTCAACTTCTCCTTTATAACCGGCTTGGTTAACATATCAGCAGGATTCTTATCTGTATGGATCTTCTCTAGCTTTAATTCACCATCTTCCAATACCTATCTTATGAAGTGGTACCTAAGCTGTATGTGCTTTGTTCTTGAATGAAAGGCTGAATTCTTAGCCAAATGAATTACACTCTGACTATCACTATATAATCTGCAACTCTCTTCCATGAACCGTGTCATCCATATCATCTCTTTACTAACCTCTGTGGCTGCAATATACTTTGCTTCTGTAGTTGACAAAGCAATAACCTTCTGCAACTTTGATATCCAGCTAATCGCCATTCCACCAATAGTGAAAACATATCCTATGGTGCTCCTCCTGCCATCCAAATCACCTACCATATCTGAATCTACATAAACATGTAGAGAAGTATCTAAACCTCCATAGCACAAATGCCTACTGCTGGTTCCTCTCAGATATCTAAGGATCCCCTGAACTGCTTTCCAGTGTTCCTTTCCTGGATTGGCCATATACATACAACTTCCACTGCTTGGGCAATATCCGGTCTAGTACACACCACTGCATACATTAAACTCCCTACTGTGGAAGAATATGGAACTTTACTCATGTACTCTACCTCATCATGTGAATTAGGACATTGTTCTTTACTCAACTTAAAATGTCCAGCGAAAGGTGTGCTTACCGGTTTTGCATCCTGCATATCGAACCGTTTCAACACCTTGTTCACATAATCCTCTTGAGACAAAATCAACCTGTGACTTTTCCTGTCTCTCTTAATGCTCATGCCAAGGATTTTCTTTGCTACTCCCAAATCCTTCATGGAAAATGTTTGAGCTAATTTCACCTTAAGCTCAGAGATATCCTGCATGTGTGATCCTGCAACCGGCATATCATCTACATACAACAATAGAATAATATATCTACCATTATCCAATCTCTTAAAATACACACAATGGTCATATTAACACTTACTATAGCTATGCTTAGTCATAAACCTGTCAAATCTCAAATACCACTGTCTAGGAGCTTGCTTGAGGCCATACAAGCTTTTCTTCAATCTGCACACTAACTTCTCCTTACCCTTGACCTCAAATCCTTCTGACTGTTCCATGTATATTTTCTCATCCAAATCTCCATGAAGAAACGCTGTCTTAACATCTAGCTGCTCAAGATGAAAATACTCAATAGCAACTAAAGACAGTACAGTCTGTATAGAAGTCATTTTAACAAGAGAAAAAATCTCACCAAAATCAATACCTAGCTTTTGTGCAAATCCTTTCACTACCAACCTGGCCTTATATCTCATCTGTCCATTCTCACCTTCCTTCAACCTGTAGGTCCATCTGTTCTTCTGTGTCCTCTTACCAACTGACAACTCAACCAAATCCCATGTTTGGTTCTCTCTCAAGGACTCCATCTCCTCAACCATGCCACGCTCCCACTGACTCTTGGACTCCACCTGTAATACTTCTTCAAAACTCTCTGGTTCTCCACCATCAATTAGCAATAAATAGAATAATGAAGGGGAATATCGAATTGGAGGTTTACTTACCCTTTTTGACCTCCTGATGGGCGTCTGAGACTCATCCATGACACGCTGTCCACCCAAATTCTCTGACAGTGACTGACCTCGGTCACTTTTAGGCCTGTAACTGGCCGATGTCAGTTCTGCCTAACTGACGTCGGTTCCTGTCCTACCGACGTCGATCTCTGTATGACTGACATCGATTTCTATTCTACCAACGTCAGTTCCTGCCTTATCGACGTTGGTCTCTGTGTTTTCCTGCGAGTGATTATTTTTTTTTCCTGTGAGCTCATACTGGATCGTCACCTCGTCCAATTCTCCATTGCTCTTCCCAGATTGATTTAGCTTCTTCAGCTGATCACTATACATCACTTTTTCATTGAAAACAACATCACGGCTCTTAATTACCTTGTTAGTTCCTAGATTCTAAAATCTAAAACCAAAATCATCTGAGCCATAGCCAATAAATGTGCACCTCATAGAATTAGCATCTAGCTTCTTTCTATTTTCCTTATCAATGTGCACAAAGGCTTCACAACAAAAAAATTTGAGAAATGAGAGATCTACCTTTTTACCTATCCATGCCTCTTCTAGAATTCCTCCATCCAGAGCTGTAGAGGGTCCTCTGTTAATCAGGTACACTGTAGTGTCAACAGCTTCTGCCCAAAACTCTAAGGGCAAACCAACATGCAATCTCATACACCTTGCACGCTCCATAATTGTTCTATTCATCCTTTCAGCAATTCCATTCTGTTGAGGTGTCCTTGGAACTGTCATTTGCCTATGGATTCCATGCATATAACAATACCAGTTGAACTTATAGCTGTAGAACTCACTGTAGACACCGAAATCATGTCTACTCCCTTGGTCGTCCTCCCCTTCTCTCCCCCTTGGTCCTCTTAACCACTCCTAACCTATGTCTTATTAATTTGAACTAATTATCTTATTTTAAGTTAATAATTCTCTCTCCCTTGCCACCTCACCACTCTAGGATGCCCTTCTTTGGATTCCCTTCATACCCCCATGACCCATTTATGACCTATTCCTCATCCTCACACCCATTTAACCCCTCTCAACCATTTATTACCCTACCATTTAAACTCGGTAGTTGGGAAAATGGACGAAAGGCTATTTTTAGCCTTTTTCCTACCTTCTAGCCACCGACGTCGGTCAACTGTCGACTGACGTCAGCGGTATTGCCGGCGTCAATTTACTTCATAATAGTTTTTTGCATCCATTATCCCCCTTAGCCCCTACTCTTCATGGGACTCTTGAATCTTACAATCTGATCAATCAATCAACCAATCTTTCTATCAGACCTCTCACACTCTCTCTCTCTCTCAGGTACACACAATAGGGTTCTACACTAGTAATCACAACAGGTATCAGAAGCCCCACCTTGCAACAGTCTTCTGCATTAACAATAGGTACATCAGTAGCCTGACCTCCTACACTTCTTTTTTAGCAGGCAAGAGGTACGTATTCTTCTATTATGTAATTTTCAATAGCTTAGAATTTCTCTATAATTAGTTCTCTGTTTATTGTTTCTAAGCCATACTATCACTAGACCAGACCCGAATCCTTATTTCCCCATCTCCCTATTGCCTCTGTCTTCTATCTGGCCCCTTTTCAGACCATACACTCTGTCCATTATCCCTACAACTCTGCCTAGAGCCTTGCATAGACCATTAACAAGGCCCAAACTCCATCTCAGACCCGTCCATAGACCAAAAAGTCGACCAGACCTCATCCAAAGACTACTGCCCCGAATGACGTCGGCCTTAAAGACCACTGCCCCCACCGATGTCAGCATACTAACCAACGTCGGCAGACTTTTACCAACCAACGCCGGTAGGACCACTGACGCCGACGACTGTGACCAGGTTGACAACAGCATTCAGGTAAGCATTTGCTTCCATTTCTTTTTTAGTCTTTAATCATTTTAGTCTTTTATCATTCTGCCTTTTACCAGACATTATTTTTATTAGTCAGTGGGTTGACATCCCTCAAGCTTTTGCTTTTGGGATCAAGCTTTCACTTGGCAGCCCACCATCTCCTCATCTAACGCCTTTTCATGTTTTAGTCTCTTTCTTTTTTAGGTGTCATCCTCCATAACCAAAGAGGATTTCTCACGATGTCTGGATTACGGTGCGCATGACTTCATCCAGGTACATACAAGCCTTAGACCATTTCTTTTAGTTTCTTATTCTCTCTTTGAATGTAGAAAGCGAAAATCGTATATAAACATTCTGGCACGCCCGGTGGGACCCTAGGGTCTTCCTTGGGTTCTTTTCATTTCTGTTCATATAGGGTGCATTAGGATTCTTCTTTTCATCTCTTTCTTCTATCTTCCAAAAGACATCATAAGCAGGATTAAAAAGAACCCTTCTTTCTTTTCTTGCATCATAGACTAGTCAAAAGTCATGCTCTTCAACCCTTTCTCCATTTATCTTCATACGAACTAACATTTCGACTTGGGCTTAAAACACATTGCATTTCATTTCTGCTTGCTTGCATTTATTAGTCCACATCTAGTAATTAGACCGCATCATGAATTAATCACACTTATGTTACACAACCGAATCACTTGTACAAATCAAACATCAAACTTACTTGAGACAAGGCCCGACTGGGATTTCATCACCCAGTGGATACCTTACCCCTCCCTGGCAATCTCACTTGGATTTCACCACCAAGGGGAAAGCCCACTCCATTCTCTGGCGGAGGATAATCTCTAGGGAAATTATATTTTGGCTAAGCGAGACCAGCTTATCACTGGGCTCGTGAAGTGAGGGGAGCTTGCTCCTTAGCACCAGGCCATGTACGGAACCTAACCCAGACTCTTGAATGCCTAAACAAACCTAAAACCATCCATAGACTACCTCTTCTAGGACCCATTCTTCAAGCCAACCTTCCCAAATATCACTTTAAGGCATAAGCCACAGGATTCTAAAAGTTGATTCTTAGGATTTAATGCTTAGGGTCTGCCTGTCTCTATCTCTATTTTTTTGTTCTTATCTGCTTATTTGAGCTAGTGAGGACGTTCTTCTTCCTTTTTTCCAAAAACTCTCCAATCTTTTGGGTTTCTAAAAACCACAGGCACTGGCATCGGTTTTATCACCAACGTTGGCAACCCTTCCTCACCGGCATCAGTTATCTGACTGATGTTAGCCATCTGATATCATCGACATCAATTTTTCACCGACGTCGGTCACTATCATAGTCCTTTTTTTCAAAACAACATCCTAAAACCCAACCCCTTTTTCTGTCAAAACCACATTTTGAGTTTCTGAAATTGAAAAAAACATAGTTTCTAAAACCTAACCCTTCTTGCCTTGAATGGTTTTGACATGCAGTCAAACCAAGGCTCTTCTTGACCAAGCGAGGCATCAACCGCTTCTGCCCTCCCCGTCCATAACCAGTCCTATAATGGAGTTTCACTCGGAGACTAAAATAACTCCTACTCAACCGACCCCAACTCAGACCCCCATTATCCCTGAAGGGGACCAAGATTTTGAAAGATTCTTGGACCTCAATGTCAAAGCCCTCCAAAACTATCTCGCAAGAAACCAAATGTGGGGCCTTTCACTCACAGCGGCAATGACATCGACGTCATCTACTATCCAACCCATCATGACTCAGCCTATTATCTCGACTAGTCACTCGACCATGGCCAATACGTAAGGTTTGGCCTCCCCATCTATTTTTGAACCTACCTCCATCGGGGTGTCATTACCCCCTCAACTTCACGCAATTCAACCAAGTTCTACATCATACCAAAACTTGATTGTCTCGACCTCCCCCACTCTTGCTCCTATACACACGAGAGTGACAACCTATCCTTTTACTAGTGCCGCCACTCAACCACCTATGGCGGTATCTAGTCAACTTGTGTCCTCCAACTTCATGGCACAAGCCCCTTTGACCATGACATCTATCCCTATGACGCACTACCCATATGTTGTGCCTACACAAGCACAACCAAGTACGTCATATGCCTCTTCGACCACCTTCCAGGTACCCTACAACCTAGGGGGTGCCCCACCCACCAATTCATTAGTAGACATAATCAAAATGTTGATGGACAAAATGTCTAGTCTCGAGACCTCTATTTATGGTTCACGCAATGCCCTCTCATATGAGAAAATTTGCAACAAACCCATTCATCCTTCTGTGCCCATATGACCTTATCTTAAACAATGGGAACTCCCTAAATTTACTCACTTTCAGAGTAAGGAAGACCCATAATAGCACCTATGAGCATTTAGACATGCTTGTTATCTCATAGCCCATGACGATGCGTTACTTCTACGCATGTTCCCCATGTCTCTTTCTGGCCTCGCCCTTGACTGGTATAGCTCTCTTACAAGACATTCTATCTTTTCATTCACTCAACTCACCCAATTATTTCTCGACCATTTTTCTATCAACATCACCAAACAAGTCTCAATCACAGACCTCTACTCCATCAGACAATTTGACGATGAATCCATAGTCGATTTTGTCGCCCATTGGAAAGGCTTAATTAACCAACTCTCCTTCTCCTTGCCTCAACCTGAGCTCATTGAGATCTTTTCTCAAGCATGTGCCATGCACATCTCTTCTACCTTGTAGATTCAAACATTCCATACTTTTGATGAAGCTTTCACCATGGCCTGAAAGCTTGAACTCTGCGCCATCGAAGAAGACAAGGTTAAATTACGTAATACCAATGCAAAAGCCAATGACCCTTCTTCTTCCCATTCCAAATCCAAAGGAGTGGCCAACACTATGGTCATTAGATCACCATCCTTGACAACAACTGACCAATCTCAACCTTCTACCTCTCCAAGCATCACCAAACAATTCCAACAATGGTACATCCGGCATTCATACACTCCACTTGGAGAATCATACGCTTCCATTTTGGAAAAACTCATCAAACAGGGGGTCCTAAATCTCCCTCCAATTTGACCACCTCAATTCAACTCTTCAAAATCCCCCCTACATGGCATAGGGAGGCTGACTTCTGTCACTATCATCGCATCCACGGCCATGACATCAACAATTGCCGAACCTTCAAAAACATCGTCCAAGACATGCTAGACAAGGGGGATTTCATCTTGGACAACCCAAATGCCCCACCCAACCAACACATCGACATCTTCAAAAAACCCTTTCCTAACCATCCACCTACTCAAAATAATGTCCAGACCATGACCAGTGGCTCCCAAGAGCACAACATACACACGGTCAACACGGTCTCGCCTCTTGTCCTTAACCAATCTCCTTCACAGGTGGAAGACCCTTCTTCCCCTATTCCTCTTCCACAAGATGAAGAACTTTCTTCTTCTATTAGTCTTCCATTGACCTCTCTCATATTGGAGGATGCTTTGATGGCACCCACACTGGCTGCCTCACCCTCATCCTTCTTGTCATCAATGGGGGATCATACATTCCCCACGCCTAGACCACACATCGAGACCATGACCATTCCTACGCTCTATCCAACTGCGGAGCCACACTCCCCTCTTTCTTCTCCATCAAGAGAAGAACCAGTCTCTTCATCCATTTCAATTGAGGAAGACCCAGTCATGGTTTCCTCTTGTCTTTTCCCTGAGATTGCTACATCTCACTCACCTCCGTCCACATCTAAACCCAAACCCGTATCTAACCTCACCTCGCACAATGGTGGCCCTCAACCCAAACCAAAGAAGGCCACTAAACCACACTAGAGGATTCCTCCCCCACCTTCATCATTACCTTTAATTTTGGGCCCGCATCCGTCCACTTTAATAGGGGTGCTTCCTACTCCCATACCTCATAGAGGCAAGTCACCTCCATTACCCCCTCAACCCATCAGACATATATTTCCTCCAAAACATCCAACACCTATCACCACCAAAGTGCCATCTCCACGTGTGGTTACACCACCCACAAAAATGATGGTACGACCAACACCTCTTATGCCTCTCAAACCAAAGTCCTCAACCCCCACTGAAACAAGACACACAGACCCATTAACATGTTCTTATGCCCTGCTGTTACGACAATTGTTGCAGTCTTCTCACATCAATCTCCTACCTCTTAAACCATATCAATCTCTCGGACCAAAATTTCCCTAGTTCGATGACACTTAGATTTGTGCATATCATCGCACGCCTGGGCACGACACTGAGCATTATTGTGCCCTCAAAGTTGTCATTCGCCAATGCTTGGAGAAAGACACCTTTCTTCTCGACCATACTAACAACAAACCCAAAACACCATCCCACTCATCAAATCTCAGACCAAGACCATCTTGGTTTGACAACTCTAAATTTTGCCATTATCATCACACTCCGAGACATGACACTGAGCGCTGTTGCACTCTTAAAGCTGTCATTCGTCAACACTAGAAAAAGGATACCCTTTTCATCAAGGATCCTCTTGACCACCCCTTCGACAAATCATCAACACCAACCCATACTTCTCAAACCTCATCACCTAAATTTGGATCTCCACGCCCGATTATGGTCACTTTGCCACCTTTAACCCCCTTATTCGACATCAACATAGTCAATCTGACCACCAAGCCTCAACCGACCTTGACCAATCTATCAAACATTCTCCCTAGCTGCTGGGGGAATTCAACCTTCATCCAAGCCTCGACCAACCTTTCAACCCTGTCTCAACCAAATATCAATCACTCTTTTAATCCTAAACCTTGACCCAATCTCGACCAAACATTCAACCTATCTTCGACCAAACATTCAACCCGACCTCAACTAGACCATCGACCAAACCTTGACCAAACATTCGACCAGACATCGTCTAAACAATGACCAAAAATTAACCAAACTTTTAATCACATCATCCAACTCAACAATGACCACACATCAACCAACCTTTTAATCACATCATCCAACCCAACATTGACCAAATATCAACCAACCTCAACCAAACATCAACCAACTCTTTCAATATCAATCAACATGTGACCAATTTGGAATGAAGCAAATGGGGCAAGTTTGCTCCTAATTGATTCAAACCTTACATCATAACACAAGCATGGGTCAGGACTTTGTCAGAACCTGAGCCCCTTTTATGCCTTGCATCTTTGACCAGTTCACTGTTAGTCAAGTAATTATTCACTTGACATCTAACTTGAGCTCGATCCCTTGAGCAATCCCTGTCATTGTCATTCCTATTCCTTTCAACCCTCAACCCTACAAACAACAGTCATCCCTTTTGTTAAGCATGAATGCTTTGTCCTAATAAAAGGGAAACCCTCTAAACCTCTATAGTCAAGTCCATGACCAAAATTCCAGTCAACAAATCAATCAAATATATATAAAAATGGGATGCATATTCCAAGGTCATAAAACTATAAGTGTAGACTTCTCCCTCGAAGGACAACTGCATCATCATTGCTGTATTTACTAGACTGCTCCCTTGAAGGACAGCTAGGCCAAAGTCATATCAAAAACATAAAAAGCAGAATATAGACCACTCCCTCGAAGGATGGCTATTCCTAAATTTTGCTACATACACAACACTATCTCAGAAGCTTCTCGCATCGATCAGCTTCACAACATGACCACCAAGCAAGACAACATCCCCTCATAGGCTTCCCGCATCGATTAGTCTGCCTTCAAAACAAAAAAAATAAATAAAAAAAATTGACTGACAAAACTTTAGAGTCATGGACTTGTCTATAGTCGTTCTCGGGGTCACCTATAAAAGGGGTAAAGTTGTTCCTGCCAAAAAGGGTTCCCCCTTCCATCCATCTCACATAATCAAACCTATCACTCCTGCATACTCAAGGGATTTCAAGCTCACTTAACGTCAAGTGATTCGATTGCTTCTCTAAACACAACCACTGGTCAACGACGTAATGCATGAACGGGGCTCTTGTTTCTAACAACCCTTATCCATGCCATCATTCTAGTCCTTGTCAATGAAAGAGCAATTTGCCTTTCACTTTTTGTCACACTTTGGTCACGCATTCAACCCAATCATTATCTATCCAACCAAATCCAAATCAAAACCAAAACATTTTCAGACCACCAACATGACCTAGTCTATTTCACATAGTTTCTATGGACAACAATACACATGGAAACTATCAACCAGACATAATTTATGTTAAGCATAAACCAATACTTGCTGAAGCATAAATAGACCTCAATTCATTTTTAGCATACATCCATCACGAATATGGAAAATTGCTAGGGATGAAAGACCACTCGACCAATGTTACAAAATACACCATCACACAATATGGAAAAGGCTGCAACATCATCTTACCCTCATCATTCATCATGACCAAAACCAATCATCGACCACTTTGACTCTTCATCTAAACTACATTGGTCTGAGGCCCTTCCAATTTAGGCTATGTAGGCAGCACTCAATTGACATGACATTCTCTGGGGTTAGCTCAACCACCCTCATTTGTTCATATCTCTGATGGACAAACCTTCTTTTATCTTATTGACCATGACCTTGACCTCGACCAAGACCAATCCATACCTTTGACCCTCTTCCTCCCCTTTAGGAAGAACTACATTGGCCTGAGGCCCTAACCATAGGGGCTATGTAGGCAACACTCAGTCTTCTGAGGTTAGCTCGACCACATTCTTTCGTCCATCCATTTATTTGACCAATTATCTATCTCAACATCGTCTCAACCAACCACTTTGGGGATCATGCCTATCTCCTTCGACCCTGACCACTTCCAAGATGACTTCACCTTGGTTGTTTTTGCATGTATGCTACCCCACGACTAGTTAGCAAAATTGTGCACAGACTATTTTTGACCCTCACAAGTATTGGATCGCAAGCCGGTTGATCCCCACTACTTGTGACATTTTCATGTTTTCTAGGAGCACTTCCTGAGCCTGGGATACCTGAAACACGATGACCATTGGAGGTTCAGCTTGGATTGAATAACTCGATTAGCTACGACTAATGCTGGGGCCCAATTACTTTAATTTTAGCACTCCTCGACCCTTGACCTACGACAATTTGACCTGACCATCTTGTGAAGTGGTATACGCACAATCACAACTATTGCAGCATTCACACTCACCATTTTTTCATCCACTCTCTATCAAATTAGCACCCGCTTCTAGGTTCCCTTCCCTCGACTCCTACTTTGAGGGGGACTACCTCATCCATAATCAGGGAAACCAACCCTCTTGTTTTTGTCTTGTAGTTCACTTGAAAAACCAACAAGACGAAATCAACCTCATCCCATACCTGGGGCAATCAACTCCTATTTTTGTCTTGCAGTTCATCAAGAATAACCAACAAGACAAAAAGGGGCAAAATGTAGACACCAAAATCGTGTCTATTCCCTTGGTCGTCCTCCCCTTCTCTCCCCCTTGGTCCTCTTAACCACTCCTAACCTATGTCTTATTAATTTGAAATAATTATCTTATTTTAAGTTAATAATTCTCTCTCCCTTGCCACCTCACCACCCTAGGATGCCCTTCTTTGGATTCCCTTCATCCCCCCATGAGCCATTTATGACCTATTCCTCATCCTCACACCCATTTAACCCCTCTCAACCATTTCTTACCCCACCATTTAAACTTGATAGTTGGGAAAATGGAGGAAAGGCTATTTTTAGCCTTTTTCCTACCTTCCAGCCACCGATGTTGGTCAATTGTCAACTGACATCGGTGGTATTGCCAGCGTCGGTTTCCTTCATAATGATTTTCTACGTCTGTTATCCCCCTTGGCCCCTACTCTTCATGGGAATCTTGAATCTTACAATCTGATCAATCAATCAGCCAATCTTTCCATCAGACCTCTCACTCTCTCTCTCTCTCAGGTACACACAGCAGGGTTCTACACCAGCAATCACAATAGGTATCAGAAGCCCCACCTTGCAACAGTCTTCTACATCAACAACAGGTACATCAGTAGCTTGACCTCCTACACTTCTTCAGTAGGAAAGAGGTACGTATTCTTCTATTATGTCATTTTCAATAGCTTAGAATTTCTTTGTAAGTAGTTCTCTATTGATTGCTTCTAAGCCATACTATCACCAGACCAGACCCGAATCCTTATTTCCCCATCTCCCTATTGCCTCTGTCTTCTATCTGGCCCCTTTTCAGACCATACACTCTATCCATTGTCCCAACAACTCTGCCCAGAGCCTTGCACATACCATTAACAAGGCCCAAACTCCGTCTCAGACCCATCCACACACCTGTCCATAGACCAAAAACTCAACCAGACCTCGTCCAAACACTACTGCCCTGACCGACACTGGCCTTAGAGACCACTTCCCCCACTGACGTCGGCATACTAACTGACGTCGGCAAACCTTTACCAACTGACGCCGGTAGGACCATCAACACTGGTGACTGTGACCAGGCCGACAACAGCATTTAGGTAAGCATTTGCTTCCATTTCCTTTTCAGTCTTTAATCATTTCAATCTTTTATCATTTTGCCTTTTACCAGACATTTTTTTTATCAGTCAGTGGGTTGACATCCCTCAAGCTTTTGCTTCTGGGATCAAGATTTCGCTTGGCAGCCCACCATCTCCTCATCTAATGCCTTTTCGTGTTTTAGTCTCTTTCTTTTTTAGGTGTCATCCTTTATAACCAAAGAGGAGTTCTCACGACGTCTATATTATGGTGTGCATGACTTCATCCAGGTACATACAAGCCTTAGGACATTTATTTTAGTTTCTTATTCTCTCTTTGAATGTAGAAAGTGAAAATCATATAGAAACACTCACCACCATTGTCAGATCTCAGGCACTTCAATCTCCTGCCTGTTTCATTCTCAACCATAGCTTTCCAAATCTTAAAAGTCTCAAATACATCAGATTTCTTCTTAATACAATAGATCCATACCTTTCTTGTAGCATCATCTATGAATGAAACATAGTACTGTGATCTTTCAATAGAAGTAACCTGAGCCAGTCCCCACACGTCTGTGTGAACAAGCTGCAACTTATGCTTCTTCTTTGTTGACCCAGTCTTGAGAAAACTCACTCTCTTTTGTTTTCCAAAAACACAGTGCTCCCAAAAATCCAAATCTATGCTTTTCAAATCTGAAAGCTTACCTTTAGACTTAAGAATAGACATTCCCTTCTCACTCATGTGGCCAAGCCTTAAGTGCCACAATTTTGCATCTACATCTGAAGTAGATAATATAGAAGGAGAATTGTTAGTAACACAATTACATAAATAGAGAGTACCTACTCTCTTACCTCTGGCTATTACAAGTGCACCCTTGGTCACCTTCCAAGATTTAGCTGTGAGAGTTACTGTACAACCCTCATCCCCTAACTTTCTTGCAGAAATCAAATTCCTCTTCAAGCTAGGAACATGCATAACGTCTCTCAACACCCATGTGTTGTCATTCTACATTTTCAGCTGCACTTTACCTTTGCCAATAATTTTACAAGGCTCATCATCCCCTAAGTACACTATTCCAAAATCTCCATGGATATAGTCACTAAAATATTCTCTATTAGGGGTAGCATGAAAAGATGCACCAGAATCTAAAACCCAAGATTCTATATTATTATGCAAAGAGAATATTAAAGCATCTTGTGCATTACCTGCAACCTTTTCTTCTTCTTTTCCTTCGTGCTGATTGTCCTCCTTAGGCTTTGACCAACAATCTCTGCTTATGTGCCCCATCTTTCCATAATTCCAGCATTATGGCTTCCTGCCATTTCTGGATTTGGATCTACCTCTCACCTTAGACTTAGATCTTGATCTCCCTTTCTTGCTCTTCTCTTTTTACCTTCCCTTGCTCTCAAAACTTAAAGCATTCCCTGATGTTTCCTCTATGCTTTTCCAGTGAATTTCCTCATTCAAGATAACACCAACAACATCCTCTACTTTTAAAATATTTGAAGCAGATGTAGTATTACTAACTACCATTACTAAGCTATGCCAGCTTTCAGACAAAGAATATAATATTAAAAGAGCTTTAATTTCATCATCAAACACAATATTGACTGAACTTAATTGATTTACAATTCCATGGAAATCATTCAGGTGATTAGATACAGATCCACCTTCCTACATACACAAATTAAATAGCTGCTTCATAAGATATACCTTATTAGAAGCTGAGGGTTTTTCATACAAATTTTCTATAGTAGTCATCAACTCTACTGTAGACTTTGCCTGTGATAAATTGGATATCACAGTAGATGCTAGACTCAGTCTTATAGACCCCAGAGCCTTTCTATGAAGAACTTCTCATTCTTCATCATCCATGTCTGTGGGCTTCTTTTCAATCCCACCTAATGGTAAGTATAGATCTTTCTGATACAGATAATCCTCTATCTGCATTCTCTAATGTTGATAATTTTTGCCATTAAACTTCTCCATTCTTAGTTTACTTTCTTCTGCCATTACTTCTCCCACTCAAATAGAAATCCCTACAGAAACCCCTATGAGTAACCTATAATCAATACACACTACACAGATCTCAACCACCTGTTAGTGAACTTGAGCTCTGATACCACTTATTGGATATCAAGCTCTAAACCTAAAACCAAGGCTCTGATACCACTTATTGGTATCAATCTCTAAAACCTGCAACCAAGCTCTAATACCAGTTGTTGGGGTTCAACCAAAAATTTGATTACACTTATGAAAGCAATAAACCACAGAATTAAATTAGAATGATAAGTAACTAGAATGATAAATAGCAAAGAACAAGAAATAAAAGAAACCACCCTGAAAACTTGTATTAAACTCTTTACAGAAGGAATACAATTGAAGAAACTTCTTTCTTCCACACCTCTCTCAGATGTACAGATCTCTCTCTAGATCTCTTTCCCTCAAGAGCTCTCTCTCTCAAGTACAATCAACTCCAACAACCTGGATTGATTCACCTATACAATTCTGTATTGTTCTTTCTCAACATACAATACACTACAATAAGCTAAGAAGATCTAATCCTACATATAGAATTAGGAAACTTGAGCATGCATTTACAACCAACAGTTATGCCTCTTAAAAAAAGGCTCTAAAAATAGTCTTACTAATAATAGAGATGCAAACTTAAGACTATGACTTAAATCTATCATGCAAACACTCAGTTCTATACACAAAAATATCTTTCTAGATGCACAGGTAAGCGACATCGATTCTTGCCTACTTGCCTGTGACCGACGTCGGCCGATCCCTGCCGACGCCGGTGTCTCTTCAACTTCTCCTGACTGACGTCGGTCGCTCCTGACCGACGTCGGTCGCTATTGACTGATGCCGGTGACTGTGTAACTAATGCAACTCTGCAATCCGCTCCTTGGTGAAGCTTTTAGGCTCCACACCTTAACACTAATTAATCTATGTTTGTTACTCTAAGCATGCAATCAACTTAAATTAAAAGTGAACTAATTACTAATAAAAAATAGGTTAATTTTATTGATTGTGAAGAGTACATAGTTAGTTTAGGGGACACTTTATGAAAATAATGAAAAATAGAGTCGACTAGATTGCTACTATTCTATGGAAGAAAGATATAGAACAACACATTCAAATAGGTTGACTATGTATTATAGAGAGAAGACATGCTACAAAACTATGTAAAGCTAGTCATCTCAATTTTTTGTAGGGTTACAATTTTATAGACTATAAACTTGTGAAAAATAATAATAGAAATGAAAAATTGAAATGATAGAGAGAGTAAGAATGAACCATGGTGGGATTAAATATGCTTGGATTTAAAATTTTTATACTTAAATGTTCAAGTGTTTACTCAAATATTATGCTAATAGAGTTAACTGGCTTAATGGATTTTGCATAACCTGTATGTTGAAAATAAGTTATGAACATAGTCGATTGACTCAACTATGTTTATAGACCTCTATGCTAAAAAAGGATAACTATAATAGATTCGACTAGTTTGACTATGTATGCAAATATGTAACTAAATAATAATACTATGTCAAGCTGATCGATCCAATCACCTATATTTTTTGAAAACTTACACAGATAAAACATAGTTATTTTGGGGTGACTATGTGTTAAACCTATGCACAAACTATTAGAAATATATAAAGAAGTTTGATATATATATATATATATATATTATATATATATATATATATAGACACACACACACACATAGAATATGGTGATATGAATACATGAAATAAAAACTACAAGGGTTTTTCTCACATTAGGTTCACTGGAATGTATACAAAGGGAAATGTGGTTGACATATTAATCAATCCTAGCTTTAAGAAGATAAATCATATTTACACTTTGGATTGTTGATACATTAGATATTTAGGGTCATGACCAAGATGGATGTACTAGACATAACCAAGGGATCTATTACCACAATAACATCACTAGAGAGAGGTCTAAAACCTCTAGTCAAGTAAAAATATGACATAACCCTAGTTAGGTCCTATCTTTTTATATTCACAAAGGTAAATAACAAGTAAAGTTTAATCTAGTGCTCACTAAATCTTATGACATAAAGTGGGGGTAATAAACATAAAAATTTAATATGCATAACATTTCTATACTCAAGTTAATGTATAAAAATCATAATGCATGAGAGATAAGTATAAATACAAATCTATCTACTCTTACAAAGGAGGAACAAAGTTAGGAATACTTGCCTTTGAAGATGAACTTGCTGAGCCTCAATCTCTCCCTTGGTGAAGGTGCTTCTTCACCTTTGGTGAGGTGCTTCTTCACAAGAGGTTGTTGTGGTATGTAATGATAATAAGGATAAGTCATATCTAACTACACAGCTTCTCTATGAATCCAAAATACTTCTCCACAATACAAGATTTGTGTCTCCAAACAAATTATTGAAATCCTAAATAATGCTCCTCAAGTAGAATGGTGGATAAATAGATGCATAATATATTTTTCTTCTCTTTTGTCTAAATGATGGAAATTGATGTGTATATATAGTTGAATCTAACCCTAAACCTTTTTGAAAGTTTACCTAAGAGGGCTAGCCTAATTTGAATATGTATCATTATTTAATAAAATCAAGTTAGGTCCTAGTTTGGCCAACCTAGACACACAATGTTCTTTTAACAAATTAAATACAGGGTTAACCCAGGATGATAGTGTATGCTAAATATCAAAAAGGGGTTTTAGGCTTAGAAAGGGACTAAGTAAGGTAGTTAATTTATTAGAGGATTGTGTAAGAGAGGAGATAAGGATTAGGGAAATACATAGGAAAAGGTTGTGTAGATAACAAGTGGTGGTATAAAGGACAACAATCATGCAAAGCACCAATGGTCTTCCCACCCCTATCTCAGTGTACCTTTGAAGGCATGTACTTGGAGAGATTGAGACTCAATGGGGACATGTAAGAGAGAAAACATCAATAATTGATAAAGTTTGAAAATATTATGTGTATATAGGTTCCACACTTACATGCTATTTTTTTCCTTGCAATTCCACTCTTGTGTTACTGCATATCTCCTCCAATATTAGTAGTATAACTAGCAACTCTTTATTAATGGAAATAAGTGATGTCACTACACTTTTCAATTATAAAGTGGTTGTTACCAAATATTTTAATGGTTCAATTGATGCTTCATCTTCTTAAATTGTAAAATAATATACACTTCCAATATTTTTAGGTTAATAGAGTTATGAAGTATATAGATGCCAAACATATGATCTCTTAGATTTTTATGGAATGTAGCATAATATAACTTTGTTATTACAATTATACATTAGTTTTCATCTTTTTATTGATTTCTCTTTTCTTTGAATGTCTTTAAATTTCATATTCTATTTCATTTAATAATAATACACACATAACCCTATTAATCAGTTTAAGTAGGTTATCCATTGGGTCTCTTTTTAAGCCTCAAATTAGTGGTATCAGAGCATAGACACTTCATATAAATTTTGAGTGGTATCATGGTGAATTTCATCATTATTTTTATTCCCACTCATACAAAGTCTAATTATATGAATCTAGGGATCGAGACTCATTACCCTTCATCATGCCTTCCTTCACATCCTCAAATGGGAGAGAAATCTTCAATGATTCCAACTTCAAATATGTTCCAAAAAATGATATAGGATGCATTATAAAGATAAGGGGAAAATTTAGAATAATGTCATGCACATAAATGAGAAAGTATCATTTATCACTTCTAATTAATTATCAAGCAACATACTCCTTCAAACACTTCTCATTCTTATCATTCATTTGGAAAAATAACATACAAGATACAAGTCAATCTAGATATCACTATGTTTGAATGTAAAATATATGTAGATGAACTAGATAATTGGCTTAACCTCATCTATTAATATTATGTGGTTAATTAATTCTCTGACTAAGAAAAGATTACATTCATTATTTTGAAAGTTTCTTTCACTTAAGAAATGGTGGGAAAGTTACTGCACTTCACATGAAGATAAAATAAATTTAGACACATGGAATGATTTTGTATAAGCAATCAAAGAAACCTATTATCTCAAAAAAAAACTATGATGACTAGTACATAAAGTTCTCTTAGGTATGCCAAGTCAAAGAGATTTTTTTTAAAATAATACACAAATACCTTTCATGCTCTAGTGTCTAAACATGGGATTTAAGATTTGAAGGAAAACATTATTTTGAAGTATAGGTTAGACTTGAGACCTCATATCTAGTTAGACTTGGATTTCTTATAGATCTCTTTAATTGGAGAAGCCTACATATTTTCTTTCAAGTTTGAATAAAACCCTAAGGCTAATACTAAGACAAAAGAATCTAAGTCTCAGACTAAGAAATTGTCTAAATATTCTAAGTAGAATTACAAATCATCAAATAACTCCAAACACGTTCCAAAAAGAAGCATCAATCATCAAATGACCAAACTAATTAGTCCAAGACTAGAATGTAGTGTTCATTACACAACTCAAGTAGTCATTCCAATGAATAATGTCGTGCTAGGAAGATTGCACTTGTATAGTGTTGGGTATTTTCTATCAATTTTTACTTAAGGTGCTAAAATGTCTAGTCACAACAAGCTTATGTGCTAGATTTTCATGCAAAACTAAGCTCTGACATACTCACCTAAAGTACATAATGAGAAAATTGGTTCCCATGGGTTATGTTGTGTAGTAACACACTTATCATATACTTGTGTTTATTTATACATCTAATTACTAATTACACAAAAAATAAAATACATGACTATGGACCTTGTTTCATCTATGCAAACAAATATGAATACGAAGATAACTACCATGAGGTTCAAGGTTTTGATTATGCAAGCTCATGAAATTAATATTCTATATATCATAGTCAATTATAAGCCACATATTACACAATCCAAACCCATTTATACTCAATGTTCAACTATTAATCAAATTAATCATAAACACTAGAACTAATAGTAACTTCCCTAATTCTGCTATTACCATAAGGATTCATTACATATTACCATTGTTCAGCCTACCTTACACATATCTACATAGGGGTATTTATATTTTTTTTTCCTAAAAAAGTTGTTACATTTTTAATGAAAAATAGGTGATTAGCCAAAGATCTCTAGTAGACTGAGAGTCATGGTAGTCATTTACTTGTTTTCTCCTAAGGACCTAGGGCTTTGCACCCCCATATTCTTGTTTGGTGCTAGATATTTATTGAAAAATTTCCTCCTTTGTGTGGGTTGATGTGAAACTTGTGTGACTAAACATTTCCCACTTTTCTCATACTCCCTAAGTATTTCATTGATATACTGAGTCCTAAGCTATCAGGTCCTCTATTTGTCATGTTTCTTCTTTGACTGGGTTTTCTCATGCCATGATATTCTATGTCATTGTCGTCTCATGCCATGTTGGTTTCACACCATGGTCTTCCTACACCATGCTCTTCTTGTTCCATGCTAGTTTCATGCCATGGTCTTCCTGCACCATACTCCTCTCATGCCAAACTAGTTCTATACCAAAAATACAAAATACTTATTCAAAATTTGGCGTCCAAAATCACCCCACACTATGATTTTAGTCTATCCCAACCTAAGTGTAGACACTATAAATATGCATACCATAATTATAAATGTCATGGTATCCCTTGATCATCTTGGGACCCTCTCAAGACCTATCTAACCCTCTAAACCTTAATTAAGCTCACCCATAGTCAGTTTAACTTAACTGGCTTAATCTTGCTTTTTAGCATTTTTACACCTTGACACTCAACCGTTGACGGTCAGGGTAATGGTCAGGGTCCACCTCCTTAACCAAAATCATGAAAACCTTTCATTTTGATTTTCTAATTATAACTTTTCTAAATCCTACTATGAGTCTTTGCATGGACAATTTATAATTAGACATCCTAGTTGCACCTTCACTTCCACCTCTTACTTATGCCTATAAGAAGAGAAGAGATGGGAGGTGAAGATCATCTACAATTTTCATCAAGAGCTTGTGTATCTAGGAGTTTCTTTCTTGTAGGTCAATTGCCATCATCAATCCAACAATTCAACAATCATATCAGAGAGTTGGTTTGTTGCCTCTCCACCAAGTTTTTAGGTACCATTATTGTATCAAAATCAAATTAGATTCCACTAACAAATCAACTGCCTCAACCATCTACCAAATCAACCTCTAGTAAGATGAGTATTTATTTCTTATCATTTATTTACTTTATTTCCATTTTGTAATAAACTTAGACCTTACCATCTCTCAAAATTCATCTTTTAAATCTTGTCAATTAGCAATTTATCAACCTAGATCCAAACATAGTAACTATCGATGGTTGACTCAACCATCGATGGTCTCCCCAACTAGTGATGGTTATATTGACCATCGATGGTCACCTTAAACTACTGATGATTATCCCAACCATCGATGGTCACTATGGTAGTGAAAACTAGTAAGCTAATTTTACCTACCTACACCCAATCAAACCCAATTTTTTGTGTTCCTGCTTGTTCACAGACCCCTTTTTAATTTTATAAAACATACCCCAACCCTCTAGTACTAGTGTTAATTAGTTCATCACTAATTAATAATTTTTAGCTATTTTCTTAGCAAGCATTCTTGTATTTAGTTTTAGTACCTTTCTTTTCTATTTATACTCTTAATCGTCTAAAACATGTGGATTAACATCCCATAAGCAAGCTCTCACTTCTAATATCTAGCTATTATTAGGCAATCCACTAAACTATTTATCTACCAAACAAGTTTGCTTTATTTCTTTCTTAGTTTTAGGTCATCCTCCCAAGCTAAAGAGGAGCTCTTCATGATCCTCTAATTTCAATGCATGTACTATCAATTAGGTTTTCAACCATACTCATACATAGTTTTTCTTTTTCATAATAAGCAATAAATTTATTGAAACATTTTGGCATGCCTAGTGGGACCCTTGTGTCTCTACTTGGGTTCTTATTTTCTTGCTTTCTCTTTCTATTGTTTGCTCATTAGCAAAATCAAAAGTTTCTTTTGGGCTTAAAATTAAGTGCATACATTGATTATTTGAAAGTTTAGTTCACATAACTTAACTTAAAGGCAAATTAATTCATTTTAGCTTCACTCTTTGTTGTACACATTTAACCAAACCACTTTCACCAATGAAGCATCAATCAAACTTGAGATAAGGCCCAACTAGGATTTCATCACCTAGCAGTAACCTTACCCTTTCTTAGTGATCTTAATTTGAGGTCATTACCAAGGGGAGAACCAACTCAACTCTTTGATTGAGTATAATATCTAAATATCAATATATTTTGGATAAGCGCTTGACACCCTTATTACTACAGTATGTGAAGTGAGGGGTAAATCCCCAATACCAAGTCATATATTGATTCCAATATAGATCTCTTTTGAGTGCCTAAACATAACCTGAAACCAACCATAGATTTCCTCTTTAGTACCTAATCTATAAACCAATTTTAGTCACATAATTTCTTAAGGCATAAGCCAAAATCAAGAATAATTAAAACTTTAGGGATTAACATCTCTCTTAGAGTGGTATTGGATTTATTTGATCATTTTCTTGTCTTCTATTTGTTTGAGTATTAAGGTTGTTTGTGCTTTCTATCTCCCCTATCTTGCATGGTTCTCACTTGCCAGTAGTAAAGAGACCTTGTGGAGCAAAACCTATCACCAAGCCAACTTACCTCCTCCACCTCTTCATCCATAGATTATACCTCTAAACCAATAGACTCTCCTCACCCTTCAAGAAGTCCTACCTTCCCTTAGGAGGTCTATCAAGGAGATGTAGATTTTTTTGCTTTCCTAGACAATAATCTTGTAGCCTTGCAACATTATCTTAAAATAACATCTTACCATATCTTGGTTTTGGCTCCATTTCATAGATCCACCTTATGGCATGCCTCTCCACCTCATGAGGATTACCTCTATTTCCATGGTTACTACACAACCATTGACTATCCAAGCTTCCTCATCAACCAATAACCCCTTTGAGACTATCATTAAAAACCAACCAACTCAAACTACCACTGCCCTTATACCTTCTACTCTTAACAACCACACCTCCATAATAGGAGTGCCTACCTCTAACACTACCAACATTACTTTATCTACCTTCAACCCATCCATGACCACCCCACTTCAAAACATTGTGGTGTTCATACCCTCTACCTTGCCACCAATTAGTACAAGGTTCACCACCCTTCTATTGTTCACCAACCCAACTACCACTCCTATCTAAAAATCACCCCTTAGACCAACCTTTGGCTACATCCCTAATCTAAAATAACACGTACCCACTACCCAACTCCCTACCTTTACCTACCCTTATATGTCTTCCACCTAACCATTGACATCCAGTTACTCATATGTGGTAGCCTATTAACCTTCTACCCACTACCCATATGTCTCCTAACCACCACAATAATATGCATCTTATATCCCTTTGGGTACACAACCCCAATCTGACTTAATGAAAATGCTTATGGACAAGATGACCACCTTAGAGTCATCCATCTTAGGTGCTCACAACATCTTATCATATGGCCAAATATGTAATAAGCCTATCCATCCATCCATACCTGTTAAACCATATCCTTCCCAATGGGAACTTCACAAATTCTCTAAGTTTCAAAGTAAGGAGGATCCCCAATAACAACTTAGGGCATTCTAGCATGCTTGCTATCTCATCAACTATGATGATGCCCTTCTCCTCTACACCTTCCCCATGTCTCTAGCCAGTATGGCATTGGATTGGTATAGTTCCTTACCCAAGTATTCCATCTTCTCCTTTAACTAACTAGCCCAAACCTTCTTGGACCACTTTTCTATCAATATCTCCAAGAAATTTTCTATCACCGACCTCTATTCTATTCAACAGTTTGAAGATGAATCCATTGTAAATTTTGTGGTTCATTGGAGGAGCCTTATTAAGCAACTTTCATTTTCCTTAACTCAACCTAAAATCATAAAGTTCTTTGCTCGGGCATGTGCCAAGCATATCTCCTCTACCCTATGTTTCCAAAGCTTCTAAATCTTTAATGAAGCTTTTACCATGGCATGTAAGTTGGAGAACTGAGTCATTGATGAAGTAAATCTTAAGCTAAAAAAAAAGATATAAACCTATAAAACTAGTGAGGCTTCTTCCTCTAAGTCAAGCCACTAGCCCAATAATAACACCAAGAATAAGGGAACTATGAATACAATCATCTTTAAATCTGCTCCTCCACCTTCTATTGAGCAATCAAATTCCTCTAGTTCCTTAAAGCAAAACTCAAGGACCCAAACCTAGAATAACTAGAAGTAATTAAATCTAGTTGGATAATCTTATGGTTCCATCTTGGATACGTTATTGAAATCCAATATCATTCAACTTCCTCCTATCAAGCCACCCTAATAATTTGACTCCTCTTCTCCTGCACCTAGTTGGTATAACAAGAATGATCTGTGTGCCTTTCATAGATTAATAGGAAATGATGTCAGTAGGTACAACACCTTCAAGAACCTTATCCAATCCCTCATTCACAAAGGGGAGCTTACATTGGATAACCCCAATGCATCCTCAAATCAAGCCCTTGATATATTCAGGCAACCCTTCCAAAACCATGCTCCTACCAAGAATGAGAGCAACAATGTTGAATGCTCTCACAACACCCATACAGTTAATATGGTCCTTGACACACTCATTGCTAAAGAGCTTGTTGAATAACCCATTTATCTCTCACCCTCTCCACTTATTAATATAGTGGACTTATCTTCCCTTCCTTTGGGTACTAAAATTGAGGAAATACCATCCCCGCTTCCCCCAGTTATTGAGGTAGTGGAACCATTAGCCTCCATTTTAACTGATATTCTAGAACAACTAACCATCACTACCTCACCTTCACCTTTAATTACCGAGCAAACTAATTTCCCTTTACAGATCATTCCTAAGGAGAAAAACCCCATGTCTACTCCTCTCATAGAGGAACCATCTATCTCAACCCTACATCTTTTGATTGAAGAAGAGGATGAGGTTACCATCCTTATGTATCCATGTAGGTGCCTATCTTTTAAGTCTACCATTTAAGTAATTAAGCCAAACTACAAACCCTTCTCTAGGCTAGTGCATAAATTGAAGTTTATCTCCTACCCTAACATGGATCAAGCCACCTTCTAGTAGTAATTAGGGCTCCCTTACATTACCCAACCAAAACCTCTAACCCTTTCTCAGTCTAACCAACCTGCCACTACCATTAACCAACCCCTTATCATATCACCCCAAATAACTAAACCCTCTATCCAAATAACTAATACTTATACAAAACCAAATGACCCCTGACCACTTAAGCCAACCAAAACCCAAGTATCCAAACTCTATCCTATCATCCCGACTAGATTTGCTAATAATCTTGGTATCCTCTGTACATTGAGCCTTAGTCAGTTGTCTGTGAAAGTGGACCTAACCCCTTCAAACCCACCATCCAAATACCACACCAAAGAAACTAAAGAGGCAAAGCCACACAAAGGATGAAAGACCCAAATTTTTCCTCCCTCAACCTTTCCCTCCATTTTGAGGCCTCATCCATCTACCTTGAATTGGAGATTGGTTACTTCTACCAAAACCTCACCACCTCTTTTGGTGACACCTTCACAATTTCTCTCTAATACACCTCTTTTCATGGCACCTATAGCACCTAGGTTACCTACCTTGTAATATTATACCTCTATCTCCTCAACCTCCTTTCCTTAACTAAAACCATCAACAAAACATACCAACTTACTCAAGGCACCTACTATTAAACCCATTTCTAAGCACCCTTCCACCTTAACAACCATAACCAAGACTGCCACACCTTTACCATCCTTGGCTGATTCCTATTAAACCATTATACATAGGTTATTACAAACCTTTTGTTTAACCCTACCTCCTATCAGACCCTTTAACCCTCTAGCTTCAAAACTTGCTTGGTATAATGATCACTAAGTGTGTGCTTATCATAAAACACCTAACCATGACACAAAGAATCACAAGGCTCTCCAAACAATTATCCACTAGCTTTACGATGAGGATGATCTATTAAAAAATGAACCTCCTATTAGCCATATACCAATTCAACCACCAACTATACCTACCCAACACTCACCTACTCCTCTACTCTTATCTCAAAGTGAAGATGAATTTGACCAATCCTCTAACTCAACCTCTCCTTCTATCCATACTATCAATGTGGTCACAAGAGAATAACATAAAAATAATGGAAAGGATAAGGTGTCTATTCCTTGGACATGCCCCTCTTTAGACTCCCAACCATCCTACACCCAACCATCTTCATCTTTGACCAAACCCAAGGTGTCTATCTTAGGTCTTCTTAATCTAACCCCTTACAATCCATCAAGAGAGTTATCCTCAAATAACTTCATTAGACCTTGATGAAGATGAGTTTGTATGAGTTATTATCTAATTCTCCCAATCACCACCAAACACTAATACAAGCTATACAATCCATTAAGGTCCAACTTGAGGACCCCCAACCTATAGCCACCTTTGTCGATGCTCTTTAGATTTCTAGCCTTATTACCTTTAAGGATTCTAAAATACCCTCCATCCATCTTGAAGATCTAGATCGTCATCTCTTTATCACTACCTAAATCAACCAAACCCACATCAAACAAGTCATGATTGATGGAGGATCTAGCATAAACATCATCTCATCTCATGCCTACAACCAACTCAACTTGCTGGACAATGTCATGTCTGAATCCTTGGTCATCCTTCATTCTTTCAATGATACCATGGCCACTACATTGGGAACTATCATCATTCATATCCATGTAGGACCCTGTACACTCCCCAAACTATTATATGTTATATAAGGTGAATTCTAATACAACATCTTGTTGGGAAGATCTTAGATTCACTCCATGGGTTACGTTCCCTCTACCCTCAACCATTGCATTAAGTTTGAGTATGAAGGACAGGTCATCACCATCAAAGCTACCCCATGTCCTTTCTTAACATACAATATGAAATACTACCTAAATGATGTCCTTATACCTCTATCTATCACACCTTGAATAGCTCAAACCCCACCTTCACCTACCAAATTAGATATCATACTTCCTTCCACCGATGAGGCATCAAATAGTTCCTCTATATCTTCACACCAAATACCCACCATAAACCCTTTGGAATCCAGTTTTCATCACATTTCACTAGGGGAGTATCACCTTTTAGTAATTTATGGTTTCCCTACTCACGAGTGTGGGCAACTTACCAACCAACCGAGATATGACCCCAATGTTAGAACTATCATTCCCTTTGGACCTCCTAACCATCAAACCCATTTTGTCTATGGGGGACTAGAGAAATCCCTCAATGCTTTCACCACCTCTATTTCACCTCATCCATTTATCATCAATTCTCTTACCTTGATAAATCAAGTTTTACCCAGATATACCTCCATCGATGTGTTTGACAAGTTTTTGGTCTTAGACGATATGAGCATGACCCACATGAATTGGTCACCATCAAAAATAGGAAGCCATATGAGAAGCACAAACATGGTTTCATATTACCTAATAAGAAGAAATCCAAATAACCTAGAACACACACCACGACTATTATTTAGGAAGATACCCCTTCCTCATTGATTTGGCCTCCACTTTTATGTGAGGATGATGACATCATCCCACCTAATTTTTTTTCATCAACATGATTAGCCTTAGATCCCTGACTTATCAAAAGGAGAGGGCATTCATAACCATCCCTTTGATCCATCTTGAGATGATATGAGAAGACTCTCCTACCATTAACAATATCCAGTGTCAAGATGATGATTCTATCCTCACCTACCTTGGTCCCCTAAATTAATCAATCCTCAAATCCTTTCCTCTTAAGACTTCGACCATGTTAAATGAATCCAATATGGATATAAAATTTAGTAATCTAGATAACCCATATCAAAATCAAAGTAATCCTAGACATGCTTCCTCCTACCAACCTCAAACAACTCTGAAGCTTGCAAGGGAAGCTTAAATCCATTCATTATTTCATTTCTCAAATTTTGGACCAGTGCCAACCCTTCCACCACCATCTAAATAAGGATGTATCTTTCAAGTAGAATAGAGATTGTCAAAATGCCTTTGATTCACTCAAGGAGTACCTTTTGTCACCACCTATCATTACCCCTCCTAAAGATGACCGACCTTTCTACCTATATATATTTGTCACTGACCATTCTCTAGGGGAAATCTTGGCTCATTGAGATGAAAAACATAGAGAGAAAACCATGTACTATATTAGTCATATGTTGGTAGAGAAAAAGACTTAGTACACTCATACTAATAAACTCTATTTATCTTTAGTCTTTGTGGCCACCAAGCTTTTCCACTACCTTCTTAACCATAAAACCTATGTCATAACCAACACTAACCCACTCAAGTACATGCACTCCAAGCCATACCAAAACTAGTATATGGCCAAGTGGCTCATGCTCTTAGCAGAGTTTGACCTTGAGTTCCTTTAGTAAAAGTCTATTAAGGGGCAATTTATTTCCAATAAATTGGTTGAATCACCATTAACAGATAATCAACCTCCTCCCCTTAAGTTCCTTGATGAGTCCATCATAACCCTATCTCAAGCGGATTTCACCTATCAAGTCACCATGTTCTTCGATGGATCTAAATGTCATTGTGGAGGGGGAATAGGTATCATACTTATAAAATTTGATGGCGAACCTATTCCTTTATCCTTTAAGCTTGATTTTGAATGTACCAACAACATGGCTGAGTATGAATCCCTAGTGATAGGCCTTCAGATTGCCTTAGCCCTTAGAGTAAAAATAATCAATATCTTTGGTGACTCCCAAATTGTGGTCAATCAAATCAATGGATCTTACCAGTGTAATAATGATGTTTTACAATCATACAAGTAACTATTTGACAAACTCTTAGTATTATTCAAGCACTACCACATCCCATCAACCCCATGATCTACCAACAAGTTCACTGACACCATGGATTCCCTTGCCTCATAGATCCCATTTATACCCTCAAACTCTAAGCTATCTATCATTATTCACAAGCTTACCCAAACATCCTATATAAAACCATATTCTCCCACCATTTTTAATGTAGAGGAGACCCAATCTCACCTTTGGTACGAATAAACCTTTGACTACCTAAACCTTGGCATTGTTCCCTATAGCCTTTCTAGGAATGTTCAAAGAGAATTTATTTAGAGTACCTCTCAATATACCATTATGGGGGGGATTATTTATAAACATGGATTTTAAGGCCTCCTCTTTTGTTACTTGCGTAGTCACAAATCCTCCCATGTTATTAAGGAAACACATGATGGTATCTATGGAGGACACTTTAATGGTCTTGCTATAGCTATGTGCATCCTCTATCTTGGATATTACTAGCCTACCCTTAACCAAGAATATTATGATATGTGGAAATGTGTGTCAAATGTCAACAACATGCTAATTTGCATCATGCACCTAGCTATAGCCTTCGAGTGTCTATCAATGTCTAGCCTTTTTGATAATGGGGTCGAGATATCATTAGGGAAATTAATCCCCATCCTCACAATAACACCATTTAATTATCACCATAATCATGTACTTTACCAAGTGGGTATAAGTTATTCCTCTAGTCTCAACCAAAGTGGATAAGATTGTCAACTTTATCGACCATTACATCATCTACTACTTTGGTGTTCCTCATAAGATTATCATTGAAAATGGTAAATCCTTTAAGAATAAGAAAGTCTAGTGTCTATGTGATGTATTTAAAATTAAGTTATTCTTCTCCTCGCCCTATCTCCCTCAAGCTAATGGATAGGTATAAGCCTCTAACAAAACTCTTAATAACATGTTAACTAAAATGGTCAATGCATCCTATTAGGATTAACATTTGCACATCCTCTTCACCTTATGGGCATATCATACTAGCATTAGAACCCCTATGATTACTACCTTATTTTATTTATTTTTGGGGTAGAGGTAGTCTTGCCTCTTGAAGTCTAATTCCCCTCTCTTCATATATATTTGTAGGAGCTTGTTTTAAAAAATGATTATCATCAACACTATTTATCCTAGCTTGAACTACTCAATGAGAATCATGTAATAACCCTTACCCATATTCATGTTTACCAATAGCATATCAATCATGCCTATAACAAGCTCCTTAAGGTGTGATAATTCAACATCAGATACCTCATCCTAAAGGAAAATCAACATGTCACTAATATAGAGAAAATCAAGCAGGGCAAGTTTGCTTTCAATTGGCTTAGACCTTATATCAAAACCCATAAGTATGGATCAAGAACTTATCAATTTTCTTCTCTTGAAGGCCACCCAAAACCTAAGCCCCTCAATGCTTCACATATGCATCCATTATTTTATTAGGAAGGATCAAGTTCACCTTTTGTTTAACTTAAACTCATCCCTTGTTATCCACCCACATTCATCTCCCTCTTTTAAGGGAAATTTATTAATAATGAATCATTTGATTATATATCACCAACACATCCTAATATTAAATAATGGGTATCATGACTCTACCCATGGCATGGTTCTCATGGTACTTTTCATGCCTTCACAGGATGGATTCCCATATTCATTGTCACCTAAGATTATTTACACCTAACCAACCCTCTTGTGATTTTGGTTTTGACTCCATGAAGGTGAAACATTAATCCAACCTAAACAATTCTATGTCAATCAAAAATCAAAGCTAAATAAAAAAATTCCTATCATTAGAAATCATGGGTCATTCCTAGCATTCATAGACTACTCCCTTAAAGGATAACTATTGAAAACCTCTTTGAAATTACCAAAACCAAAGGTGGAATGTTCCCTCAAAGGAAAACTATAAAAAAGAAAAAAATAAAGCACATACACTTAGACCACTCCCTTGAAGGATGGATTAGTAAGCATTTGTCATAAGCCTAGAAATTTCTTGGAAGCTTCCTACATCGATCAGCTTCTATATACATTAATTAGTAGAAGACCCATTATCAAAATAGAAGTAAAATTAAAATAATATTGAAAGCTACAATTAGCTCTCAAATACCACAATAAGGTGGAAGCCATAATCAACTTACACAATTATACTTCCCACATCGATTAGTCTACATTTCTTGTCATAGTCTTATTTATACTGACTCTCTAGACACCTATAGAAGAGGCATGCTAGTTTCACAAGAAGGTCCAATTTTCATCCATTCCCCATATATACAAGGTATTTGTGAGCTTACTTAAAATTATGTGGTCAAGACACCTTTTTATCCAACTGATGAATGATAATGCAAAGCATTCAAAGGGATTATGTTCATTAAGTCAATCCAACTTTAGTTTTTTTTAAGTCCTTATCAATAAAGAAGCATCATGCCATCTTCTTACCCTATCATGACTAGTTGACATTTTCATTATGCCATTCACCTGTAGATTATTTTCTCCATTCCCCCATCTATTGTTGTTAATTAAACTATCTCATGCATTTTTTTCTAAATATTAACAACAAATAACCATACGCATACCCACAACCACCCATATTACCATGCCATACATGATAATCACATCCATAGGCAATAAAATCAAAGTGAGCATATATAAACATAATGAAATCCAAACTACTCATTAAAAACATTAGCATGTCATAAGCATAACGTAATGACAACCATAACTGTGACCTCTGTCATAACATCCATTAACATTCAAACTATTAACCATTTTTATACCACATGTCTAAATCCTAGTAATGTAGTGTATACAATTAAGGTTTAGTAGGTCATAAAAGTAGCCATAAATCCAAACCATCTCATGCCTAAGCTAAGCCTCTATAACAAAAACATAATCCATGATCACATCATAAGCATTAATCATCAACATCAAACCACTAAACCATAATATCATGATCATCAATGGTCACCCATTCATACCATGATCATCAATGATTAGGATGCTCAATTTTTCATGTTGACTTTAAATAACCTTTAAAAAAAAATAAAACCAACCTAGTTTGACCCACCCATGGAGATAAACTTCTCCACCCACCCTGACTAACTTGTCACCTCACTGTTGGTCCATTTTGGCCCAACTAGTGTGATTTTTATAACACTTTGTGCTTGGTACCTTAACTATAATTAAAAATTACCATGTTGACCACATTTTAAATTTATACCAACTCACACTTACTGAACTTACTTGTTTCTTTCAAGATCACTTCTTACCTTATATATCCATAACACTTGACCTATTTGTATTTTTCATGAGATCACTCTTGCTTTGGGTACCCACCAGAAACATAGACCTTATCTAGGATACTAATAGGTTTACCTAACTACCATGCGTAAAATGTGGTCATGTGATACACTAGTCACTTATCCTTTAGATTCAACCTTTTATTGTTTTCAACTATGGTAACTTTGTCTTTGCATGATCTTGACTATCACACCTTTTATCATACTTTGCATGTTTGTTTTCACTCTAGTGCCCAACCTATCACCTACCTTAATGATGCTCTACCTTCATCATCACCCTCACATAACTTGTAAAACCTGTACCTAATTTTGTTTTTACTTCACCACCTCCTAGTTTGAGCGGGAACACCTCCTCCCATAATTGAGGCAATCATCAGACCTTTGACCAATATCATTTTTTGTTTTATAGCTTATTCACTCAAGCTGCATAAAAAAAAGGGGAAAAATATAGACACTATAAATATACACACCATAATTCTAAATGTCAAGGTATCCCTTGACCACCTTGGGACCCTTTTAGGACCTATTTAACCTTTTAAACCCTAATTGAGCTCACCTAAAGTTAGTTTAACTTAACTGGCTTAACCTTGCCTTTTAGCCTTTTTTACCCCTTGACACTCAACCATCAATAGTCAGGGTAACCATCGATGGTCATCTTAACCATCGACAGTCAGGGTCCACCTCCCTAACTAAAAGCATGCAAACCTTCCACTTTTATTTTCTAATTATAACTTGTCTAAAGCCTGTTGTGAGTCTTTGTAAGGATAATTTATAATTAGACAACGTAGTTGCACCTTCACTTCCACCTCTTGCTTATGCTTATAATAAGAGAAGAGTTAGGAGGTGAAGATCATCTAGAATTGTCATCAAGAGCTTATGTATCTAGGAGTTTATTTATTGTAGGTCAATTTACATTAACAATCTAGTAATTCAATAATCATATCAGAGAGTTGATTTTCTGCCTTTCTACTAAGATTTTAGGTACCGTTACTCTATCAAAATTGAACTAGATTACACTAACATATCAAATACCTCAACCATCTACCCAATCAAGATCTAGTAAGATGAGTAATTATTTTTTAGCATTCATTTACTTTATTTCCATTTCAAAATCAACCAAAACCTTACCCATCTCTTAGAATTGATCTTTTGAATCTCATCAATTAATAATTTATCAACCCAAATCCAGACATAGTAACCATCGATGGTTGAATCAACCACTGACAATCTCCCCAACCACTGATGGTTAGTTTGACCATCAATGATCATCTTAACCACTGAATATCATCTTAAATACTAACAATCACTATGGTAGTGAAAACCAATAAACTAATTTCACCTACCTACACCCAATCAAACCCAATTTTTTATGTTCCTACCTGTTCACAGACCCCCTTATGATTTTTTGAAATATACCCCAACCCTCCAGCACTAATGCTAATTAGTTCATCACTAATTAATCATTTCTAGTCTATTTTCTTATCAAGCATTATTTTATTTAGTTTTAGTACCTTTTGATTCATTGATGCAAATACCTTTATTTTCTATTTATAAGCTTAATTGTCTAAAATGTGTGGATTAACAACCCTTAAGGAAACTCTCATTTCTGAGATCTATCTATCAATAGGCAATCCACTCAATTATTTGTCTAATGAAAAATTTGCTTTAGTGCTTTCTTATCTTTATGTCATACTCCCAAGACAAAGAGGATCTCTTCATGATCTTCTAGTTTTAATGCATGCAATATCAATAAGGTGTTCAACCATACCCGTACTTAGTTTCTCTTTTCCATAATAAGTAATAAATTTATTGAAACACTAATAAATGATCTTGGCCTTAGCCTAAAATTTAGGTCCAACTTATTCAATCTCCTTTTTGATGCCATTCCAATGTGAGAAGGTGTTAAGTAGATTGGATGTTATTTCTTTGATAACCACCTTTAACTTTTTTGTCTCCTCAGGTTGATTAGGACACTTTCTTGACTTATTGACCAATTGGTTGATGGATGTGGAAACATAATTTTTCACCTCTTCAAGCATAGTGACTTCATTTATAACATGTTCTCATAGAGCTACAAAGTTATAATTTATTTTCTATGGATGCACATTTATTATTTCTTCCATAGTCTCAACATCATTTAATGCCTTAGCACACTCATTGTAGTATTTTATTAAAAGGGTGACATCCAATAATTTCTATCATTGAGACTCTTTTTCTTTGAGTTGGGCTTCCAAAATTTTATTAGGCCACACCAATTTCTCAAAAATCCCATCCAAGATGGGGATCACTTCCCCAACCCTTTTGAGGGCATGCCTGTAGACTTCTACTGCTTCTACAAATTGATCATCCACCCATAATGCTTTATTTATAGATTTGGGATGTTCCTTGCCTATTTTAATAAGATATTTATAATATTCTCCAATTTATCAATAACTTCTCCCTTCAAAGGGATCCCATCTACCAAAGCTAGTTCTTAGCTCAAATCATTTTTACATAAATTTAAATTTTTTACTTTGGCTGATGTGGCTTCTTCTATTTATTGCTTTGGTACAACCACTTCCTCTTCAAGTTCCTTCCAAGCCATAACTTATTTATCATAAATTTACACCACCTGGCCATGTTTCTACTCTACATTGCACACATCAAAATCTAAATGTATATTTTGTAACATGATTTCAAAGGTGGCCATTTTAAAAAATGTAGTGCTAGTTTATAGAGGAGAGAGAGAGAGCTACTAGGGATTAACCCAAATTAGAGTGGGTAATTCCATTGCTTTATAATCTAAAATGATAATATTCAAAGGTATTTCAAGGCATTCTTCATTTTACATATCCAAGAAAAAGACATCTGATACTTGGTATTAATAGTTGAATTATGCAGATAAAAATGAGAATATAAATATAACATCCTATCCAGAACACTTATTTGGTATTATGATTATAAGTTGGTAGTTGGATCAACTAAAGGTGGTTGAACTTTAGAGTTAGCTGGTTACTTCCCTTTGAAGGGATCCTACTCAAGGATCTTGACATCTGTATCTGGGGCTAATGAATTACTATTGACATCTATGCCACTCATTTGTTTTGTGTCAAAAATATCCCTTTCTTTTCCAAGTGGATTTTATACATCTACTTACACCTCTTCTATGGTGATCTCATCCTTATTCACCAGGGAAGGTGTCTTTTTTGAGTCAAACTTCTCTAGTTCTTCCCTATGACCCTCAAGCTCTTCCCCTTCCAATGGATTGGATAGTGGTAATGGCACTAAAACCTTTAGTTTTATTTATAGTATATCTTATTTAGGTGAAGTCCTTAATGGTGATTCCCTTGGTGAGGAGGCCCTTGGTGTTGAAACCCTTGGTGATGGTGCTTGGGCACTCCTCTACCTTTTTGTTGGTTTTAGTTATGAACTTATGCTAGCATCATGCACATATCACTTCATCTTGTCAAGTGGAGGTACTAGAAGAAGCTTCTCTCTTGTATGATTCATGCCTCTTGAAGATTTATTCTTAGGTTGAAGCATATAGAATAAATTATGAATAGTTTTTTTGACCATTGTTTGATTAACCTTGATGTTAATTTTCTTAGTCTCATGCTTCTCTCTATATGGATTCTTTCTAGGGTAAACATACATCTTTTGAGGAGTGTGAATCTCTGAGTCAATTCAGTCTTATTCTAGGGTGAGGGGATGCATGTCATATATATATTTCATTAAGTTGAAAAAGTACCACATTGTGAAGGCATAAGGCAACTTCAACCAAGCCAAAAGTTATCCAGAGGGGGCCATCTTGATATACACTAGATAAAAATATTGTTTAAAGATAAATTGGGATTGATTGCCAACCTTGATGGGCAAGTCTATAGGAATTCATAATTCATTTCTAAAGGCTTTCATCATGTCATCATACCATGAGTTCATCTTGATTTTTAAAGTCAGAGTAATATAATTGGGGCATGTGAACACCTTATAATGCTCTACTAGGGACTTATGTTCTAGTGGGTATAACCATTTTAGTTCACCAAATGTGTAATTAGGTACACTAATTTCATAAAATACCATCAATAAAATAAATACCCCCATGGGAACCTATATCCAGGTATTCGATAGGTTATCTCTACATTTAGTATGATTTTGTTGGAAAAATACATTTCCCAATTATACTTTATCCCTTAGGTTACTTGGTGGGAGATAAATAGGTGATCCATGTCCACCTCTTTCCATTGATCAATGCTACTGATCTTGGTCATAATGATATGTGCCACTACTCAGAGGTTAGGGTCTTGTAAGTTCTTAGTGTTCATGGCATGGCCCTACTTTTGGTACCCTAGCACCATGGTGGTCTTCTCTATCTCCTTTGAGTCCTCTAAGTCAAGTTCAATGTCCACACTAGAGCATTACAACCCTAACACCTTACTTATTATTTTAGGTGTAAACTTTATGCAATGCCCAACAAAATAGATATAGTCCTCATGGACACACAAAATCAAAAAATTTATTACTTCCATAATTTTCCCAAAATATGGAAGGTTAAATAGCTAGAATATCCCTACAGAGTCCAAGGCATTGAATATTTTTAAGTCATGCACCAATTCACTATTGGTATTTTCGTACTCAACCTGGTAGTCATTCTGTAGCTCAATCTCATTTCCTGGTTGGTAGTGGTTATAGTAAAAAATGGTTCAAGTGGGTACTTTTGATACATACCTAATTTTATGCATGCATCACTATTTTTAGGTACTACATATCTTCCATCATCAAAGACAAAAGTGGAGGTATTTGGGCCTTCTTCTTAGTCTAATTCTCCATTCTAGATCCTTCACCTTCCACACACTCCATCTATTCCTTAGGTGGTTCCTCTCTGATCAATACTACTTCCCCCCCAACATGTAGCTCTTCTTCCTCTAAAATGGCTTATAGTGGATCACTTATTTGGGACTTATTCTTAGGCTACATTACCCTTGATAGATCCCAAAGGTTGAGGCATGACCATCCAATGTTCCTAAAGGAATACATGTTTGTTGTGAAAGTGACTCGACTCTCTTGCTTCGACACCCAATAATGATAGATGCTGATTTCTACTACTGTAACTACCAATTTTCCTCTACTTGCTTTAAGGTTATCTAAATTTTTATTGATTACTCAAACAAGATCCTTCTTAATAGCCAATTAACGATAATTTGATGCTCTACACTTGTCATCAAATTACCTAAACTTAATTTGCTCTTTGGATCTTTAAAATCACATTCAAACCAAAGGTAAAGTTTAAAATGAACCCTTAAATGTATTTTTATAGACTTAGGGGATAAATTGAATTTAATACCCCCACTCTCTTCAACCATAAATTCTCATAATAATGCATTTTAATTATCTCCTTTCTTTGATGATCACTTCTCATCATAAAAACAATTAATGGTATCATTATGACATGATTTTGGCATGCTTATCACGACCACTATCTCTTTATATTAATGTTGAGGAATTATTCCTCACATGGGTGCTTAGGTGTTCCATAATAAATTATTAGGGGGTGTGTGTGGGTAAATAATAAGTGGGACAAATAATATAATTTGTGTCAATCAATAAAGTGAGTTACATCTCGTGTAGATAGGTTTATGGGAGAGTTTATAGGAGACAAAGAGAATAAAAGAGATATATAATGAGATATGTAAGGTATAAGAGATCAATGTTATCTCTGTGATTTTAGGATAAACATACACTATAAAATTTAATCTCCAATTTTGAATAAAATAATGGAAACTTGACTAATAAATTGTAATTGAGTCTTTGGCTCTTACCTGTAATGGGCTAAATTCATTAATTAATGGCACGTCTTGTCTCACACTTTTTTTAGAGTGCATGATAGCTATAAAATCCCTTTGAATATTCATACCATTAGTGTTAATATATATATTTATAACTCTTTACTTGTATGTGCATCCTTATAGACCATTTCCCAATACATGTACCACCCCTTACCCCACACTAAATGCTCATTGTGGTGCTCCAAGAGTACTAAGTTACAAAAAGAACATAAAATAAAATAAGTGGGTGTGTAACTAAGGAAATTATTTATTGAAAATAAGAAATCCTAAACTAATGGCATATGCCTTATTTATACAAATTAAAATAACAACTTGAAGCCGATAAATACGGCCTTAACCATCTACCATTATAGTGCCCAAGAATACATTGGCCATCCAATATTTGTAAATGATAAGCAATGGTAGGGAGAATACTATGAAACATAAAAGGACCATCCTAGTGAACATAGATCTTCCCAAAGTGGTGCACAAACTTGGAGTCATAGAGTAAAACTTTCATTCCAAGGGTAAATGTCTTGTGCTTAAAGTGGTGATCATGCAATGCCTTTTGTCTACATTTCTCCACATCTTGACTCTAATAAGCAAGGAAATGAGCCTCATACAACTAAAAAAAATCATCAAAATGTGCTTTCAATGATGAATCATCATATAATTATCTAACTCATGTAATATAAAGAGATGGTACCAAGAATTCAACTAGAAGAACTGCTTCTATTCTGAACACTAGCTTGAAAAGTATACTCTTATTAAGGGGCTTATAAGTTGTTTAGTAAGCCCAATGTACTACAGACACCCAATCATCATAGTCACTATGGATAATATTACAAATATTTGTAAGTGTGGTTCATAATATTTTTTAAAATTCCTAAATGGTGCTATCGGCCTGGGGATGATATGGTGTCATCTTGTGATGGGCAAGCATGAACTCAATAAGTAATGCATGGATAGTTTCATTGAGGAAATGGGTACTGTGATCACTAGTAAAAATTAATGGATAGCCAAAATGAGTTATGATATGTTCCCATATGAAGTGCATAGTGGTTGAATTAATACAATCCCTTGTTGGCATGATCTCAACCTAACACGTGAGATAATCAATTATTGTTATGATATAATGACAACCTGTACATCATCTAACTAGGTTGATAGGGAAAAAAAATCAATGGCCTATTTATTAAATAGTTTTTGATACAAGATAGGGTGAAATGGCATGTCATCCTAGTGATTTATTTTCCCCACACACTATTAAATATCACGCTATTTAACATATAACTTGGCATCATTAAAAAGGTTAGGCCACCATAGTCTTACTATTAGTACTTTGCACATAGTAGCCTCACAAACATAGTGTCTACTAGTAATTCCTTTGTGAACCTCACAAATAAATTTAAGACACTCATGTTTCATGACACATCATTGAAGGATTTCATATAATACAAGCTTATAGAGGCCCCCTCCAATGAATTGGAATGGCACAATGTGAATGGCCAGTTACTTCTTAGCCTAGGGATTTAAATAATATAGCACTATGATATTATTTAAGAGAGCTTATATATCTTTTAAATCTTCAAGAGTACGTGAAACATAGAATATATGTACATCAAATAGATCCCTCAATAACATGCATTGGTTCTCTAGAATCAATTTGAGAGTTGGTCAGGACCACAATTGGTCTTTCCTGGTTTGACCATGATAGATAATTGGAATTATTAGAATGATACAATCTAGAAAAATATGTAGCCATGTAACATAGGTTTATTAACTATATATTTTAAGGCTTCATGGTCTGTATAGAACACAAAAAGAGTTGCTAGCAAGTACTATCAAAACTTTTGTAAAGCATAAACCATGGAAAGTGTTTTACATTTTGTTATGGTGTAATTTATCTCAACCAAAGTAAGATTTCTACTCACAAAATAGATGGAGTGATAAATATGACATTCACCAAACTATGCAAGGATCACACCTATAACCATTCCAAAAGCATCGACATGGACATGAAATAGTTTAGTCCAATTAGGGAATTAGAGAATTAGTGCAGTGACTAGCTTGTCCTTTAATGTCTCAAAGGTTTCTTGGTAAGAGCAAGTCAAAACAAAGCATTAGTTATGTTTCAAGAGTTATTATAATGGCATGATAATATTTACATAACCTCAGATGGATTTTTGATAGTAACCTAAATGACCTAGGAAGGCATTAATTGTGTACTAGGATGTTAATGTTGGTAGATGGAGAATGATAACTATCTTAGTGGGGTGTACCAGAAGTCCATCTTGATAGATTATGTGACCAATAAGAACACCAAATAACATATTAAAAAGACATTTCTTTAAATTTAGTGAAATTTAAAGCACTTCACAACACTCAAGTATAAACCTTAGATTTGAACAATGGTCCTTTACGAGGCCATAAAATATCCAATCATCTAAATAAACCTAAAGGAATTTACAGATGATGTCTTTAAAATCCTTAATGGCTATATGGGAGAATACAATAAGTGTATTTTTCAACCCAAATGACATGATGGTATATGCAAATGATCCCCATTTGGTATCAAATGTAGTCTTGGGTTGATCCTCCTCAGTGATCTAGACCTATTGATACCTATAGAATCCATCTATGAAATTGTAAATTTCACACCCAGTGACACATTCAAGGATTCTTCTATGAATGGTGTTGGAAAAGGATTAGTAATGTAAGATGCATTAAGTATTTGATAGTCAACACAAATTTTAATGTACTCATCCTTATTTATACTTATGACTATGGTGTTGACCCACTCAGACTTGTTAATTGGGGTTATTACTCTATTACACAAAATAATATCAATTTTATCTTTCACTCATGCACGTAAATTTCGATTCATCCTATACGACCATTTTTTGACTAGCCAAGCACTTTCAACTAATTTGATATGCATTTTTCATAAGGACAGATGAACACCTTTCATTTCACTATAACTCATTGGAAAAAAATCTTGGTACTCTTTTAACAACTCAAATATTTTTGAAATATCTATATTAGACCAGTAGTTACCCATAGTAGCTATCTTTGGTTCTTATTCTATGCCATGTTATGCTTGATGGTTTGAAGAGGTTTTGAGTATGGGTAGTCTAAATCAGGACTAGTATAGTGAATATTTTAACTGCCATAGTTTATAGGGACATCCAAATGATTTGTCAATAAATTAGGTGGTTTAGACCCTTCACCTTCATCAACATGAAACACTAGTTTTTGCTTCCTTTTATGAATCCCTTCACAACATGCCTGATTAAGGATAGGTTTTGGTGTAAGGATGGACTACTCATATGAATCATTAAATATAACCAAGCCTTCTTATAACACACCATGGATATGTCATAGCTAATCTTTGATAGGACTAGGGTCATCAAAAACTGATTCATGTATGGCTTGGAGAGTGAGGCACAAGTCTATCCTTAGAGATGAGTAAGACAATGTCGAGACCATGTTATTTTTCAACAAATTCCAAAAATAGGTACATAATGTCATTCTTCATGAACATACCATGATTTTTCCTAAGTGCATAAAGTGCCATAAAAAACATGTACCCATAGGTACTCTAGCAAGAAGGAATCTTCAACCCTCCACATGGTTTCACAAGATTGTTTGTGAGGTTATGGTACTCAAACTCCACTATAGATTATTATACCTCAAATGCAGTTGTCATGATGAAATCAGTGATGTAAAGTAAAACATACTTGATCCTAATGAAGAAGTCACTCATTATGGGTTTGACACTAGTATATGGCCATACCATCAAATAGGTGAACTATTGAATGCATATGATCAACATTAGAGTTATAGATGGATTAAAATCACTGGATAAAGTCATGAACTTCCATTTTCCCATGAAACTGAGGAGATTCATCAAGTATCTCTAGTAGTGTATCCATAACTGGTCCTTGCATGACTTGTCTAGTAATAAAATGAACAAATCTATGGTATTTGTGGCATTGGCACAAAATACATTCACAACTACCAATGGAAATGCACACTCTTTTAGTGAGGTCATAGTCACCATAAGCCCAACAATTAAAAGTAGTACTTGTAGTATCAAAAAGGAAATATGTTTTTGTCCATCAGAGGATGTCATCAGGAGTAGGATCATGATGCTTACCATCTCTTAATATGACATTATAGATGTGGTTATTATCTTCATCCATGCTAATAAGTTCTATATATGGGGGCCCATGTGATTGATCCCATGAAATGATGACTCATTGATCAACATTTTCAAAACTAACATATCATTTTTGAAACTTAAGTCTATGTTGTTTTCATACCACCAAGGTCGACCCAATACAGTTGGGAAAACATTAAATTTAGATAATTCAAGAACTTCAATGTCAAATTTGAAAGGTACCCCAAGGATATCAATAAATTCACTTTTTAGAACACCAATGGTAGAGCATGGGTTTTATTGGCCATAAGAAATATGAAATGTGATGGTTATAATGTTTGGATAGACATTTTTCACCATGTATCTTTTATGAAGACATTGACCTCAACATCATTGTCAACCAAAATATCTTAGTTCACCCAATCATTGATGGTAGCATTCACTAGTATTTCCTTGTCCTCTTAAGGACTAGGAAGAATAAGAGTATCTTATCATTGAGAAATATTTAATTGATGATCTTCAATTGGCCTAAGCAAATGAGGTCGATCATCAGTTAAACTTGGTACCTAATTTTTAAGCCAATTACTCAATTATATATGACAATGTCTTCATCTAATAGATGCTTGAAAATTTCTTTGAAATCATCATATACCATGTTTTAAGGTTCTATGGAATTTTAAAGATCAACACATTAGGTGGATTATCGGTCCTTAATAAATTGAATTTATCTATGTAGTCCCTATATCAAGGTCATAATATCCTAGAGCACATATTTATATTTCTAAGCATTAGGATAATTCATTACATGAGGCTCTTCATAATGTATCTTCTCAATAAGTGGAATAGATGTAGATTAAGACTCTCCTCCATTACGTGTGGTGATATTAACCTATTGGGATGTTGGAGTGCTAGAGCATGGTTTCTAGTGAGGTTTCTTAATGTGACTCATGTTATCACCTTTTCATTTCTTTCCTTAGTGATGGCTAGGTACAAATTAGGGCATTCCTCTAATTGATGCTCCTTATTATAAAAAACACATGTTGGATAAACTAAAAAATCTCACTAATAGTGATATGGAGATCCACACTTATAATATGTTCATGGTGGAAAATAATCACCTCCTCATCCCTATCCTTTGCCTCATCCATGATATCCACCATTTTATTGAGTGTTTGAGATAAAAGTTTGACTAATATCATGAATGCATGCCTCATGCATATCACTGATAAATCAATAGTCAGTTTTTTCATGGATATAAGCATCGCATATCTTAAAATATTTAAACACTTTAGAATGTGTAGCCCAATATAAGAGAGGACAAGAGTACAAATCACGTTCTTTATGGAAAATTTCACAAGACTACTTTAGTATATCATAGATGTTCTTATGAAGGTAGTTGCTTCTATTATGACCTTTAAACTCATAATCAATACACTAAAGACTACTATGAGTGTTGTAAGCATTGTTTGTAGTCAGATTTTCTAATTATGATGCCATTAAAGCTATTTGATCTTCCATAAAAGGAATAATTATAGTATCAATGCTAATAATATCTTCAACATAAAGTGCAGCTTTTAGGGCCTCATGTAGGCTATAAAGGTCCTTTGAGATATCATTTGTCTAAAGGGAAGCAAAAAGCCTCCCATGAACCATTGGGCATGTTGAGCAACATTACTATTGAATTAGAGCTTAGGCAAGAGTGTTTTTAAATTATGCATCATACTCAAATACACTATTAGTGAGATCTTATTTTATATCCTTTAGTATAGCGATACTTTGTTGATAAAATTCAAGAATATCAAATTCCTGAATAAAAGCTATCTTGAGCTCAACATAGTCAATTACTGTTTGTTGAGGGTTAAACTTCATATACCACTTGTGTGCTCTTTATACAAGTGTGGTTGTAAATTATGTGGCCTTTCACTCATAATAATTTATACCGCATGCCATATAAATGAGTTCACACTTATGAACATGCTCTGTAGCATTTTACATGCTCTAATATTTAGGTAGATAAAGCATCATTTCATAATACACAATTGATATTTATGGTACTTGTGATGATGTCTACTGATAACTACCAAGACTTATTATTGGAGATGGAAGTCCACCACTTCTTCCTGTGCCACCTCCTAATCTACCTCCCATGCCTCAAATACTAGCACCTGAGACATTGGGTGTGGTAGAAAGTTAATTTATAATACTTAGATCAGTACTCTACCCACTATTGATGTTAGGTCCATCAAGAATACCAAGTTGGACAATGAAATTTCCTTGAAAAGTAAGATAAAGTGTCAATTCACTATGAGTTAAATTTTGCTCAGCTATAGGTTCTCTTATAGGATTAATTTCTGACTCTACACTATCTATATCCTAGTTATGTATAATTAAATTGTCTAGCTCAAAATCATGTGTGTGTACTATGGTTGGAGAACTGGATTGGTTCAAATTTAGTTCTTCAATCTCTTTTATCTGGCTAGTTTCTCCTATATATGACAAAATTGGAATTGGTCATAGTTAAAAAGTTGGTGAGTCCTCCTTGTACCCTTCTGGTTCCTTACGAATCCTAACAACACTTCTTGAGGCCTCCCATCCCCTTCCTACTCCACCTCCACCTATAATCTTCTATCGAGATTCATCATACTTATGATTTTACAACACCCACTAATTGGTTACGATTCTAAATCAATAATCCTTTACCAACACCTCTGCATTCCCCTCCCAATTATATAACTCATGAAAGGATGGGTTTATCCCTCCATAGGTAAATTTTTAAGTCTTGAATCAATAAACAACTTCTTTACTTTTAGTGGGAAGTGTCTAATATACCAACCACATGTCTCTCAAAGAAACTAGAACTTGGCTTCTTCAAGATAATAGTAAGTGGTTACAACATATTCCAAGATGTATTTAATCAACACCCCTCTACACTAGATATTAATAACTTGTGTCCATGACATTCCCAAACATGATAAATCCATTTATTGCTCTATCATCTAAGCTTGCCTCCTTCCAAGATTTTGTGATTAGTCTTGATCATAGGTGGAGAGTCAAAATGTAAATGAATAGGGAATTCAACAAATAAAGTTTCATACAATGATCTATAAAGATTTTTTTCAACCCATGTATGTGTAAAAACTCCTAGTTTAAGATAAGGAATCATAAAATTATACTCTTGATTGATAATTCATTGTTCAATACTTTCAAGGGTTAAATGTTCAAGAATTTTACATTAGTGTGTAGCGAGGACTATGGGTCCCAATGATGGAGCCAAAATTTTGGGTATTTTGTATCAAGTTTTACTTGAGGCACTAAAGTGTCTAGTCCCAACAAGATTACACACTGGATTTTCATGTAAGACTAAGTTGTTGAGTGCTTACTTGAAGCATGAAACAAGAAAATGGTTTCCATGGGTTATGTTTCATAGTAACACACTTGTCATATACTTGTTGTTTATTAGTATATCTAATTACTAATTTAGAAAATAAAATACACAATTATAGACCTTATTTCATCTATGCAAACAAACAAGAATATGAAGATAACTACCATGAGGTTCAAAGTGTTGATTATACAAGCTCATACAATGCATATTCTATATATCATAGTCAATTATAAGCCACATATTACACAATCCAAACCAATTGATAATCAATGTTCAACTAACAATTAACTAAAGCATAAACACCAAAACTAATATTAACTTTTGTAATTCTACTATTACTATAAGGATTCATTACATAATACCACTGTTCAGCTTGCCTTACACATCTCTACATAGGGGTATTTATACTTGTTTTTCCCTAACCAAGTTGTTACATTATTAATGATAAATAGGTGACTAGATAATGATCTCCAGTATAGTGAGAGATATGGAAGTCATTTACTTGTTTTCTCCTAAGGACCTAAGCCTTCACACCCCCTATATTCTTATATAGTGCTAGATCCTTTCTACCAAATATCCTCTTTTGTATGGGCTAGTGAAAAAATAATGTGGTGATTAAAGTCTAGTTTGCCATTGAGAATCACTCCTCAACCATTTATTACTTCCTTTGTGATCCCCAAATATTTTATTGATATAATGATTCCTATGCTCTCAGGTCCTCCATTTGTTATGTTTCTTCTTTGACTAGGTCTTCTTGTACCATGATTTTCCACACCATTTTCCTCTTGCACCATTTTGGTTCTATGTAATGGTCTTCCTATGTCATTATATTCTTATGTTGTGTTGGTTCTATGTCATGGTATTCCTGTACCATGATCCTCTTGCACCATACTGGATCCATGCCAAAAATCCAAAATACTTAGTCAAAATTTGGGGTCAAACACACAACTTGAAGCAATGGGTAAAACCATGACAACATTAGAGAAAGGTAAATAAATCATAGATACTAAGCCTAGTTCCATGGTGGGCATCATAAAATTATCTACTACCCATATGGAAATATAGGAAGTATAAATATTGTTTCATACTCAAATGTGGATCAATTCCCAACCAATACATTTTATTGTTTACAATAAAAGTAATAAGACTATAATTTCTTCTAAAGCACTTCACATATTTAATTTTATAGTGATGCCTCACCCATAACCATACTCCATTGGATGGATCAATTTAAGATCTAATAAATTTGTCACTCAGTAGTGTCAAGTGGTGTAAAACATCAAGCCTTTTAATTATACATTCTTTTACAACATCTATCCATTAGAGGTATATGATTTTTAACTTGGTCAACCATATCTTCACCATAAACATGAAATATATGAGGCAATTCATAAAAATGTTGTCATAGATGTTGGTGATATGAGATAATACATACTAGAAGTATTCCAAGGTTTTCACTCACTAGCACTAAGCAATGTAAGAAGCTAGTCACATATAGAAAGAAATTTATGATTTGATGGTAAGATTTGAAATCAATAAAGTCCTTATGGTACCAATTTCTACCATAGTTCCTCCAACAATCACAACATAAGTAACATAGTTAAAACTCAAGTTGGAATAATATAAGGACACATTACATATATCAAAAGAATTACCTACACATTGTATAGTGAAACACACTATTGATTTGATCCCTAGACTACCTCTACCTAATGCCTTTTTATATCATAAATCATTTATTGAGATTGAAGAAATCAAGTGGTAGATCCATGGACTAGTGGATAAAAGACAAATTATGCCCATTTTTCCACCTTACAACAACCCAATTGTGCTTGTGCCAAATAAAGAAGACACATTGATGTTGTGCATAAATTATCAAGCACTCAAAAATATCATAGTGAAGAACCACTATCCTCTTCAAATGATTGATGACTTTCTAGACCAGCTCTCTGATGAAAAAAAATTCACTAAAATTGATCTTAAATCTAGATATCATCAGATTCCTATTGATCCTACATATATATGGAAGACAATATTCAAGGAAAAAATATGTTTATTTGAGTGCTTAGTCATGCCTTTTGGTTTGACCAACACTCTAGCCACATTCATGTGGATGATGAATGATATTCTCAGGACATTCACTACTTCATTTTTCATAGTCTACCTTGATGACATCATGATCTTTATCAAAACATGAGATGCACATTTGCTATATATAGAGTAAGTGCTTGACACTTTTCAAAAATAAAAGCTATATGTAAACATGATTTTTTTTTTCATTTTACATGCCATAGATATAATTACTAAGATATATTATAGGCACCCAATGAGTGTATGTGGACTTGGCCAAGATTCAAGTCATCTAGGAATGGTCACAACTAAAGAATATCATACAGATTTGAAAATTTCTTGGATTTGAAATTTATATAGGAGATTTATACTTGGTTTCTCTCATGTGACTTGGCGTCTAAACCAAGTTATCGAGGTGGTGATAAATCAAAGTTAAACTAGAATACCACATAATAGAAAGCATTTAAAGAACCAAAACATAAACTTTATTCCACACTATTAATTAATCTACCAAATTTTTAGAAACCATTTGAAGTTGATATGGATGCCTTTGAAATTACACTTGGAGTAGTCATCACTCATCATGGTTGTCTAGTTGCTTACCATAGTGAAACATTCACTACATTGATAAGAAACTACCCAACATATGATCATGAGTTTTATGTTATTGTTCAAGCATGTAAACATTAGAAGTATTATATATTGGGAAAGGAGACTATGATCCACATAAATCACAAGACACTTCAATTCTTGTAGACTTATAATAAGTTGTAGTAATAAAAAATGGTATTATTATCTTTAGAACTTCTATTTGAACATCAAACATAAGAAGGGAAGTTTCAGTCCAGTTGTAGATTATCTAAGCCATCCACCAATTCAAACTCTCCTCCTTGATGCATGTGGACATTAAGTTAACACATGGTCATAATTATATCTATGGCAAGGATTTTGTAGATATTTATCATAATTTTCTATGTGGTAATTTAGCTCCATATTTTTACTTATAAGATGGGCTTCTATATCATCTTGGGCACTTGTGCATTCCACATGAGGCAAAGAGAGAAAAACTAACATGGGAGGCTCATTTTAGAAAGGTTGCATTATATTTTGGAGTTGAAAAGACTCTTTTCATGTTGTATAAGTATTTATTTTTACCAAATCTCAAGTCTGGTGTATCTAATATTATCAATTTTTGTACTACATGTGAAATTATCAAACTGGTCAATAGGAAGTAAGGTCTAAACACACCTGTTCTAGTTCTAAAAATATTGTGTTAATCTATTTCCATGGTATTTATCTTAGGCTACCCTACTACTAAGAATGTTAATGATTAAATTTAAGTAGTAGTTGATATATTCTCAAAGATGGAAATTCTCATACCCTTTAAGAATGCAATATCATCTATAGAAACAACTCAATTGTACTTTCAACATGTGTGGATCCATTTTGGAAAACTATAAACTATCTTGTCTAATAAAGATACATTTTTTGAGTCATATCTAAAAATAACTTTGGTCTATCCTAGACATAAAGCTAAACAAATCCATTGATTTTCATGTGCAAACTGATGGTCAAACAAAATTGGTAAATAAGATGATAGTACACCTTTTGAGAATGCACAAATATAATAAGTGATACACTTGGGATGAAATGTGTCCTTTCATTCAACACAACTACCACATAGATCTACATAACTATACCCTAACATTTTCCCTTATTGATGTAGCTTATCCCATTCTTGAATCAATAGTTTCAACTCCTTCATCTCAAAAGGAAGTTGACAAAGTTTTTTAATTTATTGATCACATTCAACACCTTCAATAACAATGTGCAAACAATTATATAATAGGAAAATGTAAAATATAAATGACACCATTATAAAAATCATACACTACACACCTTCTGAGTTGGGGATCAATTTTGGATACACCTATAGGTTGATAATAATTTAATGCAAGCTTCATCTACTTTGGTATGGACCTTACATCATCACCAATAAAGTTGGAGACAAAGTTTTTAAGCTTAATCTTCTTATTTATCTTGGGTTACATCTAGTCTTCACTATAAAATTATTGTGCTATTAATTTCCACCCCTATTGGATACTTTAGATACTACACATATTCATCATTAAACAAATATCAATCTAGATTACAATATTCTATCAAAATGAAATCAATTCATTAATAATCAAGTCAAATGGACAGGTCAATAATGGATTCCTCTCTTCCAGATCATCAAAGTAGGTCAATTATATTCCCAAGGAAAATGGTTTATAAAAGTGAATGTTGCCAATTTTATTCCACATCTTATTTCACAATTGCATACAATGAGGACCATTGATCTTCAAGGAGGGGAAACTATTCTAGGAGGATCTAGGTCACTATATCATATGGGGCATCATTATAGTTGCAAATATAGATTTAAACAAATGTTAGAAACTCATGCAATAGGTTTGATTCATGTGTGCTATTTTTTACTTATAATTCCACTTGTGTTATTGTAAAACTCCTGTAATGTCAATATTGTAGCTAACAACTCATCACTAATGATAGTTAGTAAAATCACTATAATTTTCATTTAAGAAGGGATTGTTACTAGCTATTTAGTGTTCAAATAACACTTCATCTTCTTTCATTATATAATAATGGACACTTGTATTTGAGGTTAACATGTTATTGAGAAACACCATAGACAAATAGAGTTAGGAAGTATATTGACTCCAAACATTTGATCTCTAATATTTATATAAATTTTACATAATACAAGTTTGATATTATAGTTCTACATTGGTTTCCATATTTTTATTTCTTTCCTTATGATTTAAATGTATTTCAATTTCATATTTTATGTCATTTAATAATTCACCTCCACATATAACCATCTTAATAAATTTAAGTAGGTTGGCCATCAAGTCTCCTCTTGGGCCCAGGGTCGAATGCTGCATTACACATTAGTTGCTTGAAGCAATCAAAGGCTTGTCTAATGTTGTTGACCATAAAAATGAGTCTTTATTGAGCATAGTTGTTAATGGGTCAATAATGTTTCTATAAAATTTAGAAAATTTCTAGTAGTACCTTGTTAGGTAGAGAAATACACACAGTTTTTAGAGTGTCCTGCATTTGGGCTAATTTTTCATAGCCTTAAATTTGACAAGGTTTACATAAACACCATCTTTTAAGATAATATGTCCTAGGTACTCAACCTCTTGTATCCAAAAATAACATTTGGAATGTTTTACACATAATTAGATCTCAATAATAAGCTACAGGGTAGTGTCGAGGTTCCTAAGGTTATCTTCCCAAGTTCTATTGTAGATGAGAATGTCATCAAAGAAGACTCAAATTTGATTTTGTAAAAATGGGTAGAATATTTTATTCATTAAGCCTTGGAATGTGGAAGGGGAAATGGTAACCCTGAATGGCATGACTAGGAATCTGTAGTGACCTTCATGTATACTAAATGTAGTTTTGGGAATATCTACATCGTGAGTTTAGATCTAGTGATGTCCAAAGCATAGATTCAATGTGGATAAAAAATTGGCACCTTGGATTTCACCTTAAAGCTAATTAATTAGTGGAATGATAATTTTTCCTTAATGGTTATATTTTTTAGTTCTCAAAAGTCAATGTTAGGGTGTCTAGGGATGTCATAAAAAGTTGACTAAAGTTATATGTTAAATTGGTTTGATTGACGAGATGATCATAATGGTATAAGTTACACATAAGTTAAAAAAAATTAGAAAAAATTCTTTCAGATTACAAGTGAAAAAAACTATATGTGAATTGATTTCTAAAAAATGGAAATACCCCTTAAAATGATGATCTTGATGATAAAATTAAAATGGTGTATTTGGTCTATGGGATTCATAAACACACACATGCACATGCACACGTGCACACGTGCACACACACACACACACAAACACACACACACACACACACACACACACACACACACACACACATAGACACACACACACACACACACACACACACACACACACACACACTCACACACACACACACACACAAACACACAGACACACAGACACATAGACACACACACAAACATAGACACAGACACATACACAGACATAGACACACACACACACACACAGACAGATAGACACACACACATACACATACACACATAATGGATATTGACTTGAGCACATGTAACTTTTATAAGGTATTGAACCATCTTTTCAATCTCTAATTTTTGGAGCAAGGGGTAGTGTTATGGACAATTATTTAGTGGTGCACTAACTGGGAGGACTTAGATAGGATGGTATTCAGGTTAGTGAGTTAGTATATATATTGGTTCCTAAAATATTGCTACATATTTTATTTGAATATTATACAAGTAAATAGGTTAGCTAGAATCACTTGAGGAAATGATGTGAATAGAGCAAAGTTGGGAAATTATTCCATGGGATATGTTTCTAAGAATTTTATCCATATGATGAGAGATAATGATATTGGAGCCTTAAAGAAGGCCTTTTAGTGTGTATTATTATCCATTCTCAAAGAACTACATCCAAAGGTTTGAAAAATACCACATAATAGGTCTAAGAGTCTATATCCATTATGCAACAAGAATGACATCATATCCACCTAAGTCCAAAATAAAAATTTTGGTCCTAAAGTTATAGTCTCCTATAAAAATGTGAAAATTGTGACATTTCCCATTTTAGGGCAATTTTCCACCATTGAAAATAGTTAACTCAAAAGTAGAATGAGGGTGTAAAAAATTATTTGTCTATTTAGCTAATCTAGGGAGGATGAAATTATATGTTCTCCCAAAATCAATGATAATGGTGAGGGGTTATTTATTGAAAACCCCTTTTATATACATTTTTTTAAGAGTGGTTACCCATGCCAAAGCTCACATATAAATTTTTGGGTGTGATTTCGATGGCCCTAGTTATTTATTTTTTGGCTTAGGTTCATATAAATGTGAATCAATAGAATCTTCCCATTCATCTATATCAGGAAAAGAATCAACATAAAAAATACACAATTTTTATTTGATGCATTTGTGGACCCTAATTCATTTATTATTAAAATTATAAGAGATCCCCTTTATCATGATGTGTGTGCATTTATACCTTAGTGATATGTTTAATGGGAGTTTATTTTCGAGAGGGTTTGTGGTAAGACACTATGAAGTATATGGCCTTAAGGGTGGCAAGTTGTAAAAGTGATGTTGTGATGTGATATTATATTCTAAAAACTTAGCTAAGCCCAATGCTTCAATCATGGTTTGAAGTTTGAACATTCTTTACCTTAGCTCGAATCACACCATTGAGTCTAATCATAAAGGAAAATTTACAAAAATAATTAAATAGTCCTTTAATTTGGTTTTCCAAAATTTCAAACTTAGTTTGATATTCTTGCACTCCACCATTTTGGCAAAGCTTAGTCAAGATTCCTATGAAACCATCATAGGCATTGGGCTCAAAATGTACCAACAAGAGGTTGGAAAATCCCACTCAAGTTGGGTCTTAATTTCATTTTCAATACCATTTGCACCATCAAATAACTTATTCTCCAAGTAAAATGAATCAATAGGTACCTTGTCTACCCCCATTATGTTATGTAGACTGAAATACTATTCAACATGGTAAATATAAGTAGTAAGTTATATACTATCAAGTTTTGGAAATTAAAATTTAGGGCCATATGGAATTGTTCTAGAGGAAAATTTATCAAAAACCTATTTGTCCCCTTTAATTCTTATCACCCTATTTTCTACATGGAGGTAAAGTATTTGGTCATTCAATTTAGAAATTTGTAAGTCAAATTAAAAATTGAGATCATCAATGTCCTATATCCTAGTGTTGGTCCTTGCATGGGTGACAATCATTGGCTAGGTTATATACAAATGCCAAAAAAATATAAATGAAGTTATATTTTAAATTGGTTGGGTTGATAAGATGATCATCAGGGTATAATTTCCACACAAGTGAAAAAAATAAAAAAAGTTATTTCATATTGCAAGTGAAAAAAACTATAAGTGAATTGTGTTCTAAAAAATGGAAACACTCCTTAAAATGATCATCTTGATGATATAATTATAATGTTGTATTTAGTTTATGGGATTCTCTCTCTCTCTCTCTCTCTATATATATATATATATATAATTTTTCTATATGTTGGTTACTGCCTTGAGTGTATGTAACTTTGAAGAGGTATTAAACCATTTTTTCAATGTCTAATTTTTAGAGAAAGGGGTAGTGGTATGGCTAAATGTTTGGTGGTGAAATAAATATGAGGATTTGGATGTGATGGTATTTGGGTCAATGAGGAAATATGCATAAATATTGATACATGTTTTACTTGAATATTTTACAAGTAATTAGGTTAGCTAGAATCACTTGAGGAAGTGATGTAATAAGAGCAGAGTTGGGAAATAATTCCATGGGATTTGATTTTGAGAATTTTATCCATGTAATGAGAATTGATTATGTTATTGGATCCTGAAAGAAGGCCTTTCAATGTGTATTGTTGTCCATTCTCAAAGAAATGCATCCAAAGGTTTGAAAAATCCCTCATAATAAGTCTAAGAGTTTGTATCCATTGTGTAAAAAAGATGACATCATATCCACTAAGTCCAAAACAAACATTTTGGTCCTAAAGTTATAGTCTCCTATAGAAATGTGAACATTGTGACATTTCCCTTTCTAGGGCTATGTTCCACCATTGATAATCATTAACTCAAAAGTAGAATGAGGGTGTAAAAAATAATTTGCATGTTTAGCTAATTTAGGGATGATGAAATTATGATTGCTCCCAAAATCAATGATAATGGTGAGGGGTTATTTCTTGAAAACCCCATTTATACACATTATTTGAAGAGTGGTTACCCTTGCCAAGGCTTGCATAGACATTTTTGGGTGGGGTTTCAATGGACCTAGTTCTTTAGTTTTTGGCTTAGGTTCATCCAAAAGTGAATTGATAGAATCTTCCCATTCATCTATATCAGGCAAGGAGTCAACATCAAGCAAACACAATTTTCATTTGATGCATTTGTGGCCCCTAATTCATTTATTTTTATAATTATAAAATAACCCCTTTGTCATGATGTGCATGTATTTATGCCTTAGTGAGATGTTTAATGGGAGTTTATTCGAAAGGGTATTTGTGGTAGGACACTATGAGATATATGGCTTGGAGGGTACCAAGTTGTAAAAGTGGCATTGTGATGTGATCTTATATTCTAAAAGCTTAGTTAAGCCCAATGCTTCCATCATGGTTTAAGGTTTGAACATTTATACCTTAGCTTGAATCACACCATTGAGTCCACTCATGAAGGAAATTTTATAAAAAAACATTAAATAGTCCCTCAATTTGGTTTTCCAAAATTACAAATTGAGTTTGATATTCTCACACTCCACCATTTTGGAAAATATTAGTAAAACTTCCTTTGAAACCATCATAGGCATTGGGCTCAAAATGTACCAACAAGAGGTTGGAAAATCCCACTCAAGTTGGTTCTTAATTTTATTTTTGATATCATTGGTACCATTGAAGCAAAAAACTATGTTATGCAGACTGAAATATTATTCAACATGGTAAATATAAGTAGTAGGTTCTATACTATCAAGTTTTTGAAATTCAAATTTAGGACCACATGGCATTGTTCTAAAGGAAAATTTTTCAACAACCTATTTATCCCCATTTATTCTTAGCACCCTATTTTTTGCATGGAGGCCAAGTATTTGGTCATTCAATTTAAAAAGTTGTAAGTCAAATTCCATGTTGAGTTCATCAATGTCCTGTGTCCTAGTGTTCATCCCTACACACGTGAAAACCATTGGCTAGGTTCTCTGGGGATGCCATAAAAAGCTAACTAAAGTTATATGTTAAATTGGTTGGTTTGATGAGATTATTTAAATGGTATAATTTCCACACAAGTGAAAAAAATTAATTAAAAATTCTTTTAGATCGTAAGTGAAAAATACTATATGTGAATTATTTTCCAAAAAATGGAAATATCCCTTAAAATGATCCTCTTGATGATAAAATTATAATGGTGTATTTGGTCTATGGGATTATATATATATATATATATATATATATATATATATATATATATATATATATATATATATATATATATATATATATATATGCTAGATATGACCTTGAGTGCATGTAACTTTTTTGAAATATTATGACCCTTTTGACTACTACTATTACTATTTTTTTTTTATCAATTTATAGAATTTGTTGTTCATTGTCACTATGATTTCTAAGAATTCAGATTCATGTTTATGACTGTAGGAATTTTAGGGTTAAAAAGAAGGTTACTTCAGGGTGTTTTTGCATTATGATCTTACAAATATATTACACACATTCATAACTTTTGATCTGTAGCTTCATTTGAGCCCATCAAGATGCTAAACTTTTGGAGACCATAAATTTTAATCCATAGCTCTATTTGAGACCATCTTTGCACCAAAATGACCATCTAAAAAATTTCAATGAAAACATAACCCACCCTTCTAATTATGGAACATTTTCAATATTTTTCTAAGGCCATACATGACCATCTGAGGGTTTGAAATTATACTTTAGTTTTATTTTAAGGTTTTTTCTAAATTTAGAAATTATCTATTTATATAACTTGACTTGAACTTTAGTTAAAATTCATTTGATAGGATAATTTTAGAATTTAGTTTATTTTTAAATATTTTTTAGATCTACATATACTTGCATGGAAACTTACTGAAAATAACAGTTGCTAAAAATAACAAGTTGAGTTTTATTTATTTTTAGAGTTATAAATTTTACATGTCAGCTCCAATTCTGAGTTTAGGCTTATTTATGCATGGTTTTTAATTATTTAAATTATCCAATATGAATCAATACTAGTTATTTTTCAAAATATTGGCCTATTGGGTTTTTATTTATCTTGATAGTATTCAGGTTCTTTATTCAGTATGAGATCAAGTTCAAATCTTGGAGGTGTAATAGATGGTGAGAGGACAAGGAGAAATCTCTTAGATTAACCAGACTATACAAGAGATGCTGAGGAAAGTAGAATAATTAATTGAGATTATTGTAATTTAAAAACAAAGGAGAGAAAAAGATGATGTAGAGGATGAAACATATCATGAAGAAGAAATTATGCAAGAGTAACACCAAGAACAACTACCATAAATGAAAAAGAGGATGGTTAGAAATTTATAGGGAAGGAATGAAAGAATCAAGATTGACATTCTAGATTATGGAGGAAGTTTATAATTAGAGGATTTTATAGATTGGATGAACAACATGGATAATTCTTTTAAATGGAGAACTATGAGAGAAGACAAGAAGGTAAAGTTTGCATGCATGAAATTGAAGGGTCATGTAATGATTTAGGATCAAAAACAAAAATGAAGATAAAGAAAAGGTAAAGAGAAGACCAAATCATGAAAACATATGGATAAGAAGTTGAGGGACAAATTTATTCTTATATATTATGCATAAAGCCTATACAAAATATTTAAAAATTTGAGGTAGAAGGATCACATTTTTCAAGTGTATACTAAAGAGTTTTACAAGATTTCCATATGTGTGGAATGATGAGATAGAAGAACATATGGTTGTAAGGAATGTAAATGGTTTGAATTTTTATATTCAAGATGAATTAATCATGCATATAATACTTTGCATAGAGGAATCTTGTCAATTAGCTTTGAAAGCAGAATAAAAACAAAATAGATAGAATTTTAGAAGAACATCTACTAGGCCAAGAAGAGGACAATCCACTCAAATAAGGGAATGAGGTGGATTTAATAAAAATAAAGGTAGGTTTAATACCACTATAGGAGAATCATCATGTGGTCTATAAAGACAAGAAGATATTAGACAAGGGTTTCAATACCAACAAAGAGGAAAATGATTTCAGAGAGGAGAAAGTTATGGTGGTGGTAGAGGATGTTTCCAAATAAATGTAGGTCTTATTTTTGTTACAGATGTGGATAAGAAGACCATAGAATGTTTGACTATCCACACTAACAAGATCAAGAAAGGAGGTAAGAGGATCACTCAAGAGTGAATTTAGTTGAAGCTAAAATAAAAGAGCAAAATACTAAAGTTACAACAACATCTATTGGATAAAATATCATGATGAGAAGAACAATGATTGCTACAAGTAAAAAACATGTGAAAAATAAAGAATATGGTGATGCATGGCTATGAACAAATATATTTTGAATAATGTTTACTTTAGAAGGTAATATATGCAAATTAATTATAGATATTTATGAAAATATGGTTTCTATAGATATGATTAGTAAACTAGGTTTGTAGTGTGAAAATAATCCTAATCCTTATCAGATTTTATGGTTTAATAAAGGGAATGAAGTTATAATAGATAAAAGGTTCTTAATCAAGTTTTCTATAGTTAAAACTTACAAGGATGAAATATTGTGTGATATAATACCAATGGATGCATGTCATGTGTTATTCGGAAGGCCATGGTAGTTTGATAGAAAAATAATTCATGATGGAACAAAGAAAATGTATAATTTCTAGAAAGGTGGCATGAAGGTAGTTTTATTTCCTCTTAAAGAATAAGGGTAGGTTAAAAGCATGCTGATTGAAAAATAATTTATTAAAGATATGAAGATGATAAGTTTATATTATGCATTAGTAACAAAAAAAGAAGACACAAAATTGGTGAAAATACTAGCAAAAACAACAATAGTGTTGAAAGAATATGTAAATGTCATACTTGATGAGACACTAGATGGTTTACCACCAAATAGAGATATTCAACATCATATTGATTTGATTCCAGGATTAGCTCTACTTAATCAAGAAGCTTATAAGATGAGTCCAATAAAACATGTAGAATTAAATAAGTAGGTTACTAAATTAGTGAATAAGGGTGTAGTAAGGGAGAGCACAAGTCTTTATGCAACACCAATGCTGCTAACTAAAAATAATCATGGAGGGTGGAGGATGTGTGTGGATAGTAGATTAATAAATTAAATTACAATCAAGTACATATTTCCTATACCTCAATTAGATGATATGATGGATGTTCTTACAAGAGAAAAATATTTTACCAAGATTGAACTAAAGAGTGGATACTATCAAATTCAGATTCATGAAGGAGATGAATGGAAAAAAAAAATCAATACTAGATATGGTTTATATGTGTGGATGACGATGCCATTTAGGTTATCTAATGCACCCAACACATTTATGAGGGTGATAAACAAAGTGCTATGAGAATACAATGGTAAGTTTGTGGTGGTTTATTTTGATGATATTTTAATATTTAGTAAGACTAAAGAAGAACACTTAAAACATTTGAGAATGGTATTAGAATTTTTAAGAAAAGAGAATATCTATGTGAATTTAAAGAAGTGTAGGTTTATTTTGAACAATGTTTGGTATTTTTGGGAATTGTAGTTTTAGTAGATGGTGCAAGAATGGATGAATAAAAAGTAAAGGCAATTGTTGAGTGGCCTATCCAAAAGAGCATCAAAGAGGTAAGAAGTTTCCATGGGTTATCAACTTTTTATAGTTTATTAAAAATTTTAGTAGTCTTGTTGCACCAATAGGAAATTGTATGAGAGGAAAAGAATTTGCATGGACAAGGGTAGAAATAGAAAACTTTGAGTTTTTGAAGAATAAAATTATGGAAAAGCCTATTTTAGAATTACTAGATTTTAGCAAAGTGTTTGAAGTTGATTGTGATGCTTCATTTATGGGAATGGTGCTATGTTGAGTCAAGAAGGGAAGCCAATAACATATTTTAAGGATAAATTAAATGAGGTAAGAACAAAGTATTCTACATATGATGTTTTATTTTAGTCCATTGTATAAGAATTAAAACATTAGAGGCATTACTTGCTACCTAAGGAGTTTATCCTATTTACTGATCATGAGGCTTTGAATATGTGAACACTCAAAATAAGTTAAATCATAGATTTAGAAAGCAGAATCAAGTAGCTAGTGCTTTAAGTAGGTGAGTAGGGGTGATAACTAATATGGTGAGTGAATTAGTTGGATTTGAATTTATTAAAGAAGTATATGATACTAATCCAGATTTTACTAAGATAGTTGAGCAATGTAGGAATCCATTGATAGATGATACAAGTAATGTTTATGAAGAGTATATTATGTAGGATGGTTATCTATTCAAAGGGAAATAATTATGTATTCCAATTGGGTCTCTAAGAGAAAATATAATAAGAAAATTACATAGTGGTGGTTTGGCTAGATATTTTTAGCCAAAGATGAAGATAGATGTCACATGATATGTTGCAAGGTGAATTATATGTCAGGTGGAAAAAATATGCACAAAATATAGGGCTATACATGCCATTACTAGTTTTAAGAGGACCATAGACATATTTGAATATGGATTTTGTGTTAGGATTACCAAAAACATAGAGAGGTAAATTTTCAATTTTTATTGTTGTACACAGGTTTTTTAAGATGGTTCAATTTATTATATTTAAGAAAACCAATGATGTCACTATAATTTCAAAACAATTTTTTAAGGATATTATGAGATTGCTTGGTGTTATAAAAAACATTACATCAGATAGGGACACATAATTTATAAGTCATTTTTGGAGGAATTTATAGAGGAAGATGGTGACTAAGTTATAATTCAATAGTGCATACCATTCCCAAATAGATAGACAGATAGAAGTTGTAAACATGAGCTTGGGAAATTTGTTGAGATGCAAAGTTGGAGAGAAACCCAAGCAATGGGACTTGGCTTTACCGCAAGTTGAGCTTGCATATAATAGTTCAGTGAATAGATCAATAAGGAAATAATGATTTTATATTTTTATGAAAGAAATGGTATGAGTGTTTTAGATTTGGTACAATTATTAATTATAGAATGAGTTAGTGATGATGCATAAACATTTACAAAACATATATAATAGTGACAAAAAGTAAGGAGAAAGTTGCAATAAAATAAGGAAAAGTATAAAGAAACAACAAATGTCAGAATAAGGTCTAAAATATTTGAATTAGGATATTTAGTGATGGTGTACTTGAGAAAAGAGATATTTATGAAAGGAACACATAATAGGTCAAAGTCCAAGAAAATTGGACCATGTAAGATTGTAAATATAATCAATGAAAATAATTATGAGGTGAGTTTATCACAAAATTTTGATATCTCTCCAATATTTAATGTTTACAATTTATATTATTTCCATTGAAAATATAGTGAAGGTGAATAATATGAATAAGTAGATTGGCAGCAACAGGTGCCAAAGAAGAAGAAAGAAAAGATAGTGCAGGTTTTGGATAAGAAGATAGTAAACATAAGGCAAGGAAGTTATGACATGTATTTACTATAGTGGGAAGGATTAAAATAAGAAGACAAAACCTTGATTATAGAATGGGAGTTCAATAATATTGATAAGAACAAATGGTAGTAGTATAATCATAGCACCTCACATGAGCTGAGTTATTTTTAACTAGAGGAGAATGGTGTAAAAAAAGAGACCAAACTTTTAGAGGCAATAACTTTTGATCTATAGCTCCATTTGAGCTCATCATCTTGAAAAAATTATCATCTCAAAATTTTTAATGAATCCATAACCAACCCTTTGGGTTATGGGACGTTTTAGGTATTTTTAGAGGCCATAAATGACTATTTGATGGTCTAAAATTATAGTTTACTTTTATTTTTGGGTTTTTTTTCTAAATTTAAAAAAAAAAACTCAAAAATAAATTTAAGTTGTGATTTTAAACCTTCAAATGGTCACATATGGCCTATAAAAATATCAAAAGAAATATAATAACAAGAAGGGTTGGTTATGGCTATATTAACCTTTTTAAGATGGTCATTTTGGCATGAACATGGGTTCAAGCAGAGCTACTAATCAAAAGTCATAGCCTCCTCAAGTTTGGAATAGTTTTTTGAATCAAATTACAAACATATTACACACATTAATAAAATAGTGTCGGCTCAATATTTAAGATTTCTAAGTATGGTGGATAACAATTACATAACCCACTATCCCATATCTAACATACAGTCCAAGTAACTTCTTGGCGATAACCACTTATTGATGTATCATAGAAACAAATGACCAAAAACTTCCCATGGTGAGGCTATAAATACAACTAGTGGGTCTTCCTATATACCTAAAAGTATGTGGAAGAAAAAATATGTACATAAATTCATACTAGATTTTATATTGAGATATAACCCCTCACTCCATAGATCCATGGAAAATGAATTTGCTTAGCTTAAAATAATAGTTTTCAATTAGTTTTAGAACTACCTGAACCTAATTCATACCTAAGGGAGAGAGAGGGAAAAAATGGGAGCAGATATTGGGAAAATTTTTAGTGACACCACTCTATTACCACTTTATGATCTCTAAGATCCCATTTATAGGAGGTGAGAACATATGGTGGATATAAGTAGATAGTCCTAAATACTGGAGTTACCACAAAAAATAGCTTTAGAAGGAGCTTTGATACCATATATTAAGATATTTCTTGAAATATATTAGAACTATATTTCACATGTGTAGGATTGAAATTAAAAATGAAATGAAACATAATTATTTTTATTAAAAGAGTGTAAAATTACATTAAAAATCTCATTGGCCTCTTTAAGGGGTCAACCTCCTTTGAGCAAGCTCAATTCAATATAATTTGTGAATTTTTTTTACTAGTATAAACTCTTATTTATACTAATGCTTCACTAACTAACTACTAATTCCAATGAATATGGGATCATTAGATTGGGCTCGAAGGATGTCTTAAAAATCATATGCATATGTAGCCTTTTATTAAAGATAGAAATTATAGTAAAATGGCTAAGATGAAGGGTCCTAATTGAGCTTCCTTTTACTCTCACATAACTTCTTATTTTGAATGCATAGATTTAATAAGGCATGAGATATCTTTTAATATAGCTTGAGTTCTCCTTTTTTAATATAAGAGCTTATTTATTTAAATAATGGATGAGCCTAGTACTAAAATTTACCAATTTAAATAAAACCCTTTTACATTTAGAGATTCAAATAACCTCGATCTAGACTATTTCTTGTAAGGAGAATTATATTGGTGAAATAATTTACCCTGGTGCAATAATTTTAAAAAATACACTATATCAATGATTCTTCCTTCAAATAGTAGTATTCAAAATTTTATTGGTCTTGGTTATTTCACCATGCACTTGAGCCATTTCAATTGGATTTATTTTCATCTATTTAAGATCCTCCAATAGTTCCCACAAAAGATATTATTCTACCATGAAGTTATATAACTTTATAAAAACATATTACAGTATATGTATATGTGTATGCAAGTGAAATTAAAGTTGATCTATAAATCAATCCTAGCTTGGAGAAGATAAATCAAACTAACTATACTATTTTTGATACTTTTTTAATTAGGGTCATAACCAATATGGATCCACTAAACCTACCTAAGGGATCTCTTATCACATAATATCACTAGAGAGGATTCCAAATCCTTTAGTCAAAAAACACCACACAATAACCCTAGCTAGGCCTAATAATGAAATAATAAAGTAAATATAATATAGTACTCATTAAATCTTGTGGAAAAAATGGGGGTTAATAAACATAAACAATAAATATACAAAGAATAGCTCTACTCAAGTCAATGTATAGGTAATACTAAGAAAGGATTGATAATATATTCATTAGCCATTACTTATGAAAATCTATCTACCAAAATAGAAGAGTAAGATTTAGGAATACTTACCTTAAATATGAATCCGTTGAGCCTTAATTTATCCCTTGGCCAATAGTGATTTACAAGAGGTTGTTATGGTTCATAAGGATCACAAGGATAGGTCAGATATAGGCTACAAGACTTCTCCTATGCATCTAAGATATTTACATGAGACAAGATTCTTCTCCAAGAAGTATGAAACCATAAGTAATGACTCCTATAGTAGAATGGAAAAAAGACACATTGTAAAGAAGTGAAAATGAATGATTCTATCTATTGGAAATGAGGTAAATAAGGTGTATATATATTGATTTAATCCTAAGCCTTTATAAAATTTTAACTGATGCAGTCAACCCAATTGACCTAGTTGAATGGAAAATAGAGCAGTTAGGTCCTATAGTCCTGTAACATGTGTTATTCCTAGAACTAATTCGACCCATTCAAATGCATTCCATAGATCAGTTAGGATGTAAAAGGGGTTTCACTTAGGTAGGGGATATTTGGGGTAGTTGCTTAGAGAAGCATGTCAGTGAGGTGTCAAAGCTTAGGGAAACATATAGGAGGGGTTTGTATTGGTCTTAGGTGGTGGTATAGTGAACAATAATCTTATGAATCACTAATGGTCTACCCACCCCTTTCTTGATGCACCCATTAATGCATGCACTCAAAAATATTGAGATTCGATAAGATATTGTAAGAGAGAAATTATTAGTATTAATAAAGTTTAGAAATATTATGTGTATACATATGTACCACTTGAAGATCATCATGTGTCATGAAGTTGTAACATGGGATGGTTCTTTTAAAGAAGACATAGCAATAAACAATGTTGAGCTAAATAAATTGTAATATAAATCAAATAAGATAAATGAAAGGACAAAATTAAAAAATACATGCCTTGACTTACCTTAGTAGTGTAGAGTAAAAATGATGTGATAGAAATGAAAAGGCATCTAATCTAAGGAAAATTAGACAAACATATAAAATAAGATAAAATTTGAAAATTTTACAAAAATACATGTAATATGTATAAAAATTATCTATGATGTTAGGATTCCAAAACATCTTTTGATTTGGAAAAAGAGTACATAGAAACATAATTATGAGTAAAAATTGGAATCTTATGGAAAATAATAACCAATTAAATAATTTGGAATTTTAAATATAAATAGGGTTTAAAAACTATTCATTTGTAATTTTGATATTTTGAGAAAATAGAGCTCTGAGAGACATAAACGAGCATAGAGAACTACGATGGTGAGAAGATGACAGGTGTGAAGTGGAGGATGCCTAGCAGTAGCCATGAGTGTAACTCAGGTAAGTGATGCATTTAATTCATTTTTTTGGTAATTTTTATTGAAAAATGAGCTAGTTGTTGAAAATTAGACATTAGAGTAAAATTGTATAGCAAAATGATCCCTAGGAAATTTTTAGGTAGAGTGGGAATTATGCAGTTCAATGGCTAGGAAGTGGTAGGTAGTGAAAATGTTTAAGGTATTAATGATAATTAAGTGAAAAATCATCATTGAATTTAAATGGATTTGGCCATGCCAACTTATTTCAAATTTACACACTAAAGTATAGGGCTAAATTCATTACAAATGGTCGACATAGTTGTTTAGTAGATGGCCAACCAAATAGGGTAGGGCTGACTTAGTTACATGGTAAGGAACCAATTACATTTGTTTATAGAAGGTTGGCAAGGATAAATAAGAGGACCAAATGTATAGTATGTGACCAAATTAGTAGGATTCGAAGGCTGATCATATAGTGGGATGAGAGGGATGATTGCATATTAGGAAACTAACTTAATTGGATGATAGGGATGACTGCATATTAGGCAACTAACTTAGTTGGATGATAGGGATGACTACATAGTACATAAATCACATAGTTGGATTATAGGGATGAGTTAGTATAAAGTGGCTGACTTCATCCAATAATAGGGACAACTTAGTATAAAGTGGCTGACTATGTAGTAAAAGGGTAAGAAAATAGTAAAAATAGGTTGATGAAGTAGTTAATTTTGAAATTGATTAATTTTGAAATGTATTTTCATGATTTTTATATTGAGATCTAATAGATTCTATATTGTTTGTCATTTTACAGAGGTGATTGAGATTATGGCATTTGGTGGATGAAGTACAACTTCTTAATTTACTAAATAGACTGTCAAATAATGATAGTACATGCTTAGTCTCCTTAGGATTTAGAGGTATTATGGAGATGTGTAGGATCCCTCTGAGTGTTGACTTTAGTCATCATGTTCCTTGGATCATGGGAGTGACTAACCAACACTTTCTGATGGGAGGTGGATGGGGATAGTATATAGGTGGCGATCACATTAGAAGACATACATTCATTACTTGGATTGACCATTGTGGGTAATCCTATGATCTAAGATGCCCCCAAGTTTGATGTCAAAAGGTGAGCCTTAGCCCTATGTGACTAACTCAGAGAGGTATTTTCATGGTTTTCATGTAAGCTTGTTTGATGTATATGCATCCACCCTTTTAGATATCTAGAAGGCCATGATATGGCTTTTGATAATGCGTGTGATGTGTCACAAGTCAGATGAGAAGGTGTCATTATATATGATTGCCTTATGTTAGCCTATCTTATATCAAGGCACATTATATGACCTAAGATTAGTTACTTGGGTGCAACTGATGCATGACATGTATGGTATACTATCCTAAGGGTAGAAGACTATGGGCTCTATTATTTTACTTAGTAGTTAGGTATATGAGAGGTTTCCAAAGTATCAACCATCTTGGTTTCCCCATGTTATAGAAAGTAGTCTACCTTGTGTGGTTAGGTGGTGGTAGGATCATGTGCTATGTGATGTACTACATACCCTATCACTGTATATAGCTACCCTAGTGAGATTGTATGGTAGTTGTATACATATATTATGACTATTTTTCCATCTTGGGCTACTTTTATTGGTGGATTGACTCATTTTCACTTTACTAGGCATTACACATGGTGGCTAGAGCCACACTTAGTTGTTCATGTTCCTGGATAGTTTGGCTTACCACATCCAATGAATCCTATAGTAGTGCCTAATTATTGGGAATGACATGCTAGAGAGTTAAGGAGTAGTGTTGGTGTGGAAGTTCTTATGGATATACATATGATTTGGCCTTGTCGAGTGAGACCTTACATTGGTGAACATTGATGGTAGAGAGAAGCTATACTCAAGGATGAGGAGGTAGTAGATGTAGAGATGGTTGATGTGGAGGGTGAACATATGGGTATGGATACAGTTGAGACAAAATAAGGATTACATAGAACACTATGACCACTAAGGGGATGAAAACATAGGAAATGCCATCAGGTGGTGGTGGAGACATAAAAGGTAACAACTACATGTGGATATACTATGACATACGACACAAAGAGTTGGTTAATAGAGAGATATATTTAGAGAGAACCTCATCATGCATGAGTTATTACTCTAAGTTTTATAGTTTCCTAGAGGCAGGTTACATTATAGGTGTTTGGTGGGTGGGTTAATAGGGAGGCCATTGTTGGTGATACTTTTATTGGGAAGTAATGGTTTGTGTTTTGAGTATTTCATAAATAACTAGTTTTATAGTTATTTATATGCTTTATGTAGATAAATGTTTTGAATATTTGTATGTGTGTGTGTGTGTGTGTGAGAGAGAGAGAGAGAGAGAGAGAGAGAGAGAGAGAGAGAGAGAGAGAGAGAGAGAGAGAGAGAGAGAGAGAGAGAGAGAGAGAGAGAGAGAGAGAGAGAGATCTAATGTACACTTAGTTTTTTGTTTTGTAGATAATACTAAGGAGTATTTTAGATGGGGTGCTAGGGCATTATGATACTTTCACTTTTATGGATCTTATGGTACCATCTACACCGTCTTATGTTAGTTTATTTTGATTGGTTGGGGAGGCAGGTTAACAATTACAGGAATGAGGAGATAGTCTACAACTAACCCATAGAGTTAGAAAGGGAGAGGCAAGAGCTTTGTAGGTGTTAGCCTAAGAAAGAACTACTCATATGGCCACTACGATAGAGATGTGATGTCTATAGGCCTAGGTAGCTAATTTATAGGGATAGGTTGGTGGTCTTAGATCTCATACTGCTTAATAATAATAGAATATTTAGAGAGGACAATAACATGCATCTATGGGTAGTGTGGCTCATCCACTAGATAGACATGATGGAGCACAACATTAGAGTTGTTGATATTGTACTTGTACTTTGTATTATGTTTTTGTTGTATCAAACTCTTGATATATATATATATATATATATATATATATATATATATATATATATATATATATGGAAATCTCTTGGTTTATGAGTTATATTTTTATCATGGATGTATATATTTTATCTCTAACACATGTGTTTTAATTTTGATGTATATTTTATGGGAAAATAGATGTGATATATGATTTATTTTCTAGTATTGTGTAGACCACATACATGGTTAAAAACAAAAACTTAAAATTTTGAAAATTAGATAAGTAATCATATAATGTAATGCACACTAAATCATGATGGGAAATGTGTAAAAAAATAAAATGAATAAGTATAGTAAAGTGAAATAGTAAGATGAAGTAAAATAACAATTGTTTGTAAAAGTGTATAAAGAAATCACACCAAATTAAAACAAGATAAATCATACTAAATATATATGAGAAGTATGATTTTTTTTTAATAAGATGGAAAAACATGTATTAAATGGTTTAAATTGTATATAAAACAAAAAAAAATAATAGTTAATCAGTCATACTAAATCAAGATGGGAAGTATGAGAATTTTGTAATAAGATGTAAAACACATGCAATCAAAATAGGAGGATAAAATGAAGTTTTATAAAGTAAGAATAAAACATACTAAATTAATATGGGAAATATGTAAATGATTTGTAAATCAAAAAATTAAGGAATTTCCCAAATTTTAAGTGTGTAGTACCAAATGGTAGGTAAATAGAATAAAAATATTCATAGTTATGTATTATGATTGATCGTAGTATCAAAGTTTTTGAGAATATTTTATGAGGAATGGCTGGTCCTATCCAAGGTCTTATAATAAAACTCACAAAGGGAATACCAATGAGGTGAATGGTAATGATATTGAGAATACTTGTATGGAATAAAGAAATATTTTGTGAGGAATGCCTAGTCTTATCCAAGGTCTTATACTACTACTCACAAGGGGAAACCCTAGGGGTATGATCAGTTAAAAAAATAATATTCATCAATGGGGAATATTAGGATTTTTTAAAATGAATTAAGGACTGGAATAAACATGACCTATGTGTTTATAATAAAATATTAGTAAATAGGAGGCATACTAGGTAAGAAGGAAAAACACCAAGAATTGAGTGACCATCAAATACAAAAGATACTTGCTAAAAAAAACACAACACTTTATGCACAAATAGGTGGAACATTAATATAAAATCATGAAGGTTATATAAACAAGGAAAGTAAAATGATTGTCATTAATGTCAAAGGTACATATTACATGAGGTTGATGTCATTAAGAGAGTGTGCGTAGTTGGTAGTATGTTGATATGAAAAGGGACATTGATGGAGTGTAATGATTGAAGGATGTTATCATGAAATAGAATTTTAAGGAAACAAATTCTTTATGTTTGCATGAAGTATATGTCTTTGAGTAGCCAAAGTATAGTCATGGCATTAAGAGACCTTGTGATAAGGTATGAGCTTGGTGGCTTGGTAATATGAGTGCACATAGGCATGATTGGTTGTATAAGTTTTCTTGAGTATGTATGTGAGGTATTTTATCACTCATGAGAGTCTCAGGGTGAGCCTATAGGAGTAGGACCTTTAGACCAAGTCTACACCTAAACCACTTCTATACCCTACCTAGCCTAATAAGGTATCATGATTTATTGTCAAGGCATGTGAAGTAAGTATGGTAGTGCTTAAGCATGAGAGAGGTTTCTTGAGTATGTGAGTTAGGTAGAGAGTGCATGGAAAGAGGCATGAAGGTCAATTTTAAGGCCTAATGTGGTTTGTAGGTCAAGGTATAAAAGAGCAAAGAGAGAGAGTGTGGCCTAATGAGGGGTCATGATCATATTTCAAGGTGTTTTAGCTCATGTAATAATTTAGATAGGTGAGGCATGTTGTTTCAAGTTTTTTCATGTAGTTTGAGGTCAAGGTTTGCAAGAAAATGCATAAAAAAAGGTTTTTAGGTCTCTCAAGTGAACAAAATGAAGGGTTATTAACTCAAGAAGGAGTTTTTTGTGTTTTTTAGCTCATAAAACACCTGAGTGGGAACCTAAGATAATCATGGTATATGGGGAAGGGTCATATCTCAAAATTATAGGCATTAGTTTTTGGATTGAGGGGCTATGCTTTATGAATGATTGTTAAGAATGGAAACATGTTTAATCCCTCTTAGAACCCTAATAAGGACCTAATGTTGAAGATATTGATAAAAAATTATCAAAATGGATTGGTATGCTTAGTTAATACATTGGAAATTGTATTTAACTTTCTCAGGCACATCTAGGTGTGGTTGAGTTGTCAAGTGTGTGAGTAGACCCTATAGGAAAGTACTAATTTCTCTAAGATTTATTGTAGTAGTAAGAGTTGACTAATTAAAAGTATGAAAATGGATGGAAGATGAATATTGAGACTAATATTTCCTATCCATGAAGGTTTTTGGATATTTTATATCCCTAAAATGTGCTAAATTGGTCATCTAAATTATCCAGTCGATAATAGGTCAAATGGTGTAAACAGTGAAAAACCCAAGTAATAGTGAGAAGATGAATATGAATGTGTTATCATGATAGAGTAAAAAAATGAAGTACAAGGAGATGTTTTTTGGGACTGATGTGTCCTATTCATTCTTGGTATAAATATTTTAATTTAGGTATAGTGGTGAAAGTGATGAATCTAAAATGGCTTGTCTAACTCAGTGAGGTATATGTGTAGTGAGGTCAACAAATTGGTCTGTAAGACCAATAATTTACACTATACCATATTATTCTTATATTTTAAGATGGTATAGATATTCAAAAGGTTCATATACATTCATAATAGGCCATTGAAAATGTCTATACAGGTGTTGGAGGTCTAAGTCACCATGACTAGTTTTTGAGGCTAGTTGGCAGTTCTAAGCGAGCAAGTTACAGGAGTTATCTTCAATTTTTTAGGTCTTTGAGTTTTTTTGTATGTGTTTTATTATCATGGTTGTGTGTATAAATTATGTGTTATCTTTATGTGTTCAAGATAGATATTTTTATGTGTGTGAAGGCCAAATGTAAACAATACTAATGGTGTGCTTCAGGTGGTGATTGGAGATAAAAAGTGTCATGGACCTAATATGAGATTAGTGGGGGCCTATTTTAATGGTAATTAAGTGTTCCTATCATGTTTGAATTTTCATCGTGATTCAAGGAAAACAAAGGATAACGTGTACTAATGAAGGACTAATTGAATTAGGTCTCCTTAAGCCTAAAAGGGGTTTTGGTATTTTATGTTGTGGATGACTTATTGTAATGAGTGATTCATGTATGAAACATGTTATAAGACATATTTTAAGGGTAATAATTTTTTTAAAGTGTATATGGCTGACCAGTAGGTGTGTGATCTAGAGGATTGTATAAGGACAAGGCCTAATAGGCCTAATTGGCTTGTTAGATAAGCAAAGAGAATGCAAATAAAAATATAACATTATTGAAAATAAGGAGGTCTTGTATACCATGAAAAGGGTGTATATAAAATGTCATGAATATATAATATGGTTATTGTAGATTAATATTAAGGTCATATGACCTAACCTATCTTGAGGAGACATAGTTGAGTGAAGAAGCCAAGAAGGAGTTTGAGAGGGATAGAAGAGTGAGAAGAGCTAAAGAAGGTGATCAACATTTTTTGTGTGAGAAATTTATTTTTTGAAGGTGATCAAAAGATTTAGGTGGATAAGTTAGTTCTGAGTCATATAGGGGGTTGGTGCCTCCTTGTAGTTTGGTACTTCTAAAGCCTAGTTGAGTGGGTATTTGACTAGTTGGGGTTGGTGATCTATGTGGAGTTGGTGCTTTACTAAATATTGGTTTTTTTTTTATAGGATTGTATTCAATTTATATATAGTGGGTTTTATTATTCTTGAGGGTTTACCACATATGAAATGTGTTATCTTGTTTTATGATCTTATATGGTTGCATATGCTTTACTATATGTTCACATTTTTGTAAATGGTTCATGTATGCTTAAGTTGAATTGAATGAAAGGTTTTTGAAGACACTGATTCACCCTGACTCTTAGTGATTATGATTATAACACCTACCTTCCCAAGACATGTTCACCATTATTTAGGACTCCTTACATATATTTCATTCTATAATAAAGATTGGGTACTTGCATGAGAAACTAGCTAGCACTATAAATATTTTTGACTTATCCTATCCCAATTTACTGGCCTACCACACCCTGATTGACATTGACTCTATCACGAGGCCAATTTTGGAGTTTGATATTTAATTAGAAATAGGTTATGTGCTAAGATATGTAATCATGTATTTTGGTGTGATTTACCTTTTTTCATTCAATTTTTTCCTTTCGATCAATGCATTTTATTTAAATGATTTAGATTTTAACCTTTTTATGGATTTTGTGATTCCTCCTCTATATGGACTTGTAATAACCAACATGAATGATATAATTGATACACATAAATGAGATTTACGATTTGGTTATAGGAGAAAAAGTAACTAGAGATATGATTGACTAAATAATTAGGCTTACTTATGAACCAATATGTAATCTTAAGTTTCAATTGTATGTATGCTTATTATGAGAAAGGGAATAAGAGGAGTAAATGGAGATAAAAATAGATCCATGTATAAATTAATACAATGAGAAGTAATTCTTGATAACTGATCATATGGTACAGATGAGATACCAAGGGGATGTGGGTTTTATAACCATGTCATAATAGTAACTATATTTATTTTAGACGAAAATAACAAATGGTCAAAAAAATAAAGAGTGAAAAGAAAAGTAAGACATGTGAAGGAATTGAAACCATAAATATAAATTTGAATCCATGAAAAATAAGAGTAAACCATAAGAATAAGGTAAAGAGAATAAAACCATGTCTAATATACCAAACACAAGATAATGATACATGCAAGAGAGATGAATGAAATCATGCTTGAGGAATAGTTAAAACATAAGATATATAAATGATCCATAAATGAAATCCAGATCATGTAATAGAGTGATAAACAATATGATAAAACACCATTATATGTTTACAAATACTAATATATCTAACCAAAAATGTCATCCAAAACATCTGACACATCCCTATATAGCTAAATTTTGATGTTAGTCAGAGTCTCATCAATATTCACAATTTTTTTTGAAAATATTTATTTCCGTATCATCTCTATAGAAAAATTAGGTGTGGTAGAAGAAGAATTATGCTCATGCACTATCTCTTATGTGGGATACTCAATACAAGGAAATGATATAAAAATGTGGCTAGTGTCCTAACATCTAGGATAAGATGTAGGTTATGGGGAAGGAGAATCCTTTGCTTGGGAATGACATGGAGAAGGAGTCTAAGATGGTAAAGGCATGGGTGATGGAAAATATTAAATATGTTACTAAAGTACTCAAAATAGATCAATATGGTGTGTAGTGTACTGATTCTAAATATAATATACTTCCCCATATTTAGGGATATATTCCATAAGTACCTGATAGGGTGGGTTAGTCTTGTCTTTAGCTGTGTTGTGACTGGTCATAGTATATCAATGTATTTATTGAGTTATCAATAATGAGTATAGGAATGGTTTTGTTACCATGAAATCAAAAAATACATATATTAGTAGATGATTGACTTAATCAACTAGAGTAATATAAGAATATGCATGCTATTGGTATATACTATAATCCTTGGTCCAATGACCATTAAATCTATAGATATCACAATAAGGCTCATCTACCTAATGTGATGGTAAAGGATCAAGCTTAGGTAATGGTAAAATTCCATCACCTAAAGGAGAAGATGATGGAGTGGGATTCGTACTAGGCTTAGCTTTGGAAGGAGTTACTCTCACCATTGGTCATTATAATGTAGTTGACATCTCAAGGGGAAGCAATTTGGAGGAATTATGGAATATATCAAGATAGTAAGGGTTCATCATAATATAGTCTATGATCATGTTTCATAGGGGATTAAAAATTACTATAGGATTAGTATGTGTGTGCTCCATCTTAGACCTATGAACATCAGTGGAAAAACTAATATAATGTACTATAAAAATAGAAAGAACTATATAATTAGAATTGAAAGACTACAGTAAGAAAGAATGATATCTAAACAACTCTACATGTTTATCTTAAGTGAATCAAGATAAAAATAGGTCATATAAAGAATATCCATCATCATAATCAGGAGTATGTAAATCAATATTATATAAGTAAGCTATCTTATCAGTTAAAGAAGCATTGTGAACAAAATGTTTAGTTATGTTTAGAGTAACCAATATTTTGTTAAAAGGTTTTTGATGAGATTGAGGTTAGAGAGGAGATAACTAAGAAAATATGTTTAGAGAGAAATTAGAAGTTTTGATATTTAAAATTATATCATTTGGATCATCATTTTATGAATCTAAAAGGTTAGGTGGAATGTTTTTGATTAGTTCCAAATGACCATTATAACCTCTAGTAGAGTTGATGAGATAATTAAAATGATGTGATTCTCTAAATGGAATGCTAGGTAAGGGTTCAAGGGTAGGTACTTTGAAAATACCTCATTCTTAGAATTGTTAAAAATGCCATGGATTTGTGTCTTCTTGAATCTTGTATATAGCACCATTATGGTAAAATTTAACACATTGACATGCAAATGAAGCAACTACTCTCATATGATGTGTCAAAGGTTGACTGAGTAAGATATTGTAAGAGAGAAAAAAGTTAAAGATCATGACTTTCACATGAATAATGACAAGAGGAATGGTAATAAGAAGCCAAACACAACCTAAAGGAGGAATTTATCTTCTATCATATCATTGACATATACTTTGTGTGGATTTAAGATTACATTCAGAGTATCGAAGGGTTTTAATAAAGTCAAGGGAAGAAACACAAGTGCCTAATCCTTCATCAATTAAAGCACACTCGACTTGGATATCTCCTATTTGTATACCAATGAATAGGGTAGGGTCATCCACACAAAGTAATATCTCATCAGGAATCATATAAGATATAGAAAATTTGAGTGAAAGAAAAGTGTCTACCATTTCATCAACGTGGATGGACATTTCTTCATACTTTTGTAGAATGTTATCTTTATATCTAGATAAGGTAGCTTATTTTCCCATAGGTGGAGGATGAAGGATGTTAATTTTGAATAGTAATTTCATTAGGAGATTACGATGATGAGGAGAAGTTATCATAATTTCTAAGAAGGGTATTTGAGATGGAATATGGGAAAGTTCTGCTATGGGATCCCATTCATCATAACCCATTAGAGGATGATTGGATAAAGGTGCATAATGTTGTAATAGATTCATTGAAGGAGGGGCATAATTACCTTGAACTTGTATTGATAAGTATTATTGGTTTAGGTTTTGTTGAGATGGGTTGATTGATCTTAGGTGATGTGGTTTGTTGTTGAAGAATGTTTGGTGATTGAATAGAAGAAATACCATGTGAAATTTTATGGATGTCTTCTTGAGGTAGCTTAGTTGAAGGAGTAGGACTTATATTTATTATATGAGAGGTATGGTTGATTTGCATTATTAGAGTTGATATTTATGTGTTTGTTGGTTCCACATGACCCAATTTTGTGAGATGTGATGAGTAAGTATCTTGAACAATGTGGAACTTTGAAGAATTGTGATGGTTAAAGGGAGGAATGGATGAATACAAGCAACTATTCTCTTCATATTAGTCATGTTGAATAAATTTCCATCATTGATGTTATGATATATAGTACTATCAATGTTATTGGTAGTATGGGTAGGTTGATTAGTGTTATCTTGATGGTTAAGGAGGGGATATTTGTAGGTGGCTAAATGTGTATTTATTTGATTTAAATATTCATTTTTAATTTTATTTACATGAGATTTAAGTGTTATTTCATAAGATTGTTTGTGTTTACGTATAAATGATTCATGGTCAAAGTTAGGTCTAAGGGAAAAATCCATAACAAGATTTTGTAACTGGAAACAAGTTTTGTGAGAATGACCCCAAATTGTAGGAAACCAATTTTTTTTTCGATCATACCACTGTTTCATAAGACATATAGGGTCAAGATATTTTAGTGAAGTTTGTGAAAGATGTTTTTAAATTTTCCTAAGGAAAGTGGTTTGTGTATATATGTATTATATACTTGAGAACATATGGAATTAGGATGAGAATTGTTATTAGGTGGAATTGGAAGAGCATGCTCCATTGTAGTTTTTGAAGTAATGTCTTGGATGGTGTGTGTGGATTCATAGGTATTTATAATACTATCATTTTTAGCATGTCAATTTTTAGATTTTAGAATCATGCAAGTGCCCATTGGAGGGTGGGAAGGTTAAAATTGACATATAAGGAAATCTTGTCAATTAACTTGGTCAAGGGTCTCTTATAAAGATTTTAGGGAAAGAGTTCTAATGTGATATTGTAATTTAGGATGAAGATAATTAGTTAATAAGTGGATGAGGTTATTATCCACCATATAATGTTCAACTTTATTAGACATGATTTTCCATCATTTAATTACAACTTGTTCTATTTTAGATTCTAATTGTTTATAGTTGATAAAATGGGCCAGGTTGTTTTTATGAAGATCATTAGTTTGTAATTCTTGAACCAATGCATTGACAAAGTCTTATAAAATAGTGATGGATTGGGTTTTAAGTTGATTATACCAGTTTAACACATCTCCTAAGAGAGTTTTAGATAATATTTTGTTTACAATGAAGGTATTAAGTTTGACCCAATCTTTATATAGGTTGCCAAAAGTTTTAAAATGAAAGGTAAGATCTGTACATACATTATAAGTGATAGTTAGAATGATACCCCCTATGTAAATGTTTTCAATTTGAGGCATAAGAGGTTCATTTTTCTAGTGTTTAGTAGTTTTATTAGTAAGTTATTATTTTGATATAAGGTTACCATGTGCATCCATAAGGGGGTGGGGGAATTAGGATTTTTTTCTCCCCATTGAGCATGTTGAGGTTGATTTTGGAGATATAATAATTGGTTTTGAATGTCATCATTTTATTTTTATTAATAGTTTGAAATGTATCCATTTGGTTAAGATTTTTTAATATTCATTGATTAGTTTTAATACTATTTTAACTAGTAGAAGCCATATTTGCTGCATTAGTATTATGCGAAGTGTTAATAATGTGGGATGAAATAGTATTAAAATAAGCACTAGTAGCATGAGAAGAAATATTAGTATGAGCCATACTAGTGGCATGAAAAACACTAGTGTTATGAGTTTTAATAGTTCTATTAGATCCATTATGAGTTGAATGAAATTGGGTATTAGTGTGGATGTTTTGGGTAGGCCACTAAAAGATACAACAACCATGTTGGTATAAATATTTGGCATGGAGGTGGATGAAGACATAGTAAATGATGTCATGCTATTAGATGGAGGCATGAAAAGGATAAATTATGTACTAGTAGTTGTAAAATGACTTTACCAAAATCCCATGGAAAATCTAGGCGAAGGTGAAAGGGGTTATTCAAGATGGGGTTACATCATGAGATTATAAATCACTAAAGGATCCTTACCTCTATGTTGAGGATTTTAATTGATGAAGAGGATCATTTTAGTTATGTACTCAAGGTTATTTTTATCTTCTATCATTTGGTTAAATAAAGGGTTAAGTATTATGGAATAAGGAGTCCTAGAGTAAGAAATTTAATTGGTGACATAGATGTTACTTTGATCTAGGTTAGTTAACACAAAGTGTGTTTTTCATTTTGGAATTTGGTTAGGATTAGTGAAACTCATCATATGGTTTGATTATGATTTATATCATTTTCAAATAAATGTTTCATTATGAAAGGGAAAAAGATTTATGTGAAAAATTGGACAAACTTAGTTCTGATACTAATTTGAACAGGTCAACTTAGTTTTGTAGGAAAGATAATAGAAAAATTTGTAATATATTGGGTTGAATAAGTCAACTATTTTAAATAGGAAGATAAATAAAACAATCTTAAGAGACCAAGTTGAATGGGTTGACTATGTTCTATGGGAAAGAAAATATAATTTTTTTTAAGATACTGAGTCAAACAAGTCAACAATGTTAAGGAGGAAGATAAATAGAACAACCTATAAGAGACTGAGTAAAACAAATCAACTATGTTTTGAGGGAAGATAAATAGAATAATTTGTAAAAGACTAATTTGAATAGGCCAAATATGTATTGGGACAGGTAAAAATTATTTTATGAATCTATATGATTTAGTGTTGATTTATAGAGAAGTTATCTAAGCACACAATTAACTAGGTCAATCTAGTTGATCTATTTACAACACACAACACAAACCGTATACCAATGTTGGCTAATAAAAGTTTTACAATACAAAATATAATTTACAAAAATCAAGCAACAATACTAAAATGTAAATGCTAATATAATAATTAGACATTCCTATTTTTTTAAATTATAGATTTTGAAAATGTGATAGGGTGCTGGCTTTGCAAAAGAATTAAGATGAGGTAAGCTAAATTTGGGTTTAGTTTGTTAAGGATGAAAGAGATCTATATTGGTGATGGTATTGGATTGGTATTAGGGCCTATTCCCTCACTTCACAATCCCATAATGATAAAGGTGTCATGTGCCTTACTATTATATACCATCAAACACATGTTTATAGTCAGCCAAAAAACTGATTTGCCTTCCCCTTTGGTGATTAAATCTAAGTAGGTAGACCTAGGTAGAATTATTTAATTTATTTTTCATATTATTATGATTTGGTATTGTGTAAGGATAGAATGTGATTGATGTGGTAAATTGACCTTCCTAGTTATACCCTGTGCACTAATTTAATCAAGTAAGTAGATAAATGAAGGTGAATTAATTTAATATAAATGGAGGTTAATTTCCTTTCTTGAAAAATATACAGTACTAGGTCGATTGGGTCAACCTTGTATACAAATAGTACATAATAGAGTCAATCTGGTCAACTCTGTCTATTGAAAAATAATCCAAAGAAAGGTAATCGAGAGAGTCAACTAAATTTCCTATGTAAAAAGCATGTACATAACTAAGTCTATCCTATCAACTTAGTTGATTGTAGGATTATATTTTTATAAAACTAAAAAATTATGAAAAATAGGATTGAAATTTGAAGAAATTGAGAAAATAAAATAATTAAGGTGGTTAGAATGAACTTGGAAAATGAATATAAAGTTAATTTGATCAATTTAATACTATGTTGAAGATGATGAATTGATATTTAAACCGTGTCATCTAGAACGAGGGTATTGAACCTATAATAATATTTGAATTGAGTCGATTTGATTGACTACATTGAAGTATCTACACATAATATAAAACTAGGTCGATGAGATTGATCTAATTATTTGTAGAAAAATGATGACCTACACACAGATCCAAACTAAGTCATCCAGATCGATTAGTGTTATAACCTATGTACAAAGTGTTATATTGATTCAATATGATTGATCTAGTAGTTTGAAAATACAAATTATAAATTTTCAAGGTTTAGTTCACATTAGGTTCACCAAAATGTATAAAGTGAAAGTGAAGATAATATATAAATCAATCCTAGCTCAAAGAAGATAAATCAGATTAACTACGCTGCTTGAGATACTTTGTTAATAGGGGTCATGACCAATATAAATCTGCTAAACCTACATAAAGGATCTCTTATCATGTAATATCACTAGAGAGGGTTCTAAAGCCTCTAATCAAGAAACACCACACAATAACCCTAGATATGCCTAATACTACAATAATAAATTATATTTAATCTAGTGATCACTAAAGCTTGTGGCACAAATGGGGGTAATAAACATAAATAAGAAACATGGGAATAATAAATATACTCAAGTCAATATAGAGGTAATCCTCAGCAATGAATGACAATACATTCATTATCCATTACTTATGCAAATCTATCTACCAAAATATAAGAGAAAGAGTTAGGAAAGCTTACCTTGAAGATGAACCCATCAAGCCTAATTATCTCCCTTGACCAATGGTGCTTTAAAAGAGGTTATTGTGGTTCATAAGGATCACAAGGATAGGTCATATCTAGGCTATAAGACTTCTCCTATGCATCCAAGACATTTTCACAAGACAAGATTCTTCTCCAAAAAGTATGAAACTTTAAGCAATGACTCCTCAAGTAGAATGGTAAAAATGTAGACTGTAAAGAAGCATAAATGAATGATTATATTTATTATAAATGAGGTGAAATAGATGTGTATATATCTTAATTTTACCTTAATTCCTTTCTAAAATTGTATCCAATGTACTCAGCCCAATCGACCTAGTTGAATTGAAAATAGAGAAGTTAGATCCTAAACTAGGTTGCCTTGGGTTGAATTAATCCCATAATGTGGCTATTACCAAAACTAGGTCAACCCTTTTAATTACATTTAGAAGATGGTAAAAAGGGATTTTTATTACGCATTGGCTATTTGGGGTAGTGATTTTCCTATAGAAGTATATGAGTGAGGTGTCAAAGCTTAGAGAAATATATAGGAGGGGTTTGTATTGATATTAGGTGGTGGTATAGGGAAAAACAATCTTGTGAATCACCAATGGTCTTCCCACCCTTTTATGAGTACACCCTTTAAGGTGTGCACTTAGAGAGATTGAGACTTGATGGGTTCTTACAAGAGAGAAAACATTAATAATTGATAAAGTTTAAAAATATTGTGTGTATACACTATGCACCAACAAAAAAAGGTGAAGCACATGATATCACATCCCAAAGTCTATCATTCTAGGCTAAATTCTTAGGAAAATGTGTCAATAATTGATAAAGTTTAAAAATATTATGTGTATACACTATGCACCAAAAAAAAAAGGTGAGCCACATGATATCACATCCCAAAGTCTATAATTCTAGGCTAAATACTTAGGAAAATGTAAAAAAATAAAAATATTAAGTGGTAAAATATGAATTCAACAAAACATTATAAAACCAAGAATAAATTAAGCATCCATAGTGAAGATCCCTATAACAAGCAAATAAACTTTATCATCTAGTAATCCCCCAAAAATGTTAGGGAGTTATTCACACTCAAATATGGGCTCCTAAATGAGGTTTGCATTATTTTATTTGTTTACTACAATGTTTATCTTGGGGATTTTCTTATGTTTTCTAGATAGTTCATGTGAGGATAGATGCCTAGGCCCAAGTCCAGGAACTTGTCATGATGAGAAGGATGATCTCAACTACCATGTGCACTGAAAGAGGCAAGTGATATTGAGATAAATACCATTCAGTTTGGCTATGAGAGTAGTAAAAAAATAGTCTTCAGTGGTGCCTTAATCACCCACACCACCACCTCATAGACTTTAATTATTTGGAGGTGAGGAGGAAGAAACATAAGTAATGTTATGCCCTTAACCTATTACATGTATTAGGATAGGAATAGTTGACTTGTGGATTACTTATCCCTCTTTGATGTTATATCACATTTATCTATGAATTTATTTGGTTAGTAGGTAAGCTTATGGAATAACCATGGCCTAAGTAGACTATATATAAGAGGTAGTAGGTAGTTGTTTATCATCATATTACAAATTCTGTTCTTATTAATGCTTGTGGAGGTTGCCCACGTGAAGTGGATTATATTTTATTCATATATTTTGTTATATTTCAGTCATATTGTGATATTTTGCTATTATTCTACTCTATTATTGAATCAATTTCATTACAAGTGTTATCAAAGCTACAATTTGGGCAATCTTATGGGTGAAACCCTAATTTTAGAGATTTGCTTATATCTTTTAATCCGTTAAAAATTTTATTCTAATTTTTTATTGAGTTTGGGAAATTAGTCAAGGACATCATAAAAAATTAGCATTTGGAGGTTATTTTTATGTGATTTATTTTAATTTTAGTGGTTTTCATAAATTCACTCTATAGTGTGTAATTCAAGGAAATTTTCTAAGTTCTTTACATGTTTTGAAATATTATAAAAATATAGCTAGGGTATGTTATTTTTATTTTCTAATTTGAGGCTAACATAAGCAAAAAATTATTGGTAAAAGTTGGGTCAAAAGTGTCAATTAGGATCGGCATTATGAAGCCCTTTCATTGTAAGACCACATACTAGGGGTTGGGGAAAGGGTGCTGAAACTCTAGGTAAAAATCCTAACAAGGAAGAGATGGAGTCAAAAGGGGGAGTTATTGGATCCTTTGTATCAAGGTTCTTTGAGATAACTATAGTGTGCAAGGATTTTAAATTGATATTCAAGGCACACAATCTGATATGAAAGTTGTACAATCTAGTTTGGTAAATATAATGATAGATTTACAAAATAATTAGACAAATCATCCATCTATCACTATTACACAACCCCACTAGGGTGGATGTCCCAACCAACCTAATCCAAATCCAAGTACCTTGCCACATAGGAATTTGTTACCAAAGGTAGATATGCATAAATTTGATGGAAAGGATCTACTCAATTGGATCAACCAAATGGATATTTTTTGATCTACATCAGATCTCATGTGGATAGAAGGTTATCATGGAATCCTTGTATCTAGAACATGAATAATTCATTTGGTATCAATGGATGTTTGCCCAAAATAAAAAGATGACTCTTAGTGTCACTTGATTAGGTTTTATAGAGGAGATGCAATTACACTATAACAATAGTGTGATAGGTAATTACTTTAGCTAAGTGGTAAAATTATTTTAGACTAGCTCAGTCAAGGATTATATTCATCATTTTCAAAACATGTCTTTACGTGTGGAAACCATTTTTGATGAGAACTTGAATGACCTATTTTTTGGTGGCCTTAAGGACCATATTCAACATGAGGCATGTTTAATCCACATAAGGCTTCTAATTGTATTATCATGGCATGTAGGGCCAAATAAAAATTCATAGCCAATAATAAGTAGCCATTCCTTCACTTTAAATATTGTATCATATCAACACCATCATTTCTTCCACCTACCAGATTGACCCCTCAAAAAATTGAAGAGAAGCATGTAAAATGATTATGGTTCAATTTTGACATCAAGTATAGATAAGGACATATATGTCTCAAGAAGAATCTATTCTACATTGAGGGATTCAATGAAGATGATGAAGAGGATGATGCCTCCAATGATGATGAGGAAGAAATAGAGGAGGTACATGAAGATTCCTAACCTACAATCTCTTGTCATGCACTTTCAAGTATTATCAATCCTCAAACACTCAAAGTGGTGGGTTTCCTCAAGAAATAAAATGTGTTAGTGTTGATTTAATCAGGGAGCACACATAACTTCATCAACCATAAGTTTGCCACTTGATTAAACTGTTTAATTAACCCAACACTAGAATTTTAGGTCATGATTACAAATGGTGGCATAGTTAATTATTTAAAGAAATGCCATAGTATTAAGCTTGATATGGGTAAGTATATTCTATATTATCATATGTTTTCTACTCCCAAGGGTGGTTCAAATTTTTTTTTTGGAGTCTAATGGCTCACAACCTTAGGTATAATTGAGATGAACATCTAGGAATTATTCATGTGTTTTCATTCTTAAGGAAGGAAAATTAAACTACGTGGATTATGGGTAAAATATCCACAATTGGTTAGTTCACTTTAGATGACAAAGATGATAAAAAATAGGGTAAAAAAATTTATATCACAATTATGTTCCATAAAAGTTCAACCCACAAAGGCATCTACACATCTTACTCTTTAAATGATTCTTTATAACCACCCATCTATTTTTGGGGCCACGCAAAAGGAATACCACCAAAAAGTGAACATGATTATGTCATTAAACTACTTCCAAAGAGTGAACCACCCAATATTAAAACACACACACACACACACACACACACACACACACATATATATATTCATAGAAGTGTGAAATTAAAAAGATGGACCATGAGATGCTAGAGGTAGGGATAATCAGGCACAATCAGAGTGCATATTCATCCCTAATGGTCATGGTACATAAAAATGATGACACATGGAGGATGTACCTAGATTACAGGGAAGTCAAAAAGTACACCATAAAAGATTTACTTGATGAGTTGCATGGTGTTGTTTATTTCAAAAAATTGGATCTTCATTTAGGGTACCATAAAAATATATTCAGGGATAGAGATGTTCATAAAACTGATTTTATAACTCATGACGGCCATTATGAGTTTTTGGTAATGCCTTTTAGTCTTACAAATGCAAAATATACTTTTTAGAACTTGATGAATATTGTTTTTAGGCCTTTTTAAAGGAATTTTGTGCTAGTTTTCTTTGACAACATATTGATTTATAGTAAGACATGGGAAACACACTTGTAACATCTAAAATACATGTTGATAATTTTAGAGTAGCATCACCTTTATGTGAAGCCATCCAAATGTGATTTTTGAGTATAGGAGGTAGAGTACCTATGTCACATTATGTCCTGTGAAGGTGTCAAAGTTGATCCTCAGAATATCATAGCTATGGTGGAATGGCTAATGCCCACAACTCTCAAAAACATCTGAGGGTTCCTAAGACTAACATGTTACTACCAAATATTTGTGAAAGGTTATGGTATTATAATAAATCCAATAACTACATTGATAAATAAGTATGACTTCCCCTATAATGATGTCACCACTAAAGCAATTGATAAATTGAAATTAGTTATGTGCACCACCCTAGTTTTGGCTACTCTAGATATCTAAAAAACATTCACTATTAAATGTGATGCTTATGAATCAGGGTTGGGAGCAATACTAATTCAAGAATGAAGATCCCTTAAATTTTAGAGTCATTAATTTGAAGGTAAGAATATAAAAAACCTATATATGAGAAAGAAATGATGGTTATTCTTCATGTAGTCAAATAATGGAGACCCTATCTAATGGGTATACACTTTAAGGTGAAAATATATCATGATAGTCCTAAATAATTTTTGGACAAAGATTATCATTTGAGGAATAGTATAAGTAGGTAAAAAAATGTTGTGTTATGATTTTGAAATAATATACAAGAAGGGTAAAGATAATGTAGTAGAAGATGCATTATCTATACGAGATACATCCATAGAAGCATTACTTTGTGTAATGTCCATGTCGTAGGCAAATTGGGTGGATGAAGTTAGGTTAGAGTGGAAGCAGGACAAAAATACATAGGTTATGATTTATAATAAACAAGGTTCTATAACCTTTTACAAATTTGAATTGAAATGTAATACCCTATGGTATAAATATAGGTTACGCTTGTGCAAAGATTCATAGCTGAAGCATACGATTCTTGTATATTTGCATGCATCTCCAATTGGGGGATACTCTGTCATAGAATCAAGAGAGAATTATTTTTGTAAGGACTCAAGGGATATTCCAAAAAATTTGAGATAATTCTTGATATGTCAATAGAACAAAGGTGTGATAGTTAATACCTCAGGTATGTTACAACCTTTAGCAATTCCTAGTCAACGGTGGGAGAAGGTTTCAATGGATTTCATCATAAGGTTGCCTTATTCTAAAGGTAATAATGTTATACTAGTAATTATGGATAGGCTTCAAAAATATGCCCATTTTTGTGCCCTCTCACATATATTTACAATAACTATAGTAAAGACTATTTTTTGGAGGCAGTTCTAAAATTACATGGAAACCTAAATTTTTTTATAAGTGATCATGATCCTATTTTCATTAGTAATTTTTAGATTTGAATATTTTCCTATTTTGGTACTCAAATAAATCATAACTCATCTTACCACCCCTATCTTAATGGAAAAATAGAAGTGGTCAACAAATGTTTAGAGAGGTATCTCTATTATTTTGTATCAGATAATTAGGAACATCAGGTTAAATGGATACCACTAATAGAATAGTGGTATAACACATATTTTCATACCTTTTCTAGAATTTACCCATTTCTAGCACTATATGGTTACCATCCACCTTACATCACTTATTCATTAAGAGTGCAAACTAAGGTTCAAGATGTGGAGGAGCACATTCAACATCAACAAGAGGTTTTGGCCAGTTTGAGAGTGAATTTAGCCTTGGCACAAAACAAGATGAAACAACAAGTAAATCAACATCGTAGTGTGTGAAATTTTGACATGGGTGACTAGATCTTTGTATGCTTATAGCCTTACAAGTAGATGTCCTTGAATAAAAAAAAGGAAAACAAACTTGGTACTAAGTATTATGGCCCTTATCAAGTTCTGCAAAAATTAGAAAAATGTGGCTTACAAGCTAGAGTTGCCTCATTCATCTCGCATACATCTAGTATTTCATGTTTCCTACTTGAATAAGGTCATTAGATATAATTTTTTATCCCAAGAAGTTATACTAAAACTAGATGAAGAAGGATGAGTCATTTTGGAACTGTATAAGATCTTACAAATATGTACTAAGAATTTGAGAACCAGAGAGATTAAGGAATATCTGATCAAGTGGAAGAACTTGGGAAGCGAGTATGGAACTTGGGAGGGTGAATATTTTCTACAATAACCTCTAGGGTTTTTCAATGTTGAGGACAATTTTGGTTCAAAGGGGAAGGGAATTCTACACCCATAACCTATCTCATGTGTTGGGATAGGAATAACTAACTTATGGATTACTTATCTTTATTTGATGTTATATCACATTCATCCATGTATTGATTTGGTTAGTAGGTCAGCCTATGGAATAACCATGGCCTAGGTAGACTATATATGAGGCAGAGGGTAGTTGTGTATCATCATATTATGAATTCTACTCTTATTAAAGCTTTTGGAGGTTTCCCCCTCAAAGTAGCTTGTCTTTCATTCATATATTATACTATATTTATTCATATTGTGATCTATTATTGTTATTATACTTTACTGTTGAAGTAATTTCATTACAAGTAACTATAAAGGATTATTTCCCTAGTGATCAAACAAAGTTTAGATATGAGCCACCTCTATCTCCACCTTGTTTATATACACTTTAATTTGCATAAACACATTTGATATCACCATAGATTTATTATCAGTAGATAATTTCTTGGTAAATGAAGAGAACTAGGAAAAATTATAACATTTATTTATTTGTAGATAAAAAATAAGTTTTCTCTTAGGAATTATACTAAATTTATGTGAATTTTACAAGAAGCATGGACCAAATATAAAGGATAATATTATACTAAATGAAAATATTTGGTCATATAGGTTTGAAAAAATCATGATTCCATGTCCATGTTAGTTATTTCTTAATGCAATACTAAAAAAATGCCTAACAATTTTATGTTGTGATGTATGAGCATCCAAGGTGTAAGAGAAATCTTGAATCACCAAAAAATAAAATAATGAGTTCAATTTTTTTTAATATAGGTTGTTCCAAAGACTATTTAGGCAACAAGAAGAGATAAAGAATGTTACTTGTGTGGCATATAAGAAAATAATGAGATAGATATGGTGAGTATGTTTTTGAAAAGAACAATAAAGGATGAATAAGATGTCAGATTAACTAATGTAAGATTTGAAAAAGGAAGCACTTTCATGAGTCAAAGGTTGCCTTGTTTTCATATGAGCAACATGAGTGCAAGTATATTTACACATGGACTACTTTTGATATCTAAAATAATGAATAAAGGAGATGTAAATCAACATATAGATTAGATAATTCATATGAAGAGAGAAAAATTAAAATAAGGAGAATAAAATGAGATGGAGAAGTTGATCTTGTTATTAGACTAGGCATTTGTAGTAGCTGACAATGTTACAATAAAAGTGTATCTTGTAAAATAAGTGAAGTTGTATTTGAATGATGTGTAAGTAGATGAGTGTGGCACTTATTTGGAGGGAGAATTAAATGGATAAGAGAGTAGTGTTATAGAAAATATGACATTTGAGGAGATGCCTCTTGGTATTCCTAATTCTTGTGATACTAGGTATGTTGGGTTTGTTACAATAATTCAATAAGAGAATCATGTTAAGATAATGCAAATACAAGTTACAACAAAAGAAAAGTTATAAAAGAGTGATGTTGCAATAGTGGTAGTGTTGAATAGGCTAACAAGCATGGGAATAATTGACCAATTTTAACCCCCAAGGTCAAAATTTCAACCCTATAGGTTAAAACTTGATTGTCATGATTCCATGCCTTGTTCATAACCCATCTCATGCCTTATGAGGTCTTGAAATGAAGATTTATTAGTCTTGTTAGCATTATTTAAGGTAGTGTCCTGTTCATGCATTCTAATGCTGTCAAGGTCAGTCTAGTGGGTCCTAAGAGTATGCCATGAAATTTCAAGATGGTATGAGGTCTATAAAGTCATTTATTTCACTTGGTCACTTGATTTAAAGCTTGCTAAACTTGTTTGGAGATATTAAGGTATTTTAACATTTTTTAAGGTTTTTGGAGAAACCTAGGTTTCTATTGTGGCTAAACTAAGCCTTATAAAGGGGTCATTCTTGCATGAAAATTTAATCAAGTGGTCAAGAGGTAATTTCAAACTTGAATAAGTATTAACAAGGTGTATTTCATCTCCATGAGGTCATTTTCACATATGTTGATCTTTTGTGTACTTCATAAGGCTCCAAAGCTATTTTCAAAAGAAAATATGAAGAGAGGTACATAAAATGAATTTTAAAAGCTCATAAATGAAGTGTAAAACGTGAATATGGGTTATAAATGTTAGTGCAGGTCAGAAGATGGTTAGTATGATAGTTTCAATGCCAAAAAAGGGAGTTTAAGGTAGTTTTACAGACTTGTTGAGATTATCTACAAATGAAAATAGTTTTGGAACATCCCTTCATCTTTTATAAGTCATACTCACCCTAAATAAGATTGAATATGTCTTAGGAAGGTAGGATACTCTTTTTCTCTCCCATCACTCTCTTCATAAGCTCATGAAATCCAACTTCAAGTGAATGGTACATGATATACAGGTGTAGTTGGAGTCTAAGATTTTGATCAGAGTTGGGGAGTTCTATGTATTATCAATAAATGGAATTGGTATTTTTATTGTGTTCCTAATATTTATGAATAATTTATAAGGAGATAGGGTGCTAAAAAAGGATGTTAAACCCCATTGTCTCAATTTTGGGCAACATAGTTTCATGTTTGAATTCATGGAGGCAAGGTGAACATTTTATAGGATCCTCAAAGGTCTACAAAACTATCCTAAATAATTTTTCATTACCATTTAGCACATATATGCATTGGTTAGGTAAAAATATCTCATGGTCACAAGTTTCAATTTTGATCTCATGGTCTTGGTTCCTAAATGAGACTAGCGATGTATAGTAGTAATTCTTGTGTGGTTTTTAGATACAAACACACCTTTTTCATATTTCACAAGGTCACAAATAGGATAGTAAATAATTAAATGGTATTAGATCCTATATATGCATGTTAGTCTTTTTTGGTGCAAGTCCCTATGAGGTTGCAAGAAAATATAGGTGTTTTGAGACCTTCTAAGTGCTTGGATTAAAAAATTCCAACCCTAATTCAAGTATGAAATATGAGGAAGATGCACAAGATCATTGTGAGACTAAAGGATCCTAAAATCACTTATATCAGAAGGCCTAAAATATAATTAATGCAGATCTATAGGTCTATAGACCTGTAAGTTTGCACCTTATAAGAATTGGTTGAGTTTGTACACCAAGTTTTGAGTTGGAAGACCTAAAAAGAAAATAAATGGTAGTGTTATAAAACTTGGAAGGATTCATGATCAAGGAATAAGTATGGTAAAACACCAATTCTCAACCTTAACAAATACCTATATCCATATATACCATTGACACCGATAGGATTAGGTAGAGTATGGGAGAGAAATGCATGACCTAAAAGGTGATAATAGGTTTGTAGGAAGCTAGGTCTAAAGGGGAAAAAACCTTAAATGAATTTAAAGTAATCTCAAGTATAAATAGCCTAATTTGAAACACCAAGTTTTAAATAATGATATTCAAGGGATTCTCAACCATCTCCTATAGCCAAGAAGATTCTAAGTTTGAACAATGATAAGAGAAGATGTGATATTGGCATGAGTGTATAGTTTGGGATATGTAAATAAAAATATGTTTAATATTTGATACCTAAGTATGGATTTTAGTAAATTCATATATAAATTAATGGATAATTAAAATACCACATTAAAGCCTAGTATGCCTAAAATTATACTATATAGTCCTAAGCATGCATGAGTGAGAGAAGGGGTGCTTATGGAGATATGATATTTTTAGGAGATGTAAGAAGGTTCAAAAAGAGAATACTAATTACTCCATACTACATCAATATTTATAAAAATAATAATAAATTTTCATTGAAACCTTAAACCCCAAAAAGTAGCTAAAACCCAAATGCATACGTATAGGTGGATTGAGAAGTCAAATTACCTTTTAAACTTATGAAAAGGGAGACAATGTGGATTGAGAGTGATGATTAGATTATAAAATAAGATGAGTGAGGTATTAATGATTTTATTGAGAGTGTATTTGAGCTAGTTTGATGCTTTAAATGAATAAAGGAGTTGATAGTCAATGGCATCACACAGGACTGTATAGTGTACATGAGCATAATTGGTCATCTTTTGGTGATGGAAAAATAAGGGAAATAATTGATATAGTTGTATACACTATCATGGAAGGTGTATAAAGAGTTTTATAATCCTACAAGAGGTAATATAACACCAAATATCTTAAAGAAGGACAAACCTAGGCCATTAGGGCTACACAAACCTTATTGTTTTCAAACCCTCATAATATGGACTCAAGTTGAAAATTATTGTCTATTTACTAATTTATATTGAAAACCATTGGGATTCATGAATGTAACATTTCATACCTATTTGGAGGTTCTTATGGTCACAAAATTCACTTTAGGGTGTTTTGACCAAGAAGTACTCTCTCATTCTGTGCACACAGTCTTCTCTGCTCGAGAGATCACCTTGAGAAGATAAAGAGGAGTTACATGGGGGAATATGGAAATTGTATATGGTGAATGGGGTATCCTAACCCAAACCATTAACATTAATTATATCATTAACCCTCACAATTCTATAAACAATCTTTAAGACTGAAGGCTACCTCAAAACCCTATTTTACACTATGAAGAACTTGAGGGGACTCAATTTAGTGCTTATAAATTGTAGGGGGATTTTAATGGGGTATAAATATATTGTCCATATAAGGGGAAATATGTGGGATAAATACTTGTGTCATTAGTTTAGGGTTTGAATCCCTCACCTTTATGAACCATCGTAAAGATGGTAGATATGTTTGAACTTACCTACACCCTATCAATAACTTAATGAGAGATAGAAGGAGATAAATGAATTAAAATGGAATTGTTTAGCTACAAATCATTAGAGTGACCTTAAAATATCTCATTCACAATAGGATAAGATACTAGTTGGCATATATGAGGTATAGGATGTACTGATTAGGCTTAGAAGTGACTGCTACAAGCCTAGAAAGGATAGTTTGGGAGTTTTCTCTTGGATTTGAATTAGGTAAAGCCTAGTAGGGTCTAATGGATCTATATATACATGAGGTGATAAGAAGATAATGTTTCTATAGCCTTATGAGGAATAGTTATAATGACTACAAAATCTCTTGGAGAGTCAAGATACCTAATGTTGGTCAATTATACAATTAAGAGACTTAAGAGATCCAATACAGCTAGGTGACAGTACTTAAAAGTGGTTTGCAGGTTTGAATGAAAAGGAGGAGATATAACCAGGTGTGTAATATAATATCAAACTATGTTAGTAGTATTTATGCAAAGACTATACTTATAATGAGATAAGTGACTAGTTTTCATGGCGTATTAACCAACTAGGATCTTGTATTCAGTTTGTAGGTTTCCACCAGCTTGAAGGCATTTGAGTCTTAGTTATCAGATCTATCATAGTTAGAGAAACATGGAATTTGTCTAAAGTGGCATAGAATAACTTTAAAAATCTTACTACATGTCAAGATACAAAAGTTGTAACTTCAAGAAAGAAAGTAGTGGTAGTTTTAATTGAGATGAGTGAGGTGTTTCCATTTTATGCCAACTTCTCATGAGCTATCATCTCAAAGATAAAAACATGTTAGGAGTGTTATTAAGACTATTTATAACCCTTATATTTTTGTAAATTTCCTCATGAAGAGTTACATGTGTCCTTGACTCCTATCCAACGTATCTCTATTCTCTCTATTCTCACCTTCTCTATATGTATGGCCTAATTTTTATTTGAAAGAATCCTAACCTTAGTGACAATGAATAATTTCTTAGAGAAACACTTGTATTTTGAATTTAGACTTGAATAAAACTAAGTTTTTCCTTCTCATGGCTTGTGTCTTGTAGATGTGCTTAGTTTGTTGATGAATGACTAGTGATAGTAAATGCTTCCTTTCATTTGTCCTTTCTTAGCTATATCTATGTAAGTAGTAGTCATATTTATAAATCACATAGATTTAATAACATCTTGTGTTATTGATAAGTGAATAATGCCTTATTAATTTATTTAGAGACCTATGAATTAGACTCTTAGTAAATACACCATGCATTAGCCTCAATGTGAAACACTCATGCCTAGAGACCTTCTTATTTGAGTAGTGTAATTGAATTCATGTTGTAGTTCATGTATTTAGTGTATGATATATATGTGTAGGACCACATATTTGGTGAATCACACCCATTATAATAGGTTTTTCTCCCTTTTCCTATAAAGTGGTATATTAGTGTCTGAGCCTAAGTGATTCATCAAGGGGAGCTAGCCCTTTAACCTAGAGATTCACCTCTCTGATAGGTCACCCACAACCTTGAGGTATTTCCATGTTTTCAAAATTTGTAAGGCTTGAAATAACTTATAAAGGGTGCAAATTTGGTTGCTAGTATGAATTATTAATTCTCAAAATGATTGGTTTATCAATTTTTTTATAGGCATGAGTGATTGAACAAAAGAATATGAGAAAATTGTGATGAAAATCTTAAATGGATGGGAATTTGGAGACCAAGTATGGGATATGGATGTGTAGATAAAAAATTGGTCATAGGTACTTGATAATGTCAATTATTGAAACATTCTAAACCACATGACTTGCACAAAATTACATGAATCTATAGGGAGTTGTCAAAAATTAGGGATAACACTCATTAAGTCAGACAAGATAATGGTTTAGTTAGATAATTATAAGGTTAAGGTGGCAGGTAAGCTCTTATATGTGTATATGCAATTATAATATAAATCCATGATCTAAAATTTTATGGACATTCAAGTGGTGGACATATCAAAAGCATCCATGATGTTATTGATTAGAGATTAGTTTAAGACTTTAAAGGGATACATGGATACCAAATTTTCACATATGTGGTTGATTTGGAGGGTTACATAAAATCAAATCCATTCTGATATAGAACCCATGTTGAAACACATGATTGCATAATATAATGTAGTCAATGAAAGGGTAAACCTAGTATCTTTTAACATAGGCATTTTTACCCTGTCCACAAAATACCCTGATAACCTACTTGACACAGACCTTAAACTGCCCAGTCTTTAGTCCTTATACTTCAATGAGGGAAATTATAAGAAAGGTTATAGGGAGGGAATGATTTTTATTGACCCATTAGGAAAATGAAATTTTGCTACTTATAGGCTTTAGTTCCCTTACACCAATAACCTATCTAAGTAGGAAGCCTTGCTTTTAGGACTCTAATTTGTGTTGAAACATAAGGTCAAAGAGCTAAAAATATTTGGGGATTATGAACTATTAGTGATTCAAGTTAAGATCAAATTCTAACGGAATTTTTAATATTTTAGGAAGTATAAACATAGGGTGTGGGATTTAATATAGATGTTTAATACTTTCAATGTCATCCCCATCCCTAGGGATGAAGATTAGGTGGTTAATTAATTATCAAATACAGTTACAAATCTAACACCTTTAGATGACACATGGTTGCATGAGTTTTTTGTTGATCTAGTCTCATGTCCCTCAGTCTCAAACAACATTAAAAACTTATAGGTATTTGAAGATGACCAACACATTTTGGAATTCCTTAATAACTTTAGGGTATTTGAAACCCAAGTCATAGATGAGGTGAAAAGGGATGACTAAGGAGATGTAGAATATGACTTAGATGGTGTCTTAAACTTAAAATAAAATCAAGTTCCCAAGGGAATAATATTAATTAAAAGGATACTTGACCTTGATAGGTCTATACACTGACCTGAGAGACCACTACACATATACTAAAGGTATAAAACTATTAATCTAGGATCATCATAACAAATTTCATAAGTTCATATTGGCCCAAATGCCCTATAGAGATAAATAACTCAGGTGGATGCTACCACCATACTGACGTGTTATCACATATAACTATAGAGAGCTTAAAGTCTTTAAACTAAGTGTGAACACACACACTATCCCACTCAATCAGAAATAGAATCCTTTTATAAAAAGGCAATGACTTATGAATCTAATTCTAGAGCCATTTATTCACCTAGAACTTCATAATATCCTTTTATTAGGGTTCATATTCCTAATCTATCACTTGATGTGGGTAGCCAAATTGGTACCTATTCATAATAAAAATGGGGGAATTTAGATATGTGTGAATTTTAAAAATCTAAATTGGGCTTCTGATAAAGATAATTACACTTTGCCCTCCCTTGATGAAGTGATCTATATGGTAAGTAGATCCTAGATGATGTCCTTATTGGATAGATTCTTGGGATACAATCAAGTTTTGGTTAACCCAAAAGACCAAGCCAAAAGTGCATTTGCAACCAAATAATATACTTTTCTTATAAACAAATGCCATTTGGCCGTATCAAAATAGGATCCACCTTTCAAATAACTATGGACTTTCCTTTTAAAGTTATTATAGGTAAATGCATTTTTATTTACATGGATAACTTGATTTTTTTTGAAACATAGGTATGATCATATTTTCCATCTTCATAATATATTTAAGAGGTGTAATACATATGATATCTCACTTAACCTAAATGAAAAATGTATTTAGTGTGATGGAGGGTAAGCTTCTCAGTCACATAGTTATAAAGGAAGGTATTCCTATAGACCTTAAACGTGCTAATCTCATTTCTAAAATATCTCTTCCCAATATTAAAAAGGAATTAAAATATTTCTTTGATAAGGTTAATTTTATGCTCAATTTTATTTTAGGTTTTGTTGAGATTGTTAAACCTATGAGTGCAGTATTAAAGTAGGAGGCAAAAGTAGAATGAAATATCAAAACTAGGAAATCCTTCCAAGACAGTAAGGAATATATCATGCAAGCACATGTGTTAATAATCCTAAACTAAACCAAACATTTATTCCTCTAATCCTTGCTTTAGATCATACCATATTTGTGGTGATAACCCAAACGTTGGATGGATAAGGACACTGTAGATCATTATCCACATTTTGGTATTTTGAAGTAGTTAGCATTTAGTTGTAAATGTGCTCAATGAGGTTAGGAAAGTATGCTTTGACATTTTCTTTTCCTAGGGACCCTTTTATATTTTTGGCCAAGTCTCAGCTTCCTTCTATGACTACCATATGGTATCCTAATGCTCATTTGTCACAAAATTTTTTCAGTTTGCCTAGGAGTAGCATCGACATTTCATATGGCAACCCAACACTCATCCAAGGCTAGTCTATTTTTATTAGAGATTAAAGTAGTGCCATTAGCTAATGGGATAATAGATGGGGCCCACCATGAATTTACAAAGAATAATTCATACTATACACATAGTTCCCCCACACTAATTTTTGTAAAAGAATTCTTAGTTTCTCTAGGAGTAGTGATAACTCATCACATGGCATCATGAAGCTCCTCAAGATCAAAGGTTCTTTTGTCAAGAATTAGGATCTTGCCATTAGCTGAATATGGTATCCTAATGCTCATTTGTCACAAAAAGTTTTCAATTTTCTCAGGAGTAGCATTGACATTTCACATGGCAACCCAACACTCATCCAAGGCTAGTTTATTTTTATCAGAGATTAAAGTAGTGCCATTAGCTGATGGGATAATAGATGGGGCCCACCATGAATTTACAAAGAATAATTCATACTATACACATAGTTCCCCCACACTAATTTTTTTAAAAGAATGCTTAGTTTCTCTAGGAGTAGTGACAACTCACCACATGGCATCATGAAGCTTCTCAAGATCAAAGGTTCTTTTGTTAGGAATTAGGATCTTGCCATTAGTTGATAGGATAATAGATGGGGCCCACCAAGTAGTTATAATGCAAGAAATGAACCTACCATGTATCATCTTATCACTCCTCAAGAGTAAACTTTTCCTATCAGACCTTCAAGCAGTACCATTAGATGAGAGGAGTGGTTCCCCCTTTCCTAACAAGAAAATTAGAGGTAGTTCCATAAGTGGACACAAGTCACCACCATGCTCCTTATAAGAGTCATGGGCATCATAAGGCATTGAAATTATGCCATAAATAGGATTTTATAAGAACAACTACACTCATGGGTTAGATCTCCTTAGTCAATTATAATGACCTCATCATGGGCACAAGTGCCTATTTCTAGGTGTCTTTCTCTCAAGAGGCCACTGTGCCTATATAAATAGGGATCTTTTCTTTTGTAAAGGGGGGATATTTAGATAATTTTTGGTACTAGATCAACCCTTGTAGTAGTCTAGTTTTAGAATATAAGTAGCTAGAAGTTATCTATCTTTCATTATAAGACCTTAGCAGGTGCCCCTCATGGGAAAGGATTGTACCATAGACTATGCCATTAGCCTTTTTGTATGGTGTCTTTCTACCCAAAAATGAAGAAGATGTGATGTTTTGTGTCAAATTGAGTGAGGATTTTTTACTATTTGTTATTTCCATTTTTCTACTTCTATAGTATTGATTCTAGTTTATATTATAGACTTTAATTCATGCATATGATTCTTTAATAGTCTATGATAATCAAAGATTCAATCTATTTTATGAAAATTGTAGGTTAATACTTTAAAGATTTCAATGCATCACCTTAGTTTATTTAAGTTTTATCTACATTTTATTATTATCCCTTTCTACGCCTAAATCAATTTGAAGAGCTAAATTTTAAAACCTTGGAGGTTGCTTTATAGACCGCATTCAAGTCCCATGTCTGTGAAGCTTCTCATAGAAGGTTATTTTCCTAGAGCAAGAGTTTTAGGCATTAATAGTTTATTCTTTTTTGACATGCTCAATGGGACCCAAACTAATAGTCTGATCAACTAGAAGCAAAATATTATGAGCCATAGGCCCTTTACAAGGTCATAAATAGTGAAAAAAACAAAATTTTTATCACCACCTCTAGTAGCTCCAAATCACCAAAGGACCACAAGATATATCATGACACAATAACTATAAAAAATGGCAATCCCAATGCCACAAAAAATTTTGTGGCATGGAATAGTGGTATCCCACTCATCCCTCCAGTGCCTCTAGATATGTGGGATCCTATTCATACTAATGATTTAAATGCACTCCCTAAATTCTTAGGGGAAGACTTCAAAACCATAGTGAAACATCTCTAAGATGTTGCAAATGTGTGCATTGTGAACTATGTTACACACAAACATGGCCTTAAGGATATTAACATCTTCTTTCAAAGGGAGAGCTCTTGATTGGTATCGATCCTTGCCACCCAACTCCATCACCACCTAGGATGACTTGGGTAACATATTATTTTAATGATTTAATGAGAAGGTAGACTAGTCATCTCTCTTGCAACAACTAATAACTATTAATAGATCCCTTTAAGAGGACATTATTGATTTCAATACCAAGTTTGAAAAGACTTGGAAAAGGATCCCAATAGTGTCATGACCACTCATAGGTATGGATATTATCTTATACCTTAATGCATTCAACTTGAACATAACCATCATGATCCAGTCTCTTGGGGGAAAAACACTGCTAGATCTGTATGACATAGCTATTAGAGCAAAGAATAATTTAATAGATGCTAATAATCTTCCCCCATAATCATCAATGCCAATGTTATTAGAAATATTGATGTCACTATAAGAAGAGTTACCAAACACCTGAAAATTAATGCCTTCCATATATATATATATATGCCTCGAGCAAACACATCTTCATATTCGCTATCCATGGATATGAATGACATGAAGACCATCATATGGAACTTCTCCAATGAGACCATAAATCTAAAAAGGTAGTAGGCTATGCCTTTAAAGCCCCTTTTATAAAAATACCATGAAAGGAAAGCACCCTACCAAAATAACTAGTACTAGGAAAGGTAGAGGTTGAATCATTAGGCACCAAAAATCATCAACTATCAAACCATCAGATGCAACCTATAAATAAAATTATTATAGTACCTGATCCTTTGCAAATGGTTTCACCAAATACAAATAGAGAACTAGTCATAAGACAAAAAAACTTGGTAGATGATTCAAATTCATAGTTCTTCCTATGCAATGATGTTCACACACCCTAGAGTTCCCCAAGAGGTAATCTGTAACAAAAGATCATAGAACAATTAAGATAAGGGAATGCCCTAAATTCATCTTCTTATGGATACTAATCCTTGAGGGTTGAAAATTTTATCTTATTGGCATAGATGTAGGGAATGTACTTAGAACAAAAAGAAGAAATAACCCTAGAGCACATGCTTTTCTCTTGGGTAGAAGGTGAAGATATAGTTTATGCAAGTGAGATCCTAGTGTTGAAGGCCTCACAAGTCCAATCAAACTATTTCACCCAATCCAAGAAAAGACAAATTGAGAATCTTCATAATGCCTAAAGTGACCTTTGAAAATAGATTGGGGCCCCAACCATGGCCTATGACATATCAAAAGTGGAGTGAAATAACATATAACAAGGTAAAGGACCCTGAGATGCCACCTTTGTGGTCATATAATGTGGTGGAATAATTAAAGAAAGTTCTAACCAATGTTTCTCTTTGGGATGTCCGATATATTCCTAAGTAGAAGTCTCTACTAAAATAATCCTTGGAAGATTGATAGAAGCCCTCACAGATAAAGGGGAAAGAAGCCATCATGAGTGCACAACCCCATGCATCATCTACATTCATCAACTCCAAAGAAGGGGTAAGCAAGACAAAACTAACACTTTTATATTTGACCCTCATATTAAGGAAGAAGCTATTGAAAAATTCCATGATTGATTTAGGAACCAATACCATGGTCATGCCCAAATAAATTATAGATGCATTGTAACTACAATTCAAACCCTTGAATAAAGGGGTGATGCTATTAGATGGGAATAAAGTTCAGATCATAGGTATCATCAGGGATCTTCCCTTAACATTATACTCTTGTTTAAGCATAATATTTCCCCAATAAGTTGTGGTGATTGATGTCCAACCAGAATTTAGACTATATTTATAAAGATATTTCACTACCAAGATAGGCATGTACTTGTCTTTAGATTGGTCCCATTTGATCCTAAGAACCAAATATGGCTCAAATTTGAAATTTTTGTTTGAGCCTTTGCATTGGCTATGGTAAATTTTGAAGCAATGCACACTTCTTCCTCTAATAAAGAGATGCATTGCATTGAAATTATAAAAGAGGAAGGAGTGACTAACAACATGAGCTTAGAGGAAGAATTCCTCATCAATGAATTCATTAAAAATGATCCTTTCATAATTTTTGATGCTACCAACCTAGGAAATTATGTGATCCATGATGAAGATGAGACCATCACTCAGGTCATGAAAAAGAATGAGGATCAAAGTAAATTTTTTGAAAGTGAGTTCAAATTTTGGACTATGTATTTTGATGTTGCAAAACACAAGACTAGCTCTAGGTCTGGTATCTGATTGATGTCTCCATCTAAGAAAGAGACCCTCCAAGGATTTCACTTCCAATATTCCTATACAAATGATAAAGCCAAATATGAATCCTTAGTCCATGACCTTAGTCTCATTGAACACATGAATATAAAAAAGGCTAAAGGTGTTCATTGATTTTGAGCTAATTATAAAGCTAGTGAGAGGAGTTATAACCATAAATAATGTTCATATGAGATCCTATTGACATCATATATTGGAATTGATTAAATCATTTAAATAATTCAATATCCAAATCATTCCTAGATCTATGAATTCAGAATCCAATACAATGGAGGTGATTAGCTCTCAATTTGATCTGGTGACTGATCTATTCACCAATGAACAATCGGTGTGGGTGATCATCTGACCCACCATCCTAGGTAATGATCACAAATATAAAGTGTTAAAAGGTGATGACCAAATTACCATGTTCCTTCAGCAATCATGAAAATTCATAGAGTAGTTACACCCAAAGATCAAGGAAGCGTATGAGGACTAGATTGTGCAACTAAAATCCAAAAAACCATCGAAGGGGCTCATCACCATGGATAATATGTTTGATTTTGATGATATCAGGATTGATAAATGAAAGTTTATCATAGATAAAGGTGACTACTCTGAGTTTGATGTTAAATGTGGAATAAAATTGAAAGTGGGAAAAAAAGTTTCCTAAAAGGATAAGGAGTGATTGATTTCCTTCTACAACTAGTATGAAGGGGTGATGGACTAGACCTATGATGATTTAAATGGGTATGATTGTGGGGTCATACAACACACCATATATTTGGTCGAAGGGACAAAGACTATTTGGCAAAACCAAAGGCTGTAACACCCAAAAATTGAGTCTCTTATGGCTTAAGAGTTAAGGAAATTGATCGACTCATGAATCATATACCCAATCAAACATTCAACTTGGGTGTTTAACTTGGTCCTAGTAATGAATGAGAATGGAGAGATCAAGATATGCATAGAATTCTAGGAATTGAATAAATCATACCTAAAGGATCATTACCCCCTTCCTTATATGGAGCAAATTATCCAAACATTGATGGGCACAAAAAAGTTCTCTCTACTAGATGGCTTCTCAGGATACAACCAAGTATGGGTAAATGAGGAAGTTCAACACAAGACCAATTTCACCACAAAGTGGGGAACCTTCGCTTATGTAAAGATGCCTTTTGGACTATCTAATGCTAGAGCTACTTTCTAGTTGGATATGTATATAGAATTTAAAGTCTTGTCAATAAGATCATCCTCATTTACCTAAATGACCTCACTATGTTATCCAAGAAGAAGGAAGACCATTTAGACCATCTAGAGAAGATTTTTCAAAAATGTCAAGAGTTCAGGGTGTCTCTTTAATCCAAAACTTAGAATTTCTAGTTGACAAATATTTCAATAACATAGAAATAAAACAATAACAATGAATTCTCTGAGAAGAGACGTCATATTACTTAAAAATTATAGATATAAAACATATGCTTATATCTGAGAAGAGATGTCTACCTTCCATTTTTGGGTTATAATGCATTTATACATATTTTGAAAACATCAGGGGATTTAGTGGCTTGAGGAATTAATAGATGATGATTTAAGACTGAGTGGCTCGAGAGAAATAACTATCACTGACAAATTAATGTCCCTGAATTAAAAAAATATAGCGCTCGAGGACATAATGGCTCAAGGAAATAACTATCACCGACAATGTGACTTCCAAGAATGAAAATAATACAAAATTTGATGAATTAACTGTCACCTGACAATTTAGTGTCCAAGATTTAAAATAATACAAAGCTATGCGCAACCCTACCCGGTCTACCAATCACCCGCTCTAGGGCCTTACAACAACCGCTTAGGCAGCCACGGTCCATTATACTGCCACATCTTGGCACTCGTTATACCACCTAAATTGTCACCTGGATCATTCCTCCCTCTTTGAAAAGCAATGGTCCCCATTGTGTCATTATTCCCCATCAGGTGTGGTAGTTATGTCTTGATTTGATTCTTGATGCACACTTAGAAGGGACTATGGATTATGGAACTATGTGGGGCCTAATTGTTCACCATTTCTGTCTAACCATCAGTCTATGGATGGAAGGCCGTGAACTTCTTAAGCATGGTATCTATTTGCTTCTATTGTTGTGTTTTTAGGGTTGTAACATCGGCCCTTTTGGATTCATGTGGCTTGACCACCATGATAACAAATTTCTTGGCACTAAGCAGAGAGATAGATGTGGAAGGTGGTACTTTTGGTACCCTATAACACTATGTTCCAAGAGTGAGAGTGATCCATCTATTTATTGATTCATATATACCATGTCGATCATACATGAATGGCTAACCAAAGAGTACATCACAAATATCTAGATTGACCACATCATATAAGACCTCATCTTGGAAAGGTTGTATTTCATATGAGAGAAGACATTGGTGGGTGACATGGAGGTTTCTCTCTGGACTCAACCATCCAATACTATATGGTTTTGGGTGAGGCTTCATGGATAGATTTAGGCTTTTCACAACATTAGTAGAGATTAAATTCTTTTGACTTTCACTATCAAGAATGAAATGTAGAGGCTTACCTTTCACCCATAACTTAGAGTGAAACAACCTTTCCTTGTCATCTAGCATCTCGTCGTGTATCTGTGATGAAGCTACAATGGATTCAAGATTAGCATCTATAATTTATTCTTCAACCTCTTCGACTATAGGGTCTATATGAGGTAGAGTAGTAGATGTTGAGGATGGTGACTCAGAAAGTAGTTATTTGATAGCTCGACATTCTTCTTTAGAGTGAGTTCCAGATTTGTGATAACCACACCACTTCCCAGTCTTTCCTTCCTTTTGCTTCCAATTTTGGCCTCATGTTTGACCTTCTTTATCACTTTTCCATTTTGAAGACTGATTCTTTATATCGATTCTTCCATGCTTCTGCTCAATCTTTACTTTGAACTTGTATGCCTCACCGATGGTTTCCAAATTGAAGAGTTCCATTTCTCCCCATATGTACCATTGTAATCCACCATGATATTTGAGAACCTTGTGTTTCTCACTTTCTTAGATGCCCAGTCTCACAGATAGAGAATGAAAAATGTCAGTGTAATCTTGGACAAATTTTTCCTTACCTTGGCGAAGTTGCTGCCACTGTATGTACAGATCATCATACACTCCGATGGGATAGTATTCTTCTTTTACTACTTCTATAAAATCATCCCAGGTAGGTTCCACCCCAAGGCCAATGATATCCATACTGAACCTCTTTTTGTACACTTCCCACTAGTTTTTCATGGGCAATGATGATTTCAAAAGAACAAAAGTGATCTTTTCTCCATTAGTGAACTTATTTATAGAGAAGTAGGAAGACAATTGATCCAACCAATTTTCCACTACATGAGCATTGATTTTTCCTTCAAATGTGGGAATATCAAAATTTACCTAAAACTTGAATGGTGTTGGGGCATTGAAAGGAAGTTCCCTCAATGAGGAGCCAAGATGTGTAGTCGTGGAGCCAAAATTTCCCTTCGAAAGTGTTTGAAGAATTTGAGAAAATTATTGGAGCATCTATGATTATTACCACTAGAGGGATTCATTCACTATTTCCTTGAAAGGATTGAATGTCTCAGTGTCATCTACCATTTGAAGTCATTTGGGGCACATAGGTGGAATGTTTGGAAGCTCTATCGCTTCCCACCCAAGTTTCGTGTATCTTGACCTCGTCTTCGGGATCATACACTCTCAAGACAAACCGCTCTGATACCACTGATCTAGAACTCAAAAGTTCTAGTTGAAGAATATTTCAATAGCATATAAATAACACAATAACTATGAATTCTCTGAGAAGAGATGTCATATTACTTAAAAATTGTAGATACAAAACATACGCTTATCTTTGAGAAGAGATGTCTGCCTTCCCTTTTCAAGTTATAATGCATTTATACATATTTTGAAAACATCAGGGTATTGAGTGGCTCAAGGAATTAATGGGTGATGATTTAAGACTGAGTGGCTTGAGAGAAATAATATTACTGACAAATTGATGTCCCTAAATTAAAACAATACAACGCGTGAGGACATAATGGCTCGAGGAAATAACTGTCACCGACAATGTGACTTCCAAGAATGAAAACAATACAAAATTTGAGGAATTAATTGTCACCTAAAAATTTGGCATCCAAGATTTAAAATAATACAAAGATATGCACAACCCTACTCAGTCTACTAGCCGCCTGCTCTGGGGCCTTACAACAACTGCTTCGACAGTCGCAGTCCATTGTACCACCGCATCTTGGTGCTCGTTGTACCACCCGAATTATCACCTGAATCACTCTTAACCCTAAGAAACATATTTTCAAAGTCTTTCAAGGCAATTTGATCTGATACATAGTATCCAAATAAGGGATCTCTATTGACCCAAATAGAGTTAAAGCTATCAAGGATTTATTCTTTCCAATCAATAAAAAGGGGTCCAATCTTTCTTAGGAAAGATCAATTTCATCAGCCAATTCATATATGACTTTACAGGATTGGTAAGGCCAATAAAGTTGATGCTAAAGTAATATCAAGCCTTTAAATAGACCATGGAAGGGAGAATATCATTTGATAAGGTTAAGGAAGCAATATCCACTACCCCTGTGCTAGTCAATCTTGACTTTTCAAAATATTTTATTATGTATGTCTATGGGAGAAAACATAGCCTAGTAGCTATGTTAAATCAAAATGAAGAAGTGAACACCTGATCACTTTCTATTTAATAAATTTACATGGGTATGATGTTAACTATAATTTTATTGAAAAATAAGCTTTTTCCATTGTCAAAGGTCTCAATAAGTTTAGACACCTAGTGGTAGGAAATAAAATAATGGTATATATGGCATATTCTAACATCAAAGAATATATAATGGAAGGAGAGATCAAAGAAAAAGGTCAAATTAGATCACTAAGATCCTAGAATATGATGTTGAAGTTAGGTCGATCAAGGTGATCCAAGGAAGAGGGCTTTATGAATACTTAGCCCAATACATATATGCCTCGATAGAAGAACACGACACATTGGAAGCAATTCTACTAAGCCAATTTTAAATCAATAGGTCTTAGGCTATCGAGAGAACTCATTTCATGAAAAAAAATAATATCTTGATGGTCTCCCTATACATAAAAAGTGATTCTATAGGTTTCAAAGGGCTAGCTATACATTGGTCCAAGGAGTCCTATTCAAGAGAAACTTTGATAGAGATATGCTTTGATGCATCAAAAAGCACCAAGGTAAGATGATACTATGGGATATGTAATTTTCCCCTCCAAGTGGCCATTCATTAATAAAGATCACTAAAACTAAGATCATGTGGACAAGATACTACTAGCCAACCATGTTTGCAGATTACCATCAGGGAGTCAAGAAATGACAATAATGTCAATTCTTCATTTGGAAGAGAAAGAATTCATCCATGTCACTAAACATAATTGTGATTGATGAACCTTTGCTTAGTGGGGCTTATATTTCATCAGGATGATCAATCCCATTTCTAATATAAACCATAAATGGATACTAATAGTCATTGATTATTTCACTAGCTGAACTGAGGTAGCCCTGATGGAGGCAACTAAAAATATGATCCTCAACTTCTTAGAGGAACTTGTAGAGAGGTTTGGCCCACCCAAAATAATCATTTTAAATAATTCAAAGGCTTTCTTTAGTTCCAATATTTTTGAATTCATACTCTAAAATGGTATTTCCCTGAAGATTTTGTCTAACTACTACCCATAAGGGAGCGGGTTAGCTAAATCAACAAATAAGAATCTCATTAGGATGATCAAAAGGATGGGCACTAAAAGACAAAGGGAATAGCATGTGTATTTAAAAATGGCTCTATGGGATAACCAAAGTATAAGAAAATCCTAAAGACATCAACATATGAACTAGTATACATGAAGAAGGTGACCATGCCTATTTAAATAGAGATTCTTGCCTTACAACTTTTGAAAGCTATTGAGATCGCAAAGAATGGAGTGATGGGGGTTAGGCTGGTGGAATTACTCAAAATCCAAGAAGTGAGAGAGCAAGTAATTGATGTCAAGGTCACCCAAAAATAATCAATCAAGTGATGATTTGATAAGAAATCATCAGACCGAGGTTTTAAGCCAATGGACTTGGTCCTCAAATATGATTAAAAGGTCATGAAGCCAATACAACTTGCAAAATTATATTCCCTATAGAGGGGTCTATTTTGCATCATTAGTGATTTATAAGGTAATTCATTCAAGTTAGAAGAGGAATAAGGAAATGCATTAGAGATTTCAATTAATGGAATCAACTTAAAACACTTCAACTAATTTATCAACCTTCCCCTTAGATATAGTTAGTTAGTTTCCCTTCTTTGTTGTTGTTTCCCTTCGTTCACTCATTTTCCTTTCTTTGATTGTTGTTTCCTTTTGAATAAGTGTCATTAACACAAGTGACTCATCCTGTTACTAGGTGTCCACTCCCTAGATCTCGTTATTTTTTGAAACATTATTTGAAAAACCGTTATCTACCCACTCCCCTAGCCATTAATTCTAGATTCTCCATATTGCATGAGTCCCCATAAGGATTACCACAAAATATATTTTGGGATGTTATTTAAGTTGTATACCACCCTTGTAATTTATGGGGTTCTCTAATTCAAATTTTTCATGATGATCATGCTTAGAATCATTAGATTATAAATACCCCTCTCTCCATTAGGCTAAACACTTAAATTCTTTGAGAATTCCAAGAGCACTGAGTGACATAGAGAATATTAAATAGAGATATTTGAGCTAAGAATTGCAAGATTATGAATGAAAAATCAATACCTAACATTTTATTTAGAGCTAAGAGAGTACTTGAGAAGAGTTTCTAATATGGATACTTTTACATTCTCATATGTTAGTGGAAACCATCCGAGGAAGTAGAGAAACCATGGGTTAGGTGGTCATGGAGATCTTCCCCCATAGTACATAGTGAGAAAATCATATGCCTTCACTTTCACTCAACCAAGTCTTAAATTGTTGAATATCAAAAGCATCATTTAGGGATGCTCCAAGGACCCTTCATTTATCCTATATTATGCTAATGGGATCTTCAATCTCAAATTAGTAAAGAACCCAAAGAGCCTGAGGGAGGGTGATAACACCCAAATGATAAAAAAGGTTAGAATAAATTACTATGAGTCATTCAGGTATAGGATTTAGAACTCTGCACTAGCCTAGTACATGGTGCCTCTTGTGAACCCATGCCTAGAGATCATCACCTTATGTACATACATATATGACACCAGTACTAGTGTTATTATAGGTAATAACCACATAAAAGATAATGTCAGTGCCAATGCCATAAGGGAGATGCTCTAACTCGTGAGTAATGCTAATGAAAACATTTGTAGTATGGAGAGCCTACATAATATCTGGGACACTAAGGTCTACAAGATAGATTTCATCAATTTATTCCTCTAGAGAAACTATGTTTAATCACCTCCTCTGCCCATTGCCCTCATAAGTTTTATGACATAAGACATGAAAGATAACCTTTTTATGTTGGAATTTATCTTTGGGATAGACTTAGATGTTAATGTCATCAACTTACAATTGGGGGAAATATTTGTTTTGAAGATGGGGATCAAAGAGAAGGTGTATAAGATGGACTTTATAGATGCCATTACCTCTACCATATATAATGAGTTGGTAAACTTTTCAACATAGAATACCTTTCAATATTCCTCCTTCCTCTAGCTAATTGTATATCGAAAATCCCACTTCTTCTCTTCATAATTCACCTTCAACTCCATTAAGATGATCACCCATCCTAACATAGTGATTCCTGTAATAGTGTGAACCCACATCCTATCAACCATGTAGGAGTACTATAAGTTTTGAGAGTCCTTCCTATCCCTAATAGTGATTGACCTTAGTCAAGAGACCATCACCTTTAAAATTATAGATAACTAGAGTTCATGGCTAACTGATGATAAAAATTCCAATTGAATAGTTATTTAGTACCTATTTCACCTTCATTCAAGTGTAAGGATTTAAGGAGGAGCCATTCTAGCTCCTGCACCTACTCATAGATAGGACCCTAACCTTGGATTTGGCTCATCATCTTGATGTGGTTGACTCAATCTATGGTGTGGGATTTAAAAATAAGGCCATTTATGAATTTCCATTTTCAAAAGGGGGTATCATAATAGTAAAGTGGCTATAGGAGTGCTTGCATATAGTCAAGCTAACAGAGCTTGGTCACGACTAGATTGATGATAAATGGAACTATGAACCTATTAGTCATATATCTACCTTAAATATTACCACCCCATTAAATCATGAGACCTAACCATACCTCAAATAATGAATGTTATTAATAGAGGATGATATCAAATATTATGTATATCTATCCAAGATCATGTCGGATACCTACAAGCTATGGGAGTCCTTTTATGAAATAGTCTGATAGTTTGACCCAATGAAGAAATTGACAAAGGGACTAAGGGTGTAGCTCATCCAAAAAGACTAGATCCAAGAGAAAATAGATGCCTATTGGAAATATAAGAAGCAAATTGGCAAGCCATTTCTAAATTTTGAGGATGTGGACATAAAAAAAACATTTGAAAACATCTGGGATGAGCATTATGAGGTATAATCTCTAGCATAAGGAGAATTATCTATAAAAGAAGAAGAAGAAGAAGAAGAAGAAGAAGAATAAGAGGAGGAGGATACTCATTTTGAGGAACATGAGGATTCCCTTATGGAAAAAGAAGTTATGGTGATCTAGAAGCCCATAAACTAGCCTCCTCCTCTGTACCCATACCCAACTACCCCATAATAGTGAGAAGTCTCTTTAGGGCATCTTATGGTAGGGTCATATTAGTTTGAATGACTTGAGGCACAAGTTTCCAGTCCTTCCCCTAAGAAACCATAAAATAAGGTATGATTTTACCAGCCCTTTCTTTACACCTCTGCAACATTATTCATTCCTTGTTCATCCTCCATTATTTCCATCAAGATTGAGATACTCTCCACTGCCTAACCAGTCACCTCCACTATGCCATTTTCATCTACATAGCCTATGACCAAGCTCATTTCACTTTCCTCAACACATCCAATCACTTCCCTTGTGCTATTTCTCACTCCACCCTCATCATCCACATCATCATCTATTATGGTATAATTACCTTCCACGCCACTTTATGACCTCCCACCTTTCTCTCCATCCACCCTATCCCTTCACCCACTCACCTCTGAAGGAATAGTATCAAGTGACCATTCCTTTTGACCTTTCATAAGGATCCCCCTTTATGAGAGAAAATATTTATTTATAGGAGTAGTTTCATTAGAAAATGGAGAATGCTAAAAAATATCAAGAGGTCAGGGTAGATAAAAGAAGAGGAAAATAGTAATGCCTTTGAAGTGCCCCATATGCAATCATTCTTTGATTTGGCATAACAATCTCTAATGATTGAACACATGGCACCCCAAGTAGTCAAACCCCATGAATAGATGCAATTGGGGGACTAATCAATACACACTTTCAACCTCAACCTTAGCTAGGCCAAACCCACTGACAGGGTCAAATTGATGGAGAAAACACAAAATTCCATCATTATGGACTATATCTAGGCTGGCCAATGGTTGGAGAAGAAAAAGTTGTAACTCATAATAGTGAAATTTATGATCAATCACCTTAATGTTGAGGCCAAAGCAAAAGACGTAGAGCTCAATATAATGAGGTCTAACCTTCAGATCTGTGTCACCACTAAGACCTCCCAAGTAGAGGCTAGTCAGAGGGACCAGCTATGGATTTAATTAGCTAAATTGAAGACCAAGATAGATGGTATAGAGTAGAAAAAGGTGACCATAGAATCTAAGATACAATAAAAGGTTTTAGAGTTTTTGTAGAACTATTAGAGTCTATTGGACTCTAATAGAGTGCATCAATAATTACATCAATAGATGAATTAGGTATCCTCAGCTAAGGACCAAGAGATCCTATAATTGAAGAATGGCCTTGCTACCCACTCCTAGACCATATGGATCCTTGCCATGGTCTAGAAATTGTATGTATCTTATTAGGAGAGAATTAATAATACATCTATAAATTTGAATCTAGTGCTTGGGTTGATCATGGACTTATATAGGCTAAGCTCCCAAGTGAGAACGTCTATAGATTAGGTCTTTACCTTCATGTCCCCAAAATTTCAAGACTCACATCTTCTAGTCTAGAAGCTATATGGTGAAATGAATGGGATGCTATTAGTAGTAGGGGTGGATAACTAAAGGCAAGTAGTAGTGAATTTTAAAGAGTTTTTAAGCTATAATAAGGTAGTGATAAAGTACAAGGCATTCCTTAATGCCTTAGATAAGGTAGTCTAGGATAGAAAGGGGCACATTGAATAGTTGGTCTAGTTGGGAATCCCTTATCCATTCCTTATGGACAACACCATCCTCTCATAGGATAAAATAAAAGAGCTATTGGAGTAGAATTAAAATGACCAAACTATGTTTTCATCTCTCAATCAATTTCCAAGTGTCTCCAAGGTGGAGGCCATAGTACAACCACTCACCCAGCTAGAATTTCAAATGCTATTAGTTATTCAGGGCTTGAGCAACATATCCTTTAAGGATATCATTGATTTGGATAGATATTTTTAGGCTCTAAAAAATAAGACTCGACCCAAAGAATAATAATGGACACCTTTGAAGGTCAATCTTTAGAACTTGTAAGTTTTGTAAGCTATACCCCCTTTTTTTAGTTTTGCCTTGACTGGTCTACAAAACTAGAATTTTGGGTCCTTTTATCTATAGGCAGATTCCCCTTTGAGTCATTAAGAATTGTGGATTTTTATCCACATTTTGGCATTTTTGAGTGATTAACATTTAGTCATAGATGTGCTTGGTGAGGTTCGACAAGTATGCTTCAACATTTTCTTTTCTTAGGGCCCTTTTTGGTATTTTTGTTTAAGTATTAGCTTCCTTCCATAACTACCACATAGTGGCCTGACACTCATTTATCACAAGAAGTTATTAGTTTACCTAGGAGAAGTGCCAAAATTCCACATGACAACCCAACACTCATTTAAGGTTGGTATATTTTTATCAAATCTTAAAATAATTTCATTGGAAAATGGGATAATAGATGAAGCCCACCATATAGTTACAAATAGGAATTCAAACTTTACACATGACACCCCCATGCTTATTTTTGTAAAATAATGCTAGGCTTCTCCAATAATAGTGCCAACTTGACACATGGAATCACAATACTTCTTGAGGTAAAAGGTTCTTTTGTTAAGACTTGGGATTATTCCATTGGTTGATGGCATAATAAATGGGGCCGACCATCTAGTTATAATGAAATAAGCAAACCCACCATACATCATCAAGTGTTCTTTGAAAGAACTTTTCCTATTAAACCTTTGAGAAAAGCTATTGGATGAGAGGAGTGGGTCCCCTTTTCCTAAAAAGCATGCTAGAGGCGATTCCATAGGTGGACATGTGTCACCACCATGCTCTTTATAAGTGTCATGGGCATCATAAGGCATTGTAGTTGCACCATATCTAGGATTTTGGAAGAATAACTACACTCATGAGTTAGAGCTCCTTAGTTAATTACAATGACCTCATCATGGGCACAAGTGCTTGGTTCCATGCGTCTTTTTCTCAAGAGGCAAATGCACCTATATAAGTAGGGCTCTTTTCTTTTATAAAGGGGAGATTTTTAGATAATCATTGGTACTAGAGTAGCCATTATATTAGTCTAGTTCTAGAATAAAAGTAACTAGTGATTATTTTATCTTTCATTATAAGACCTTAGCAAGTTCCCATCATGGGAAAGGATTGTACCATATACTATGTTTTTGACCTTTTTGTATGGTGTTTTTATACCCAATAATGAAGAGGATGTGATTTTCTATGTCAAATTGAGTGAAGATTTATTACTATTTGTTATTTCCATTTCTCTACTTTTATAGCATTAATTTTGGTTTATATTATAGAATTTAATTCATGCATATGCTCTTTTAATAGTCTATGATATTCAAAGATTCAATCTATCTTATGCAAATTATATGTCAATACTTCAAAGATATCAATGCATCACCTTAGTTTATTTTAGTTTTATTTATATTTTATTATTATCCCTTTTACCCCCAAATCAATTCAAAGATTTAGCTTCTAAAACCCCAGAGGTTGCTTTATAGACCACATTCAAGTCCCACATCTATGAACCTTACCATATAAGGTTGTTCACCTAGAGTGAGAGTTTTAGGCATTAATAAACACCTGATTACTTTCATGAGCACAACCTTGAAGGATACAAAGTTGAGGTATTATACCTTGACAAGCATGCCTATGCCCTGATTGAGGCTATGAATAAGTTTAGGGATTATATTATCAAAAATAAAGTACATACCATTGTCATAGATTCAACTATAGGGCTCATGCTCGGGCAAAATGAGTTAAGATAATGTAGAGGTCAATAGATGAATAAATTACAAGAATATGATTTTGAGATAAAATATACTTTGCATGGATAATTTACAAGAATATTATTTTGAGATAAAATATACTGAATTTATTTGAGGCTAAGGCATTACTCAATTGATCATTTAAATTGACCCAATAATCACCATGGTGCAAGTGGACCAATCATAGATAATCCATCAAGACTGATATGATCCAGTTGCCCACTACCTCTTTTATGGGAATCCTCCACTATTTTAAAATCAAAATGATTGAGTGGGGGGGGGGGTGAATCAATATTTAATAAAATTTACAACCTTAATTTATCATTCATGAACTATCAAAGCAATATAGTGAACTAGCAACACATCAAGAACATTTATATGAGCATGAGACAAGATCATAACACATAGAACACTTATTTGAGTGGGAAACATTCAAAGGGATTAAAAACTAATGATATATACAAATTGAATAAAATTATATAATACAAACATCAATATTTAGTGAAGCACCGACTTCACATGGAACACCAACCCCAACTAGCCAAACACCCACTTGACTAGGCTTTAGTAAGCACCTACTTGCAAGGAGGCACCAACCCCAAAGATGAATAAAAAAAATTAGCCACATAATTAATTTTATCATTTTTATGACATATTTTTTCACAACCAACTGATGATGACCACCTCTTCATCTCTTCACACTCTTATCCCTCTCAAACTACCTTCTAGGCTCCTTTGCTTAACTAGGTCTCTTCAAGATAGATTAGGTCATTTGACCTTGATAGTCATCTTTAGTACCCATGTTATATCTTCATTATAGTTTATTTTCACTCTTATGATTTTATAAAATACATCCTTTATATCATAAAAGTTCTATATCTTCCACTTCAACTCATTCATTCTCTAACTAGATAATTAGACAGATTAGGCCTTGTTCTTATACTAGGCTCTTGCTCATACACCTATTGGTCAGCCATACACACTTTTCCATTTATATTTTAAATATAATATGCCTTATGACATTAAAAAATAATTAATCCAACATTATAAGAGGTTGGTCATATCATATCATACCAAAACCTCTTTTAGGCCTTAAAGAGACATAATTCAATTAGGCCTTCATTAGCACACGTTACCCTTTGATCTTCCTTGAGCACTTTAAAACTTCATAAACTATATGAAAAATTTAAATTCCAATTAAATATACCCATACTAATATCCTCTTATGTACATGTCATCTTTTAGTTCTAATCACCACTTGAAGCATGCCATTAGTACTGTTCACAATTACGTATGTGCATACCAAAAAAGTCTGTCTTGAATTACTAAAGGTAAAACACTAAATAGATAAAAAAACCATGGGAAAAAATAACATATTCAAAAACATCACAACCTCAAGGTAATAAAAAAATTAATTAAATACTTTATCTTAGGGTATACATGCTGAAACTCTTCCCTACAAAAAACTCACTATGAATTTCCAACTAGCCTCAAAACATAGTAATGGAAACTTGAACTTATGAAACTTGAAGGGACACACTAAAGGACTTATAATTAACTAAAATTATTATAAAACATTTAAAAAAAAACTTAAACAAAAATATCATAAGTTATAGTGGAAATATTGGTCTTGTAGACCAATCTCATGTCCTCACTGTACATAAACCTCACTGAGCTAAACCAGTCAACTTGTGAGCAACATTTTTATATATACAATGATCTAAAGAAATCATACCTATAATTAACATGTATTATAGGTATTTAAAAAATTATTCATGCACTTTTATTCATCACTATTCCATGATAACACATCCCTAATCATCTTCTCACTTTTTCTTGGGTTTCTCACTATTTGCACCATTATGCATGTTAGTGATAGGTTGTATTGGATGGTTGGTTTACCACATATTTGTGATATAAAATAATAATAAACCATCATGGACACAAAATATAAGTCTAAAAAATTTTCCTCCATCTATTTAGTAATATTGACTTGGTTATCTCTAATTGCTATAATAAATCTATGAGAAACTAATACTTTCCTGTAGGGTCTACTCACACACTTGACACACTAATCACACCTAGAGTTGCATGGGAGATTTTAATATAACCTCCAATCACTTAAATACCCATAAAAATCCATTTTGAGCACTTTAAAACAACTTATTTCATATTGGGTCACTATTAGGGTTCTTTGAGGGTTTAAACCATCTTTTACTGTTAGCAACCATTCATAAAACTTAGCTCCTAATTTCAGAAACTAATGGCTATAAATTTGATCTAGGACCCTTACCCATATAACATAAAATATTTATGTTCCCATGTATAAGTTACACATGCCAATGATGTCAGGATCCTAATCCTTAAGAGTACACTTGATTACCTTTGTATAAGCAACTAAACACGGAATTAAACTAGAAGTAATATGTAACTAGAATTTAGAGACAACACAGAATATGAGAAACAATAAAATTTGTATTAACACTCTTCCAAAAGGAAATACAATGAAGAAATCACACTCTTTCCACACCTCTTGGGTGTACAGTAATTCTCCCTCAAGAGTTCTCTCTCTCAATCAATTACAATCACAACTCAATAACCGGGTTGTTCCCCCCACCAGTTAGTGACAATCAACCCAATGGTTGTTGTTGCCTACTACCAATCCACCAAGTACCATCAAGTACTCCAAGTAGATCTCCTTGATCTTGCATACCTACAGATCTAACTGATCTTACTTACCATGTAGATCTCCCTAATCTTGCTACTTGCAGATCAATTGATCTTACACTTGAAAGGATCTCTTCCTTGTCCTTGTCCTTGATTACAATACAGCCCCATGGGTCTCTTAAATAGATCCCAAACCAAACAATAATTAGACTTCCCAATTACAATAATTAGAAACACAGACTCAAGACTAAAATTAGTCTTTACATGTAAACTAACTATCCATCTAAAATTAGACCAGTTTTGGACACACACAAGTGACCGACATCGGTTCTTATCTAACCAATGTTGGCCGAACCCTAACCAATGCTGGTTATTGTGTAGCTGAAGATGACCAACATCGGCTGGCCTAACCGATGTCAATTACTTTGACACTCAACAACCTCCACCCACCATTTGCATAACAGTGAAGCTTTTAGCTCCACAACCTAACAAACAAACACTTTAAAATCCTTCTCAAATTGAGAACCCTTTATTTTATGCATTTGAGAGACCTCAAAATCACTTTTCATGCCTCTTGAAAAATTTGACCTCAAACTTGGTCAAAACACCTAGGAAAATTTATCACAACACTAGAAATTATCACATTCTCATTCTTATGTTTAAATCTAAATTTCATACCTCATTTTCCACCATCTCTCTCTTTGCTCTCTTAGACCTTGACCTAAAAACCATATTAGGCCTTGAATTTGACCTTCATGCCTCTTTCCATGTGATTTCCACCTTATTATCAAAATCAAGAAACCTCTCTCATTATCAAAAACTATCTTAAATCCTTTATATGCATTGAAAATATCTCATGACACCTCATTAGATCAGGTAAGGTCTAGAAATAGTCTAGTTACAGACTTGGACTTAAGGTCTTACAGTTGTAAGCTCAACTTGAAACTCTCTTGAGTGATCCATTGCCTCATATGCATACTCAAACAACCTTATAAAATATAGTATGCCTCTATTCATCCATCTCAACAAGCCACCATGCTCAAACCTTCTCACTAATACTCTACATACCATGAGTAGTTTCATGACTACGCTTCTCAAGCACTTGAAACTTGATAACTGGCCTTGAAACACTCTTTGATGATTCTATACCTTGATCACATGATTTACATTCTCCTCAAATTTTTTTATACCTCTCAATGATACTATAAAAAATAACATTCTTTAATGACCTCATGAACACCTTTCTTAAGAACCTTTGACATCAATGCCAAACTTTAATAATAGGTGCAATACTCAATAGTCTCCCCCTTTGTTATTGATGGAAAAACATATTGTATATTGATCATACTTATCTCCCAATTCTGGTCTTTCTCCCCCTTTGACATAAATGACAAAGTGATATGTGCAAATCCTTGGATCACACTCCTTACAACCAAAATAATCAACACATATGATTGAGTTTATGAAGCATAATACAAACATGCTCCCCCTATATCCATGCATAACTTCTTAGAATAACTTACATATTCTTGGAGTTAATAAACCTGATTAGCTCCCCCTAAGTACTTTGTCTTCTTAAATGATTTATAGGGATATGAATTACACCTAATTCCTATCTTAGGTGTTCTAATGTTACTTTTGGAAGTGGTTTGGTCAAGATGTCTAGAATTTGATCACGTGTAGAAACATACTCAAGTTTGAAACTTTGTTCACTTGCCTACTATCTTATAAAATGATACCTGAGGGGAATTTTATTTGTCCTTGAGTATGTGATAGGTTTATTTGAGATGCTTATAGCATTTTTATTGTCATAATAGATAGGGATAAGACCATCATACTCCACATTGTAGTCTTTTAGGGTCTATCTCATCCATAAGACTTGAGTGTAGCATGAAGTTATTACAATGTACTCAACCTCATAAATTTATAATTCTATTGACAGTTTACTCTTTCTTATCAATGAAATTAGGCACCCACCTAAGAAGAAATCTCCTCCACTAATACTCTTCCTATCATCTATACTTCCTACTTAGTCTACATCTATGTAGGTTATCAAATTGAACTCCTTGTTTCTTGGATACCACAATACATATTACATAGTCCCTTTGAGATATGTGAGTATCATTTTAACTACTTGTATATGGTTCTCTTTTGGATCTTCTTGAAAACTTCCCATAAGACCTACTACTTGCATGATGTTAGGTTTAGAGGTTGTGATGTATAATAAACTTCCAATCATTGACCTATATGATGTCTAATTGATCCAAAGGATATTTTTAGATGTTCCCTAGATTTATTTAAATGTTGTCCATTATGTAGAGCTCATCAAGAGCTTTTTGGCAACTATTGGAATGCAAAAAAGGGGCATCATATGCTCTAATTATCATTGGTCAAAGTTTGGTCAATAGGTGATCAAATCTGGTCAAACTAAAAAAAATTATGGTCTTGGAATATTTATTCAATAGTTTTATAGTGTATAACTCATCACAATATTTTTGACATATTTTTAATGGACCAATTTCAAGTTTGTATGCAAAAGTTATTGCCAATCAAAGTTATGGTCAATACTGATAAAATTGATGACATGGCAACATGGACAAATTAAATGTTGGCACATGGAAAAATTAGCATGGGACGTGTGTAAATTTTTTTAGGTGACACATGGCATAGACTAGTCAATTATGGAGCATTTAAATAAATAAATAAATTATTATTTACCTTATCCCACATATGAGGCTTATTTAAAGGCATAGATAATGGTGAATCCCACATATATGGGATAAGTGTGGGGATAATGTTAAATCCTACAAATATTGGTCTTAGGATAATTATGAATATTATTTAAAATTTGGAAAGGACAATCATCTAAGCCCACCTTTTTTGACCTGTAAACCTATATAAATGGTTGGGAGGGGTCATTTGAAATCATAATCAAAGTGTGAAGAACAACACATAAGACTTGAGGATAATCAAGTAGATCTAAGAGATAGAGATAAGAGTGAGATTTGAGAGCTTGAGCTAAGTGTTAGAGATGGGAGTGATAGCTAAGAGCTAGAGCCAGAGCCAGTTGCCAAAACTAGAGCCAGAGGACATCAAAAAATTTAGTTATAGGTTGAGAACCCCCACTAGGGATAAATAATTTACAAAGTGAATTTTGAATAAATACTCAATTAGTGCATCCTTTGATTATGACTCAAAGATGTAGCCCAGATTGGTTGAACTCTGTTATCAATTTTGGTTTGCATATTGTTTGTGTGACTCATTCTTATTGCTTATTATTAGTTTTTAGTGCTGATTTTAATTATTATGTCAATTTAAAGTTAATTAATGGGAAACTGAGAATTTATAAATCATCCATAAAAATAGAGCAATTGGTGTATTTTTGGACACTGCTTGTTTATAGATCAAGTTTGGTATTAGAGCTAAGTTTGTGTTGGTATAATTGTGATTTTATTCACATTGTATGGAATACTATGGATCTAATGCTAGCTCAAGTTCAGTTGTTACTAAATACCATTTTCATTATATTTATGTAATAATTTCAATTAAAATAACCATGATAACAAGATGCATAACAAAGATAAGAGTTATAGATCAAGAAGATCCAATAGAGCATTGATTCTCTATAGGCAAAACTATAGAAAGAACATCATCAAAAGAAGTGAATGCAAGTAAGGTCAAAATTCTATGGATAATACTCCAAATGAGGTCACATTATGGATCAATAATGGAATATACATATTCAAAAATATCTAACCTGGTACCAGTAGAGATGCAAAGCAAAGGGGAAGATACTTATTAGAGAATCTGCAAAGCCTAGTTCTCCTAGGCATCAAGCAATAAATGAAGGATTCATTCGAGAGATGCTACCAAGTCAGGTACTATATATTATGATGCATTTAGAAAATGAAATCAGTTCTTTTAACTATATTAAGAATGTTTAACTCCATACATTCATCAAGTAATTATGCTGATACATTTGAGAAGCACACAAGGGGAATAGATTTTAAGCTGCTGGCCCAGATGGGATTTAATGAAAAAGGCCTTGGCATTAATGGTCAAGGAATTATTTAACCTATTTAAGTTGTGAAGAGACCACTTTACACAAGATTAGGATATGGAAATGAAGGACAATCTTCCCAAGAAGCTGAACTGAAGAGTTACTCAAGTAGCAAGTCAAAACACAATGAAGAGCTGAAGGAAGCATTCTCAGAAGATGAAGAAGTTAAATATGATGATACATATTTAGATGACTTATCAAGGTATGAAAAGAGGAAATACTCAAATTTATATTATAATTATGCCAAAGAAATCCCTATAAGTATGATAAAGAGACATGTCAAATTAGAAAAGAAGAAGACTGATGAAATGAAGCTTCCTAAAGAAGACATGAAGTTTGGTTTTTACTTCAATGCTAAGGGCCACATGCTGAAAGAAGATAAAAAAATTCATCCACAACTTTAGGCAAACATTGTAACTTCATCTTCAGTTAATGAAAATATAGAGCCTCATCAAGAATAACCTAAGACAACATCAATTAGGGAGATGACAGTTAAGGACAAGCTGACAGTGCAGAATTTGTCACCTTAGAGAGGTAAACAACATTTCTTCAAAAGAATAATTGTTATGCATTCAAATATAGATGCTATTTTTGATATAAATTATGAAAATAATTTAATTTATGAAGATATTTTAAAAACCCTATGTTTGAAAACTAAGCCACATTTTAGACCATATTCATTGGTTGGGATGAATGATGGTGTTAACCTACATGTAAACAAAAAATGTAAACTAGAGTTTGAAATTACCTCCAAATTACTAGATGAAGTTGAATTAGATGTGGTTCCACTTCAATTTAGTGGAATTATCCTAGGTAAACCATACTTGTCTCTGAGAAATGCAACTTTATCAAGAAAATCAAATCGGTATGACATTGTAAAATATGGGATAGAATATCTTGTGAGAGGCCATCATCTAAAAGAAGGACAATGTTGATAAATTGTCATTATAATTCTGATATTTGGAGTAACCTATAGAGAAAAGCCAAGGGATAGGGTTATCATACTTGGATTGATTTCTCACATATGGGTTTTTGGAAAAAACATGAATTTAAACTTTGACAATAGTATATGTAGGTTGTATGGGGCATGATCAATATGTCTATTTTGGGAAAACTTGCATTTCATTATATATGTGCAAATATATTATAATCTTATAAGACCATTTTTGGTTACCATTTGTAATTGTAATAATTATATAAACTTTTTGTAGCCCTGCATGATATTTGCACATGTTTATATGTCCCTCATTTTGGGCATTTGTTTGTAACTATCAAATGTGGTTATAATTAGGGTGTATATTTATTACACTAACAAACTAGTTTGAAGTTGCACTTGGTGATCATTTTGTATTGATTGATAGATTCACCATTTTGGAGATGTGACATTTGTACATGCAGTTTGCTCCTATCTACAATTTGATATTGGATAGAGATGTTCTTCATTAATAGTTTTAGGGATTCAGTTTTACTTTTGAATCATTACCATGATATGTTTTAGTGATATTTTATAGAGTTGATAGTTATCAAGAGAACCATTTAGCATATTCAATGGATTATTGGACTTTTAAAGACCAAAAGTCTTCTTAGTGGGGAGGCATGATTCAGAGGATATTTTTAGATGTTCTTTAGTTTTGTTTAAATTTCATCCATTATGTAGATCTCATCAAGAGCTTTCTGGTAACTATTGGAATGTTAAAGAGACATCATATGATCTAGTTATCATTGCTCAAAGTTTGGTTAATAGGTGATCAAAGCTGGTCAAACTAGAAAAATTGATTATCTTGGATCATTTATTAAATAGTTTCATGGAGTATAAATCATCACAATATTTTTGATGAATTTTTAATGGACTAATTTTGAGTTCTTATGTAAAAGTTATGGCTATTCAAAGTTGTGTTTAAACTCGATAAAAGTGATGACATGGAAATATAGACCAATTAAATGCTGGCAGATAGAAAAATTAGCATGGGACATGTGGACAAATTTTTAGGTGATACATGGCATAGAATAGTAAAATGTAAATCATTTAAATAAATAAATAAATTATTATTTATCTCATCCCACATATGAGCCTTATTTAAAGGCATAGATAATGGTGAATCCCACATATATGGGATAAGTGGGGGGATAATGTTAATTCCCATAAATATTTGTCTTGGGATAATTATGAATATTATTTAAAATTGGGAAAGTATAAAAATCCAAGTCCACCTTTTTTGGACCAATAAGCCTATATAAAGGGTCTGGGGGGTCATTTCAAATCAAAATCAAAGTGTGAAGAACAAGGCACAAGATTTGAGAATAATTAAGCAAAGTTGAGAGCCAAAGCTAAGAGTGAGAGCCAAGAGAGAGAGTAAAGAGAGAGAGTTGAGATCCAGAGTTGAGAGTGAGAGCTAAGAGCTAGATCTAAGAGCTAAGAGCTAGATCCAAGATCTAGATCTGAGAACTGAGAGCTAGAGCTGAGAGACAAAGCCAATTATCACAACTAGAACTAGAGGACATCAAAACATTAATTTGTAGATCAAGAACCCCTACTAGGGATAACTAATGTACAAAGTGATTTTTTCATCAATAATTTATCATTTCCTCCTTTGAGTAGGACCCAACTATGTAACCTAGATCAAGTGAACTCTGTTATCAATTTTGGTTTGCATATTGTCTCTGTGACTCATGTTTGTTGCTTATTATCAGTTTTTAGTGCTGATTTCAATTATTATGTTAATTTCAAGTTAATTAATTAGAAATTGAGAATTTAAAAATCATCCATAAAAATAGAGCAATTGGTGTAGTTTTGGACACTACCTATTTATGGATCACTACTTGACCTTTAAAGACTCATCTTCCTTGCTTAACTTACAACTTATAATCATGGGTATACTAAATGCCTTGCAATCTTCAATCTCAAACTTATTCAACATCTCTCTTATGTACTTGGCTTGTGAGATGAATATAATTTTTTTAGATTGAGTGATTTGTAACCCAATGAAGAATGATAGTTATCTGAGCATGGATATATGAAACTCTTTCTTCATCACTTCTACTAAGGCCTTGGTCATGTTGTCATTGTTTCTACCAAATATGATGTCATCCACATGGAAAACTCTAATCAACTGATGGTCATATTTTATCTTGATGTATAGGTTATTATATAAAACTCCTCTTTTGAATCCTTGATCTAATAGATACCTATCCAACCTAGCATACCAAGCTTTAGGAGATTGAATTAGACCATAGAGAGCCTTTTTCAATCTATAAACATAGTCTTTTTCATCTGATAGTGAGAACACATTAGGTTTCTCAATGTATACTTCCTCTTCTAAATTCCAATTTAAAAAGGCATATTTGATAGACATCTGGTATGCCTTGAACCCTTTAAATCTTATATATACTAGAAATAATCTAATGGCCTCCAATCTTTCTACTAGTGTAAAGGTATCCTCAAAGTTTACCCATTCAAATTATGCATATACCTTGCATACTAATCTATCCTTATTCCTAATGAATTATCCATCTTCATTCAATGTGTTTATAAACACCCATTTTTTGCCAATAACATTCTTGTCTTTAGGCCTAGGAACTAGTTCCTAAGTCTCATTCTTATCTATTTGGTCTAACTCCTTATTCATAGCACCTATCCAAAATTTGTCTTTTCTTGCTTATATAAGACTCTTAGGTTCAATCTCAAATATTAGAGAAATATTATCTTGATTTAGATTACTCACCAATCTTCTCCTTATTTTCATACCTATATTCTTATTGCTAATGATTTGAGATTCAGGGTGATCTTTTTGTATCTATCTTGAGGGTCCTTTTGAGTCCTATCTCTCTTTACCTTCTTATTCTTCCTCATCAACTTATATAGTAGCCTCTTAATTCTTGAAGTCCATATTCTCTAAAGTGTCCTTTGATTGTGAGTGTGATTTCCTTGTCTCATCAATATTCACACTGGTACTTTCCACTATATTTTATAGTCTCTTGTTATAACATCTATAGGCTGAGCTCATTAATGAGTATCCTAAGAATATTTCTTTATTATATCTAAAACCAAACTTTCCCAAGTCTTCATCATCTCTTTTTATGAAACATTTGCTCTCAAAAACTTTAATGTGTTCCACATTGGTAGGTCCTCCCTTCCATAGTTCATAAGGAGTCTTGTTTCCATTAGTCCATATCTATCTTCTATTCAAAATGTAGACAATAGTGCTTACTGCTTCTCTCTAATATCCATAAGATAATATAGACTCATTTAGCATAGTTCTGGCCATCTTTTGAACTACCCTATTCTTCCTTTCCACTACCTCATTCTACTAAGTTGTTCTAACTACTGAGAATTGCTCTTTATTTCATGAACCTCATAGAAGTAATCACACTCATTGGACCAAAAATATCCTCCTCTATCAGATCTTAGGCAATTGATCTTCCCATTTTTCTCATTCTCAACAAGAGCCTTAAAATCCTTAAACATGTCAAGAGCTTGTACCTTTTCTTTAAAGAATGCAACCCAAGTCATTCTTGTGTAATCATCTATAAGTAACATGAAGTATCTATCTCCTTGAATGCTTTGAATTATTTTAAGCCCACATAGATTAGTGTTTATTAAATCTAAGGGTATTTTAGTAGATTACTCCTTGGAATTGAACCTTCTTATAGTCTGCTTACCATGTTGACAAGCCTTACAAAGTATGTTTGAATGTTTGGTGATCTTAGACATGTTTTTGATAGACTTCTTAGTACTAATTTTGACCAGATTGTCAAAGTTTAGGTGACCTAACCTTTTGTGTCATAGCCAAATTTCATCTATCTTTCTCATGAAGCATCTCTCCTTGATATCATTTAAGAGATATAGATTGTTCATAATCCTCTTAGCATTGGTAATTATCATTCCTTATTTGGCTCTCCTTATCTCACACCTTATATCATGAAAGGTTAGTGTGTGTCTTTGATTGCACATTTGAATTAACTAAGGAAGTTATGTTTCAGACCTTCCACATACAACACATTTTGTGTCTTGGTTTTCCCATTATCCAAACATAAGACACCCTTGCCAACTATATTGGTAGTTGTGTTGTCTCCAAACCTCACTATTCCTGTAAAATTATTTTTTAATGAGATGAAATTATTTATGTCTCCTATCATGTGGATAGAGAAATCACTATCTATATATCATTTCATGCCTTCATATTGAATGTGAAAGGTAGTCTAAGATATCATAGAATCCTCTTTGGTCTTTTGTTCCTCCTTAGCAAATAGTCCATCTTGACTCTTGAGCTCAATAGGATTAGTTTTAAATTGCTTTGGCTTCCATACCAATGTTTGATTATTCTCATGCATTATAAGAGCTTCATATATCTTATTGAATCTTGAGGTCCTTTTAACTCTATTCAAGAAAAATATTTCAATATGTCCTATATTTTGAGAAATATAGCAAAAAATATTTTTGTACTTACCAATTTATTGATTACTCCTTTTCCCATGGTCCCATGATGACTTATCCTTTATTGTATTGGGATGCCTACTTGGTCTTTTCATGTTGGTACTCTTGACTTGGTATAGCTTCTCATGATCTCTCTCAAACTTGCTCATATTGTCTATGAGCCGCTCATGCTCAACCTTCAAGTAATCTATCTCTATCTTCAATTGGCCATACTCAACTTCCTTTGAATTAAACGTTGCATTAACACCTTCTAACTAACTCTTGAGATCCTTTATAGTCTTATTTTGATGCTTCAAATCATAAAGGGAACTTAATATCTTAGTTTCAAGGTATAATTAAGCTTCTCCTTCTTAATTTTCATAGTAGACATCTTCATTATACATGTCTTCTTCCTATTGATCATAAGACATCTTGTGATTATTAGGATCACCTTCAAGATGTTAGACTTATCTCAAAGGAACTAGATATGATACCAATTTTTGGAAGCATAATGACTAATAGGTTGGTGAATCAGTATTCAAGAAATTTTAAAACTTTAATTTATCAATCATGAATGATAAAAGCAATATAATGAATTAGCAACACATCAAGAATCATTTATATGAGCATGAGATAAGAGCATAATACACAGAACACTTATTTGAGTGGGAAAACCTCAAGGAGAATAAAAACCATTAATATATAAAAATTTAATATATTATTGTAAGATAAACATTAATATTTAGTGAAGCACCAACTTCACATGGAGTACCAACTCCAACTAGCAAAGCACCCACTTAACTAGGATTTAGCAAGCACCTAATTTCAAGGAGGCACCAAACCTCTAGATGACTCAGAAACAACTCATCTACCTAATTTATTTTATAATATTTAGGACACCTTATTGCATAAAAAATTGATTATGACCACTTCTTCAAATCTTCATACTCTTAGCCCTCTCAAATTTCCTTCTAGGCTCCTTCGCTCAATTAGGTCTCTTTAAGATAAATTAGGTCATTTGACCTTGATAGTCATATATAGTACCCATATTATATCTTCATGATAGTTTATTTTCACCCTTAATATGATATAAAATACCTCATTTATCTCATCAAAGTTTTATATCTTCCACTTCAATTCATTCATTTTCTAACTAGACAAATAGGCCTATTAGGCCTTGTTATTGTACTAGGCTCTTGCTCATACACCTCTTGATTAGACATACAAACTTTAAAATTTATATTTTACATATAATAGTAATTATTACATTAAAAAAAAATTAATTAAACATTAAAATAGGTTTATCATATCATATAGGACGAAAACCTCTTTTAGGCCATAAGGAAACCTAATTCAATTAGGCCTTCATTAGCAAATGTTACCCTTTGATCTTATTGGATCACTTTAAAAATTAATACATAGTAGGAACACTTAATATTAAAATAAAATAGACTCATAATAATATCCTATTATTTACATGTAATATTTAATCTCCAATCACCATTTGAAGCATGTCATTAGTACTGTTCACAATTAGGTCTATGCATACCTAGAAAGTCTGTCTTTAATTACTAAAGATAAAACATCAATTAACTAAAAAATAATGGAATAAAATAAAATATTCAAAAACATCATGAACTTAATGTAATCAAAAAATTCATGAGATAATTTATCTCAGGGTATACAAGCTCAAACTCTTCTGAAAAACCAACTAGCCTCAAAACATAGTCATGAACACTTGAACTTATGACACCTAAAGGAACATAATAAATGAATTATAATGAACTAGAATTATCTAAAATAATAATAAAAATATATTTAAACAAAAATATCATAATTTCTAATGGAAATATTGGTCTTGTATACCAATATCATGTCCTCACTATACATAGACCTCACTGAGCTAGAGGAGTCAACTTGTGAGCAAATATTTTCTATATAAAATGTTATTAAAAAATTATAGACATAATTAATATGAATTATATATCTTTAAAAAAATATTCATTCACTTATATCTATCATTATTTCATGATGAAACATTGCTAATCATCTTCTCACTTCTGCTTGGGTTGATCACTATTTGCACTATTAGGCCTATTAGTGACATTTTGTCTTAGATAATCATTTTAGAACATATAAAGGATATAATATACCTAAAAACAAACATGGAAACAAAATATAAGTCTCATACTTTTTCCTCCATCCATTTAACAATATTGACTTGGTAACTATAACTGTTACAATAAATCTCTGAGAAACTAGCACTTTCCTATAGGGTCTACTCACACACCTGACAAAATAATCACACTTGGAGGTTGCTGGGAGAGTTGAATACAACCTAAAATCACTTAAATATCCATACCAATCCATTTTTATCACTTTAGAATAACTTATTTCATATTGGGTCGCTATAAGGGTTTTTTTAGGGTTGAAACCATCTTCCACTATTAGCAATCGTTCATAAAGATTAGATACTCATTTAAGAAAATAATGATTAAAAATTTGAGATAAGAACCTTAAAATATATCATGAAAGTATTAGGTTACCACTTATAGGTTACACATTTTGATGAACACTTGAAAGTCCTTCTTGAGTTGAGAACCCTTCATTCTATGCATTTGAGAGACCTCAAAATCACTTTTCATGACTTTTCTTACAAAATTTGACCTAAAAATTGTTAAAAACACCTAGAAAAATCTATCACACCACTGAAAATTGTCACATTCTCATTCTTATCTTTAAATCTAAATCTCATACCTCATTTGGTCACCATCTCTCTCTTTACTCTCTTGGACCTTGACCTATAAACCACATTAGGCCTTGAAATTGACCTTCATGTCTCTTTGCATGTACTATCCACCTCATTCTCAAAATAAATAAACCTATATTATGCTCAAAAATTTATTTACATACTTCATAGGTCTTTAAAAAACCTCATGACACCTCATTAGGTTAGGTAGGGTCTAGAACTAGACTAGTTGTAAACTTGGACTTAAGGCCTTACCCCTATAGGCTCACTTTAAAACTATCTTGATTAATACAATACCTTATATTAATGATTTAAAAAAACTATTATATTCTCTTATTCCTCTATGCATTCATCTCACTAGGCCACCATGCTTAAATCTTCTCATTAGGACTTTAAATGTCATGACTAGTGTCATAACTACGCTCCTTAAGCACTCAAAAGTTGACAACTGGCCTTGAAATGCTCCTTGATGCTTCTACACCTTTATCACATGCCTTACATGATCCTTAAACAATGTCATACCTTTCAATGATTCTATCAAATAATAACTTTCTTTAATTACCTCATGAACACCTTTCTTAAGAACCTTTGACATCAATGACAACATAAATGCCAAACTTCAACAACAATAAAAATGCTCAACACTATAAGACTCAATCATACACAAAAAATGGCTATCAGGTTGAAATTAACACACTACATGCTGAAATGAGGAGTTATTTATTGAAATAATTATGAAAACATCTATCTCAGATGTCTATCAAATGAAGAAGCAAAAGAATTCATGGCTAACTTCCATGAAAAACTTAGTAGCAACCATCCTTCAGGGAATGTAACTACATGAAATTATGTAAGATAGGTACTATTGGTCCACCATATTCTAGGATTCCCATGATTAAGTTCATGCATGCCATTAGTGTTAGACCTTCACCAAGAAATAAATTCATGTAACAATGCCATTTAGAGAAGAGCATCCTTTTTTTAATGGGGACTTGACTTCATTGAATTCATCAATCATAACTCATCAAAAAACCACAAGTTCATAATCACCACCATATATTTTTTCACAAAATGGATATATATAGTGTAAACAAAGAGTAACTTAGCCAATTAAGTTATCAAGTTCCTTAAAATTAACATAACCATGTGATTTGGTACCCTGACCTCTCTAGTCTATGATAATGGACCTACATTCCAATTGATAGAGCTCACTAAGTGGGCCGATGAGAACAAATTTAATTTGATGTTCTCATCCAAATACTAACCATAAGGGAATGAATTAGTTGATTCAACCAATAAAAACCTAATATCTAAAATCAATAAGTCAGTAGAAAAGAATCCTAGGGATTGGCATTCATTGTTGAAATATGCTTTTCTGGCTAAGTGTACCAGATATAAACAATCTCTCAAAAGCTCACCTTTTATGCTCATTTATGGATTGGATCATATATTACTAGTGACCCTAAATTTTCCTTCCTATAAGTTTAGATAATAATGCATTGATGACACTGAGAAAACAAGCTCAATATTATTGGACTCTGTCCAATCAGAGGATACATGAGAAAAGGCCCTGTAAAACTTAAGTAGGCATCAAACAAATATTAAGAGATGGTTCAATAAGAAAGTAAGGGTAAAATCCCTATAGATATCAAACCTAATCTTATTATGGGATAAATCACATGAGAATAAGGGGAAACATTCTAAACTCAACCCACTTTGGATTGGTCCATACTAGTTCTTTGAATTGCTTGGGCAAAACACATTTATATTGAAGAACCTTGAAGGGAATGATATCTAATTGCTTGTGAATGGATATTTATTGAAGCACTACTTCTTGAATATGCCCTCAAAATTAATTTAAAAATAGCCTTTGGGAAAGGGTATGGTAATGTATATACTAGATTAGAGTTAGTCTACTTTATTTATGTGTTTACTTGCATTCAGTTGTGATTTTTGTTTCTTATTCTTACTTTATATTATTTTTATTACATTTTTTTTCTTTGGGGTTTTCTCTTGGTTGGCCATTATTCACCCTTAATAAACATACACCAATTTATCCTCATTCCCATGATTCATATTTAGAATCAACTAAGCTAGTTATGGGAAGTTAGAGTCTAATCTAAGCATTGGTCCCCAAACTTGATCACATCAAGGTTGACAAGGCAATAAAAATAGTCCCAGAATTGGAAGGATAAAGGTGAGATCCTATTATTTAACAATGTGATAATCAAAGTAACTCCTCTTGGGGAAATAAAAGGATCATAATTCACTGATTCATAAATGAGCAAATAAATTAAGAAAGGATTTATTTTAACAAAGGTCATCATATCTCTTAAAAGGAACATATCAATCAAAATATAATCACTAAGCAAGTAAAAGAACTTCTCATTGCATAGAGCTCATTAAACCATTGATATACCTTGGTTACATTGGTCCCTAACCCTCTTGTATTAATTAGAAGAAACATAATAATGAAATAAATTTTGAAACTCATAAAAAATAGAAGTTTCTTCATACGAAAAGGTGATTTGGGCAACCTCCATTACAATATTTTTGGCCTAGCTGGTGATGGATAAAGCCTAGAATGGGACCAAAGTCATGTCTATCAAGGTTATAAACATCTGGATAGCATCATATTAATGCCCAATATTTACTTCCCTTATCTAACTTATATAAACAAAATTAACTTTAAAGAAGCTTTAAGTACCTAAGATATGTCTAAGCTTTCCTAGTGATTCAAAATAACAACATAATCACTTTTACACAAAATGACTGTTTGAAGAAAGCAGGGCCCGATATGTTATTTTTTGAAGCATAATTGAATAATATTTTCTTATAAATTAATCTAAAGGGATTTGTAGTTTCTTATCTCACAATTCAATAATAGAGACCCACAGTTTGGATTCTAAATTCCAAAGCAATATTTCCTTGCAAAAGTTTCCATTTATTGTGGCCAACATGCCCCATTTTAAAAATCTCAAATGAAGACCCTCTTTGATTTCAAAATTCTTTGTTTATGATTTTTGGAGTGAAATAGTCTAGGCTCAAGATAAAAACCACTATCTTAAATTTTGGGTCAAAATCAAGGCTATTATAGAAGTATTGTCATAGTCCCTTCACTTATAAATATAAGCTTTAGTAGAATCAGGGCTTGGTTTGATTTTGAACTAACCAAACTAACTGAGTGATTCCTAAGTGGAATTACCAATCTAATTGGCATATGAGTCTAAATATCTAAATGGACATGTTTATTGAATTTAGTCCATGCATCTATTTAGCTTTTAGTTCTATGACATATATCAAATTTGAGTTTTCATTTTGATTTATGAATTAACTTGGCTAATTGGAGTTACCTAGTTGTGTGATATTATTAGGATTATTCACATTGTATAGGGTGACCTTCCTAAATCCCACTTGATCTAGCTCTCAGCCATGGCCACATGTCTCTTTTGCACTAAGGTAAACCATCAAATTTAAGAGCAACAATGTAGTTTGAATTCTAATGGATACATATCAAGTCTTTAGATCGGGCTATTTCTTCATCCAGTTCATTGGTTTCTATCAAATAAAAATTGACTAAGGTAATCTCATATGAGCATTAAAATAAGTGTGGACTATCCACATGTTATAATTTTTCTCATCCAGATCCTATAGATATATATATAGTTTGTAAAAATACACAGGCCTCTAGATAACTGAGATATTCCACATGGTATGATTCCATTCATACATATGTATCCTATCAAAATTATCAGTCTCCCAGGGTGTTAGATATGTCATAGCCTTAGGATATCCCAATGAGAAAGATGTTATTGTATGGATCTTATCATAATTATCAGTATCCCAAGTTATGAAAGATGTCAAAGCCTAATGAGTGAGAAGTTACTTCATGGAGCCTATCAAAATTATTAGTTTCTTAAGGGTGTTAAATACCTAAGAGATCCTAATGAGTGATAAAATTTCTTGTGGATCTCATAAAAATTTCTAACCTCTCAGGGTGTTATAAATATTAGTGACCTAGGAGATCTTGATGAGTTACAAAGTACCATGTGTCACCCCCATATGCCATATTTTATAATGGGACAAAACAACCTAGGTAAAGAAGGGAAAAATATAGGTTAGATCATCTGCTGATAATAAAATGACATGTGTACTTGACAAGTCCAAGTGGATGAATTTAGTACTTGAGAAGGTAAGGAAATGCCACCCTCCACTATACCTAGGTGCATAGCCTAAAAAGAGGTGCCCAACAAACAAAGGACTCATGGCCTAATAAAGGATAATTGAGGTGTCAAGGGGATAAAATAGACATGTGACTACCATAACCTTACATTAATAAACCTAGGTAACTAGGCTATGATTTGATAGCTTATAAATGTCCCTTTATTGTCACCAAATCCAACCTAAACACACATTTGCAAAATTTTATGAGAAGATTCGAAATAAAAAAATAATCGAGTGGATTGTGCCACCAACTCAAAATTAAAATTGCACAAGGTGATACCCAAACACTATTAACACAAAATATCTTTGTGGAGCCCTATAAGTCCTTAGAGTAATTTGGTTTACTACTACCACTACCAACTCCCAAATACCCTTACTTTTAGAGCCTCTTGAGCTTCCAATGCTTCCCCCAAATTTAGAATTCTATGTTAAGTATATCCCCAAATCTTAGTCATAGTTACATCATCTTAATATCCTAGGCCTAAGATCAAATATAGACATACCACCTTTTCATCAAACATGACTCACTTTGAGAACTATAATAAAGTGTTTCAAGAAATCGAGGAGATGTAAAATCCTAACTCTGATGATAATGAGGATGAAACCCAATTCCTAAATGAGATTTCTATTTTGGGGGATTAAAGACTACACAAGGCCATTGACAAGCCAAAACTATTCCCATGTGTTGATATCTTTGACAACATGTTATAAAATTTCATGCACATGCATGATGTTATGAAAAACTTGGTATATTCCATAAGGTCTCACAAAGAAATCAAAGATATCTCCAATATTGTTTTAAAGAAATATTATAATCTCTTATATTACACCCTAGTTTATAATTAGAGCATGATAAAAACATGGACTAATATGCATGAGATATATAGGGTTCTATGGGATTGAAACATTAACCTAGACTAACATACCATCATAGAATACATCAATGCCTATCCCATTCATCTCTTTTGCAAAGGAGTTTGTGTTGGTATTATATATTATTGAATCATTTATTTGAAGCCAAGGATGTCATTCACATAAAAATCCTTTGGGTGCCTATATTGAGTATAATATTTGAGGGAAAGAGAGTCTCGGACCCTAGGAACCTCATCAACTTAAATTTGGACAAGGGTATCAATGAGGAAATGAGTGGGGGGAACTTATATATGATAAGTTATGTTGTGGATATGGCCTATGCCACCCTCACATTTACTCCTTCTATATTATTTCCATGGATGCCTACCAACTCTATGGTGCATGTACTTTTATACAAACTATACGTGCATCATTACAGGAACCGTATCTCTAACATTTACAATTCTTTCTACCCAGTGGTCTAAATGGACATAAATGAGAATCCCATGATGAAACTTGTAGATTAAATTAGGAATATGATCTTACCCATAGGATCCTATTGGTACTACTATGACCACACCATCATCCATGTGGAAGGCATCTGATAAGCCCTTCTCCTCTTACCATATTAGTTTTTAGACCATCTTTCTTAGTAATAAATTACTATCAATTACTTAAAGGTGTCTTGAGTTACTCACTCAATCACTAATAGAAGGTGATCCAAAATTTTATAATATTCATCTACTACCACAAGCATAAGAACTTTCCTTCACTATGAAAGATGGTTCTAAATAAAAATTCATATGCCCTGGGGAGTGTCAAGCATAAAAAATGAGACCCATGAGGAGTCCTCAATACCCATGTGGTAAGATAAACAACCCTCCTCAATATCATGTACCATCATGAGCCTCATGAGGATGATGATATTGATCTCAATCTAGATAGTGATGCCAAAGTAATCATTAGAGTAGAGTCAGTAAAAAATAAAGGGAATTGGGCCCAAGTTGGGTTAATCATTAAAGAAAGGTTGGTGCCACCTCTTTAGGATCTTACAGCTTTACTTGGGAAGGAAATTCAAGAAATTATGATACATTTTTATATGAGGATCATACAAGGGGTCCCAATACCATCACATAATTAAGTTTTCCTCCCCTAATCTTGGCTCTAGCTCCACCACATCCACTTCCATAGGCCACTCCACTACCAATAGTATAGGTGTTGCACTTTGGCATTGACAAAAACCTTGAGGCAAGCCCAAAATAGAACTAACAAGTGATAAATATAGATATTCCTTCCCCCAATACTACCATCCCTCCATAACCCATAGAACCACCTCTAGGATTTCATGCTCTCACTAGGCCTATTTTAATGAGGATATACCCAGTTATCCTCATTCTAACTCACTAATTAACTTAGGTTCCCTTGGATTTATTAATATTTAACATCCTTACTTCCCAATTCCCCTCTGCCTAATCCATTTGCCCTATAGGAATCCTTAAGACCCACCTAAGATCTCCAATATTTTTAGTTACATGGCCTTCATCTTTAGGAGAGTTAATTTTAGTTCAAGTAGTGCCTACAACTCTAGAGAGGGTCTAAATTTTAGTGGATCCTAGATTCAAAGTGATAGCATGCACCTTGTCTACCTCATTAATAGTTTTAGTGGTTACTCCTTGGCATAGACACTTCCTAGTGTCATCACCTCAACTAACCTAATGGCCACCTTCATAATGAGTTCGCCCATATGCAAAATTTCAATGGCCTCTATCTTTGTAATGTTTGTAACTACTCTTCCAATGGTACAAATTAATGTATTAGTAATTTACACCATGGATCCCTTGACCGTCATGACATAGGTCGGTTCAAGTATGATGCCTTAAAGGAGGAAAAATTTAACTTTTGTAGTTCCCTCATCTTAGGTTCTAGTTGCCTCAATGACCCATTCAACCATGACAATAAATTTGACTAATATGACTAAGAGATCCAAGAAGAGACAAAATATCACCCCTCTCAACCTTATATTTAGATCACTCCTTCCATTTTTCCTTAATCCTCCTTATCTATCACCCCAAACATTTAATGATTCAAATTTAATCAATTTCCTCATTTTTATTGAAAACCTCATTCTTGGGTGCCATTTGTCCATAGGTCAAAATGAACCTTAACTAATGGCATGGCTAATTATTATCATGGTGATCCCTATTCATATTTCTTCCTTTTACTCCCTTCCCCATCCTCTACTCCTTTCTTCCTTCCTTCCTTCCCCTTCATCCATTTCTCCTCCACCTAGGCCTCCTCCATCTACCTCTACCTTTACCATCCCACCTTCATCCTTTTACACCACCTTGGGAATTACCACTATTTCAAGCTAGGGTTAGGTCCCTAACCCATGTCAAAGAAAATAGATAAGAAATGGCCTATCAATATGACCCAAAATTATAATGGGAACTCCATAGAGAAATTGGGAACATGAAGAGGTTTCTCACATAGATGTTTACTCAGGAATGAAACCCACTAGTGTGGTGGACCGAGCATGTCCTTTTATCCCTCACTAAAGTGAGGACATCTAGTAGAGAGACTAAAGTGGCTAAAGACCCTATATTGGTGCATCGAGCCACTAATGAATTGATTGAGAATCTCATACAAGACATGAGGTAGTAGGTCATAAAACTCAAATCATAGGTGAGGAGAAATTTCCCAGTGGAGCTTATTGGCCAAGTTGATGAGGTCCTTGTGTAAATATTTGAAACTCTAAGAGAAGTAACTAGATCCATGACCACAAGAAAATACCACCTCCAATTCACTAAAGCATACTTGAGGAGAGTTACAAATGGAAAAAAATGTAAAAGGATCATGGTGGTCATTCACAAGGGCATGTTCTTAGATCTTAGGCACATGCCTCTAATGGATCTAAAAATATACCAGAATTATGTTAAGAACATGAGGACTTCAATCAAGGAATGGTTAAGCCAAGCATATATAATGATATATCCTCTAGAAAAGAACATGGAGAAGATACTGACTTATTTCAAAGAGGTTAACATCACCATGCTTTTCCACCAAGATGGCACCTTACTAGATAGAGGGGAATTTGAGGTTCACTTAGTCCAATTCATCTAAGTTATGTGAAGAAAGGGGAAAAATCCAATAAATCTAGGGTCAATGTGATTTTAGAGATGGAAACCCAATTAAAAACAAGGATTAGCCTGGTGTATAAAGTAAGGGTCTCCCTCAAGGTCCCACTCCAATTTTATAAGAGACTTCTAGCCTAAGCTGATGTGGTCTTTAAAGAGCATCCCATTAACCTCAACAAGCTAGACCATGAATTCAACTTGGAGGTAGATGCATTAGAAGTTGAGGAGGCATGTCTAAAGAAGTTAGGGGTGGTCCACCTCAAACCTCCTCATGATTATTTATTTTTGGGCCTTGGGAGTCCTATTCCACTTATTCTAGGATATGGGATATTTTGGTATAATTTAGTTGTAGCCACCTTAGGCCATGATCACTTATAGTGGGGAATCATGCTAATATGAGATGGGCCCCACTATTATTCTATATATATGGCTATGTAATATTTTATAATGGTCAACTCTATTTATAAAAAAACACTATTAGATTAATGTAAAAGTTGATTTTTATTTATAAATGCATATGGTTATCTTAAAGGTCTTCCATTATTTTTTTTGATTTAAGGGATCAACACAAATGGTATAAGACTATAATTTGTGCTTTTCTACAAGGTTTACATGTTAATTAGATTGAAATTTTGTTCCAATTAAGTTTTGTGGTTTTATTTATTTTATTTGAAAGCTATTAGGAACTGTGTGTAGTTAAATACAAACATGTTTGTAGTTTTTTCATTAAATGAGTCTCATAATTAAACAATTGCCCTTTTTCCTTAGGCCCTTTCCCTATGTGACTAGATCCAAAGCCATTATGAAACTTATCATATAGTGGTGAAACTAAAGCTGGCATGTTTAGGTCCTACAAGCATTATGGTGGCCCTTTATTCAAAAGGCTTTCTTTATGCCTTACCATCTCTCTCTTTTAAAAATTATCTTATGAACAAATGATTTCCCCTTCTTTTATAAACTATGATGTGAAGTAAAGTAGGGATCTAAATTTAAATATGCTGCAATTGATTTAGCTAAAAGTGTAAAGGTTCTATGAATTAGTGAGAAAACTAGTATTAAACCTTTGGTAGTAGTGTTGCATCTCTTGGAGATATATTCCAAAAATGATATTTAATAAAGCATAATAACTGTAGCTCATGCCCTAGATTGTCTTAGTCGTAATCCAAAAATAAGAGGACATAAGTCCCCTAATTGTTACTTGAACTTGTGTAGTACATCTAACCCAATAGTTACACTTGGGATAAATCAGATCTTAGACAAAATAAAAACCACTAGTTATTTTATTTATCTAAGTGATATGAAGAAATGGGTATCTTATCTATCCCCAATGTATTATCGAATCTGAAATACTATTCATCTCAATAAATCTAGCTAGTTGGTTCTATACCATCAAATTTTAGAAAGTATAATTTAGGGCCATGCAGGGTAGTTTGAGATAAAAATACACCATCATAATGTTAGTCATTAAGTTTATTGGAGAGCATGGTATTTTGTGCATTAATGCCTTATAGGCACTCATTCATCTCCATGAGTCGAGAGTCAATCTCAACTCAGAGTTCCTCGATGTTATGTGCCATGGCTTGGCTTCTTGTATAGGTGATAACCTTTATCTAGAAGGGTGTGTGGGTGATAGAAAAAATTGACTAAAGTTATATGTTAAAATGATCAAATCGATGAGATGATCTCAATGGTATAATTTTCACAAGAGTGAAAAAATTTATTTTTGGGGCTGTAAGTGAAACTAATAATTTTGTATTGTATTTTTTTCTAAAAATTTAAAATACCCATTAAAAATGATCATCCCAAATAAAAAATCACAATGGTGTATTACCATTATGGATAATGCAATGAGTTTTGGTTACTTTTATGAAATATGTTGACCCTTCTAATAGTTGTGGTTAATGTGCTGTCAACTCATAGAATTTGATTTTTTATGTTACTACAGGCTATATGAAAGTTGAATGATATTTTTTATTGTGGAAATTTTAAGATGACAATGAAGGATACTATAGGGTGTGTTTGGGTTTGTGGGCTTGAAAATATACTTATATAATTCTTAAAATAGTGCCAAACCAATATTTTATAGCATTAACTACAATGAAGAATCATTCCATGGCCTACTATTCTAGGTTTGAGGTATAATGCAAATAAATTCATGAAGTTAACAATTTATTAGTGCATCACAAAAATAAACATCTAAAGGAATTTTATGTCCAAGATATGAAAAATAAATAAGGGGTTTTCCTATATATCTATATTTATGTGGAAGTAAAAATACATACATACTGTTGTCTAATGGCTTGTATATTGGGGCCTAATCATTCACTCCATAGATACAAGGAAAATTAAAATATGCTTAGCTCAAAATGATAGTTAGTTTTAAAACTACCAAAACACAATTTATAACCTAAGGACTGAATATAGAAGAAAAAAGGGGAAGAAACTTAGCACTTTCACATTGTAACCACTTTTTGATCATCAAGATATCGATTAAACAAGGTGAGAGTATGTGAAGGACAAAAGTAGAAAAACCTAGACCACTAGCAAATGCTATAGGAAAATGGTCTTGGACAGAGATATGATACTAAATGTTATGGACTTGAAAGCATACAAGTTAACGTAACAACATAATGTAGCTAATATGTAGTGAATGGGAAGTAAATGATAATAATATATTGAAAATGATATATTGTCATTATAAACTATCGTATGTCTCTTTGAAGAGGAAACCTATTTTGAGCACAACTCAATATAAAATATTCAATATATATCCTTTCCTCTTACACAAGCCCTCTATTTAAGCTATTATACTAAATATAACTACTACTTCCCATACATGTGGGATAATTACAAATAGAAAATGAGATTACTTACAAATCATATGCATAAGATATTTTATTAATAATATTTAATATACACTAAAATAGTTAGGATGAATGGTCAAAACAATGTTCAAATTTTGCTCTTCTTTCTCTTCACCAACAATTTTTTGATGACATGATTATTTTAGCTTTGGCTTCAGTAAGGGAGGTTAAAGAAATAAAGTTAATTATGGATAGTTATGCGTTTATCTCAAAATAATTGATTAATTACTCCAAAAGTGATTTATTCTTTATCAATACGTTGAACCTTTGACAAAGAAAGATTACTCATATTCTAAATCATTATATCAAGGAACTTCCCTCGGTATATTTAGGTATGCCTCTTTTTAAGGGGAATATGAAATATGAATTTTGGTACCCTCTAATTGAAAGGTTTCATAAGAAACTTTCATGATGGAAAAAGGCTTTTATTTCTTAGGTAGGTAAAGTGTTACTCATAGAAAGTGTTTTAAAAAGCCTCCCTATTTACATTATGTCCCTATTTAAAATTCCAAAGGGGATACAAGAAAAATAGACAAAATTAAAAAAAGGTTCATATGGATGGGTGTGGAGGACATTCATAAATTTCCTCTGGTGGCTTGGGATAAAATTTGCCTTCCAAAATATTGTGGAGGGTTAGGTATTAGAAAACTTTCCTGTATGAATAATATTTTAGTTTCTAAGATTTTTTGGAAACTTATCCTTGAGAAAGCATTTTTTGTGCCAAATATCTTGGTTATAATTCTCTTTTATGCTTATTTTCTGAGCCTATTCTTATCAAAGGTTTCATAATCTAGATTTTTTTTTCAAAAATAGGAATACTTTACTCAAGGGCTATAATTAAAAGCTTGGTAATGGTTAGAGCATTATATTTTAGAAGGATTCTTGGCTTTTAAACCATTGTATGGAAACTCTTATTCCTTGAAATAATATTACCCCTATGATCTCTGCTATATTTGGGGAAATGGTGGCTGATTATATACAAGTTCACTATGGTAAAATATAGTGGAAACATTTAACCTTCAATAATGTAGATGTTACTTCAAAAATTATTGTTTTCAATCTTAATTTTATTCTCAAGGGTAACTATATTACAAATATTTATAGGGAGGATGAATTAATTTGGATTGATTCATTTGAATGGAGTATATGAAGTTAATTTTGGATATATGAAGCTTCAAAACTTGATAGACAGGGGAAATCCTTTGGGAAAGATTTGGAATAAAAATTTGAATCCAAAAATCAATATCTTCAGCTGGTTGAGTGTCCAAAATAGGGTTCTTACATTGGATAATCTAAGTAAAATAGGTCTTCATGTGGTAAATAGGTGTGTTCTATGTGAGAATGCTTGGGAATTTGTTAATCATATCTTCATTGACTATATATTTACTTTACACATTTGGGGTTCTCTGCTTAAAAGATTTAAAGTTTATTGGGTCCTTCATCTCTAATGGAGGCTTGGTGGGCTTGGTATTGTCCCTTTTTTAACCAAGAGCTTTATTATATTTGTAATTTGGCTTTCCCTCATTTATTATGGGGAATATGGAAGGAACATAACAATATAATCTCTAAGAACAAGCATAAATAATTCATTAAAGTCTTTAAAAAATGATTTTCCCTCTTACATGAAAAATTCAAGCATAAAAGGTGGGGAAAAATGTATCCTTTCTTTCCATTTGAGGAAAAAATTGCTAAATATTGGAAGCTTAACCTTGACAACATTCCTTTGGTGGACCCCAAGATACCCTTGGGAAAATTGATAAGATGGATGGTTCCTTAACCAGGTTGGGTAAAACTCAATTTTGATAGTTCCTTTAAAGGAAATCTTGGGCTTTTAGAAGGTGGAATGGTAATTCAAGACTAGCATGGGGAGCTTATTTTATCTTATAAAATAAGCACGTGCTTCTAAATAAATCATTTCTCTAAAGCTTTATCAGCCTTATGGGAGACATAAGTGGCTATTAAGTTGGGTTATAGATTTTTGTGTATTGAGGGATATTCTCTCAATATTATTGATTGCCTTAATAAAAATAATTTGATTTCATGGTCTATATCTCATACAATAGATGAAATTATTCATATAAGCAAAGGGTTTGAAAAAGTCATATTTTAGCACACATATAGAGAGGTTAATATGCTTACAGATTCATTTGATAATATAGGGGTTGAAAAAAAGGAATTCATGATATGGAATAAAATGGAGATTCATCCCAATCATATAAATGATATTATTATGAAAGAGAAAAATAATCCTCTTATGTAGGGGTCAGATCTTACATAAGTAGTGGCATGTAAGAATACGATTTATTATGTGTGTTTTAATTATGCTGAGTTATTATGAATTTCATAATCATAACCTCCAACAACATTATTTTGATCATCATTATACCACTATCCATCTATGTAATTATGTAAATGCTACTACTATAAGAGAATGCATTAAGTTTAGAAGTATTCCAAGTGTGGAGTTTGGTAAGGAAACAAATAGATTTTCAACCATGGGTGGATATTTGAACCATATAGAACCAATGAATGTAGATAACATTGGAAATAATCCATAGATGGAAGATTTTGCATATAGGGGGGTTGACAAGTTTCATAGATTGCATATGTGGATATAATATGTATCTTTCCCAATAATTTGTAAAAAATTGGGTTGATTGGGTGGCAAAAAATTAGGAATATCTGTATTGAAATAATAGAGGAGTTGATTTCTAGGGTTACGAGACTTCAAATTCAAAAAACAAGTACATCAAGTTGATTACAAATATAGAGCAAGAAAAGGAAAAATTACTTGTTTGGGATGAAAAGCTAACAGTGTTCTAAGGCAAATTTAAGAGAGAAGACTTCCCTATTCTATTTGATGATGTCATGGAGTAAATAATCAAGAATGTAACTTTGGATGGTAGATATAAGTAGTTCATTATTAGCATCTCCCTTTCCTTAATTATATGAGACATAAAATTCCTATGAGTATTCCATTTTATATCATACATACCATGGAGCATTTAGTCAATGAAGTCTAAATGGGTAATAAATCTAAGCCATTATACCATGTTTTAATTTTCTTGATCTCTAAGTTATTTCAAGCACAAAACCCTTCTCTATAGTACTTGATTGCTAAATGGAAAAATAACAAGATTAATGTCTCAGCTTCTGTACCTATGAAATTATTGCTAAATAGTAGTGTTAAACCTAAATCAAAGAAGAATGAAGATAATGATAGGGTAAAAAAAAAATAAAGAGGGGTCTTTTAGTAATCAAATTCTATAGGATTTAGATACCATGATTGACCTTGAGGATATATACAAGAATGTTGGCATCGAACAAAATATTCCTAGTGAGGTGAAATAAGTTAAGAAATAGAATATACATATTGACACTCACATATCTGAAAGTAGGGAAGGAATTAATTTGAATCTTATAGGTATTAAAGATAATGATGAAAATGTACACTTAAAAATAGGGGAGCCTCATCCATAGGTTTAGGTAGACTTTGAGCTAAATTATTTTAAAGATATTGCTAAAAATCAAAATAAACTAGAGATTTTAGAGGATGAGGTAAATCTTCACAAGGATTTTTTGCCCTGGTTCATGAAAGACAATTCAATATTGAATGATGAGGTTAAGAAATTCAATAAAAAATATGGTTTATATTATACTCGAGAGAAGGAAGATGAAATGGCATCTCAAATTGAGATTATGTTTGATAGAATTAATAGGCTGAAGCAAGAAAATAGAGAACTCAAATAAAAATTAAATATTTTGGTTAGTTTTAGTAAAGTAATAGTGAATAATGCAATACAAATCATGGAGGCTTTATCTATGTTCTTTAATAATGCTAACACAAGTGAGAATGATCTTAGTCCCAGGAAAAAGCTTAAAGGATTGGCTACTATGTCTGAAAAGGAAAAATTGGTAAGTAATTTGGAGTAGAAATTTCAAAGCATGACATAATAATAAACAATATCTCACAACAAATTGTTATTAGAGGTTCTTGAAGCATCAGAACATGCTAATGGAAAAGGATAAATAAGTTTACTCTAGTGCACAAGATAGTATAGAGAATTCATTAACAAGGTGGGAAAACAAAAGCATAACAAAGATGAATTATTTTGCATTAGGTAGGAATTAGGAACAAATAATACTTCATCAATGTTTATATATAATTCAATGTAAATTGGATAAAAATAAGCCAAAAATTAAACATAAAAGCACACGTAAGGAACAAAATAATAAACACAATAGGTAACCATAACCAAAATAGTCTCTAATGATCTCTTTAAAGGTAGAACTCTATTATAGACACACACAAACACACACACACACACACACACACACACACACACACACACACACACACACACACACACACACACACACACACACACACACACACATAGACACACACACACACACACACACACACACACACACACACACACACACACACACACACACACACACACACACACACACACACACACATAGACACACACACACACACACACACACACACACACACACACACACACACACACACACACACACACACACACACACACACACACACACACACACACACATTCATAGTCTTTGTAGCCTATGATTGTTCACAGTCTTCTCATATTTGGTGCCAAAAGAGTAGTCTTTTCATATTCTAACCTATTACAAATCATGGAGATAGTAAAAAATATACATACATATGAAAAATTTAATACATAATACATGAATATCATAAGAATATCCTTCACTACTTTAATATTCATTTTCTTCTCCCAACACTTTCCTGAACTTAAAATGTTATATCATCTTGAGACAATGTCATAGGATCTTTTGAATGCACACAAAGGGTAGAAGCTGAAAAAGTGGTTAGACCAATAAGAGTCACAATAATCACTCAAGGTGTCATTTCTAGTTTTTACCTCTTGCGCACTACTTATCCATCCTTTTAGGTTTTTAACTAAGTAACATACTAACATACTGGCCTTTTAGGTTTTCAATAGGTTGGTGTAACCAAGTGGCTAATCTTTATAAATTTTCAACCATTTTAGCCCAAATTGTCTTACAAGTCATCCAAATACATAATTTTTACAAATTTTTTAGAATTAACACCTTGTATGGTACTTAAATTGTCGAAGGAGGCATGGCTATAGATGATGATTGAGTAGTAGAGTTCATGGCCTTATATTGAGTGATGACCTAATGGATCTTAGATGATGGATTTTACATTAGAGTGTTGAGGATATAAACAACCTCACTATATAATGGAGATATGTCAGTCTTATATGTGTGTTAGTTGAGCATAACTTCCTAGACCATGCACAACATGGTGTGTAGTGCTGTATGATATCTGATGAGTTGCTTCAAGTCTAAGTCATTAGTGATGCTCATGTCTACCTTAGTGTTGTTTACCCTCATCTATATCTCACCACTTAGATGATCTAATTTATTTGTGTGGCATTGGGATTTGAAACCTATGAATGAATTGTATAAAATATCACTCTCCTAGTTGAGAATTTTATCATGCACATTATCCCAAGCATTGAACAAGTCTTAAAAGGATCTATCATTCTTATCTATAGAAGTGGTGTGGCTTTTCATAATTTTCTTGAAAGCTATGGATATGGTAAAGTTTGTGCTAAAACTGGCCAAAGAAGTATCTAGTTACTACTTCTAGTCCAATAAAGGTAATGTGTGACATATTGTGCTTGTAATATGGTAATGTTTAGCATGCCCTTGTATTATTCTTGCAAGGTGATCGGTGTGGCTACCTCAGACTTCACATTCTATCTTAATGTACCAAATACGTAAAGTTTTTAATCTACACACCAATCTTTTCTTAGCTTAGATACCAATGTCTTGAGTCATTATTGATTGAAAATGAATTGGTCCTTGATTACTTGAGTGACTGACTCTAAGCAAGTGTCCTAGTCATCTTTGTAACTTTATGAAGGCAAGTCTTCAACTCCACATTATCTATCTTAGATTGACCCATCTATAACTCTAATGAGGCACCATTCTATGTAATGAATTCTTGAGAAGCTATTTCACCCTCCGATTATTTCTTTAGTGGGAGCTTAGAGACATCCAGGGAAGCCTCATGCTTGAGAGGAAGTGCAACCAACATGCTTGCAAGTGATGAGGGGTCTGGGCATGACATTGTGGCAAGTGATAGTGAGAAAGTGGTTCACCAAGAACCAAATATTGGGACATATTTTAGACAAACACCTCTTAATGGAAACTCTAGGAGCTAAGGACTTGTTAAATCTGTAGTTGGTGCTTCTCATTGTGTTGGCTGATATGCTTCTACCTATGATTGTTATAGTGCCTATTGCTACTGCACTATGACCTTTGTTACTAGATTGAGTTACTATGTAGTGTCTTTAAATTGATTTATTTTTGCTACCTCTTCCTCATTTTTTTTCTTCATCTCTTCTTATGTATCTTTTAGCTTTTCTTGGTCCTCCTTATCCTTAAAATTCTATGCACATTCTTGTTATTATTTCTTCTTCTATTCTATTAGGGTTGTAGCCTTGGCTTGTTCTTGTATAGCTTAGGCCCACATTTGTGTTTATGCTTGAGCTTGTTGCTATTCTTATTCCTATGCCTATTTTTGATGTAGGGATTCATCTTCTTCCTCCGTATTTTTATTCATAACTTCCTTTACTTACTGCTATGCATGATTTATAACTTCCATGGCCTGATGTGCTTGGGCTGCTACATCTTATTTTCATTTATCTTCTTCTTCTACCTTAGCCTTGAAAACAAGCTCAACTTATTTTTCCTTATGATCCTGCACCTATTGTGTTTTCTTGGTTACATCAATGGCTTCCAAGGCCTTATTTTCCGCATCTATGGATTTCTATCTATCAACCATTGCATCCTTGGCCTTTTGTGTAGCCTCAACTTCTTTATATTGTTGACTGGATTATTGTTCCTGAGATTGTTCCTTTCGTTACTTCTTCTCCTCCTTTACTCATCATTCTGATGCATGAGCTCCTTCTTCCCTTGAGGCCTATTGTTATGATTTTATAGGTTGTTCAGGTGTGATCTCTTCAACCTTCAAGGCTTATGGTGATGATGGAAAATCACTTGGTTAGGCTTCCAAGTTGGAAAATTATACCTTATTATTCTTGAGCATGACTAGTATGCATTTAGGTGGTGGTGAAGTAGAGATAAGGGTAGGTTGTGCTTCCTACATAGTGGTTGGTCATCTAAAGGTGTGATCTTAAAGTATAGGGGAGACCCTAGCCTTCTACCTTGTTCTGGGTCTATGCACAAGTGATTTTGGTGGTATTTTTAGAAGGGGTGTAAATATAAATTTAACTATAAATGTGGGAGTAGGTTGTGGTTGAAAAAAATCAATCCTCCACTGAAATTATTGTACTTCTTCCTATATAGTGTCAACAATAATGGATGGTGGGAAAGATGGAAGGTCCACTCATAGTTTTGGAAGAACCTACTTTTGCAATTAAACCATGTGCATATCCTTCCAAAATAAGGATTCCTTATCCACATCCTTATCATATAAGTCTCTATCCATGTCTAAAATCATGGCTTGGTAGACTCCCTACTCATCTGTGCCCTTTTGGGGAAGGTTGCATGAGTTGGTGATCTATGGAACCTTCAAATCATCTAACCAAGTTTCCATTTTTTATGTCTTTCACTTTAATGGAGGGGATGATGATTGGTTTTATATATAAATATTATACTTTCCCTTATATTTCTATGATTTTGTGGCTTTTTTGGTTGCTGTGATGCAATAGTGACTACACTAGGTGGTATGGCATGAAGTGGAGTCATATGCCTAGCATCAAAAGCTTTTTGCTTGGTGAATTTTTCTTAGTCCATGTCCATTATGGAAAATAATGGGAGTGGCAAAAAGGGAGACCATGGTAACTCATTAATGTTGATGAACATGCCCTTTGATAACAAAGTGATAGCTACATACTAACCCAAATATTGTATTATATCTGGTGGTACTCAGGGATGTATTATGAATATCTCCAGACACTCCTCCCACCATGATTTGAATTTTACCTCATGTGTTAGGGATCCATTATATTATGTACAAATGAGATTAGGAAATTATTGTGTTGGCTAACAATTTATGTCAAGGTACACTTCTCCCTCTGAGGACTTCCATTGCATAAAGTAGAACAGGAAGATGAGGAACTAGTATTGGAATGTTTCCCTTGTAGAGGTGTAACACTTCTTAATGTTGGTGAGTATCTCCTTAATGAATTATTTTGACTATTTAAATTTATCATTTCTATGCATCATGTGATGGGTGATGTCAACTAGTCATTTTGGTATTTCCTTCACAGACTTGGTCATCTACCAAAATCTTCTTATGATGCACTTGACGAGGATGTACACTAGATTATTAAGGATTTCATCAATTAGAATCCCTCTATTTCCAAAAACATACAAATCTCATACTTCTTGTAGAATAGGGGGTGTTCTTATCTTGTATGGAGACATGGAGTCTCCTCATGCAGGCATTCCCATAGTTTGGGCCATGGCTTCTATCTTGATTATAAGGGTGCCATCTAGGTCAAGGTAGATTTTGACATTATTTTATCAGCCAAATAAAAAGTTTTATGATCTCGCCAAAGTTATCAAATGTTGTCATGTGAAGTAGGTGCTCAACATCTATATTATGGAAGTGGTAGGGGCCTATGAGAGTGAGCAGTTGTATATCATCAATAGGGTCTAGATGAAATAACTTATGTTCTACTTTTCATAGGAAGTTAAATGGTTATGGATCATTGAAATTTGTCTTCTTGATAGCCATGTTGATGCCCGTTACTTCTTTTTATGCCTCTATCAAACACCTAATGAGCCATAAAGTATCCATGTTTATTAAAGGGATGAAAGTGCAATGTTATCTTCTCTTTGTGCATGAAAACTAGCTCAACTCTTTGTAATTATAGATCATGAAAAATATGCACAAGGATGAAATGCTGAATTGGTTATTTGAACTTAGCCTTTATAGATTTTGTGCCTATTGGATTCCTCATAAATGTCATGCTTAGCTATCTGTTCATCATGAATGCAATGGTGGATGTGGAAAATCTTAAGCTAATCTAGAAATTAAGGTAGTTAGTCATTAACACATGTGTAGAGTTACACCATTATGCTCTTTGTTGTCTATGTAGGGGTACAAGCAGATGATGTTGATGGGCCATTAATTTTTTGAAGATCAAGTCAATCAATACTTAGATCAAGAATTTACTTCTAGTGGATGACCATTATATGGTGGAGATCTTATTGATGTGACTTGTCCATAGATTTCTTGGACTTAATTGTTCTTGTTCTCTCCTCTTGACATCCATAAAGGTACATGTGGATTTTACTATGCATGGTTGGTACACACTATGCTTGGTATCTTAGTTTTTGAATGGTAGTGAATAGATCATGTACACACATAGATAGAAAAATAAACACACAAAAAAATGCAAAATTGAAAAATCCTTATCTACTTGGTGTTACTTAGCACCCACTCACTTAGAGAATAAGATCAATTTAAATATTGGTGTTAGGGCTTAAGACTACAACCATTTACGTACCTTGGTAAAATGGTTCATTAAAGATATATTAAAACCATGGTTCCTTGTTGTGTTAGTTCATGAATAACATAAGGCCATTTCCATTGAATCTATAGCTTACCCAAAAAATGATCTAAAATAACTATCATATAATAAGATTGGTTGATCTTTATGAAATTATTTATGGCATAAATTCTTATCATGCCATGTTTCTATCTCTACTTGTGAACTTCCTATGTCCATGCTACTCTGCATCTATACTCATCTATCATTTTCAATTTAAGAGGTCTATTGGTTAGAGATTTATTATCCCATAGTTTTATGACCATGGTGATGCACATATTGGGTAATAAGTATTCCATTAACATAATTGATTCAAGTCCATACACTAACTAGAAGGGAGTAAAACCTATGGTTCTTTTGTAGTGTGTGTGATATGCCCATAGAATCACAAGAGAATGAAATATTCCTAGTCATCCCTATTAACATCAAAAATCTTAGTCAACATTTTTACAAACACTTTGTTGGAAGCTTCAGCTTGTCTATCTAGTTGTGGATGGCATATAATGATTTTGTGATGAGAAATCATAAATTCCTCTGTAATAACCTTGATGGTGTTATTCAAGAAGTGCATGCATCAATTGTTGATAAGCTTGATAGGGCATCCAAACCTTGTAATAATGTTTTCATAGAAAAAATTTACTACATCTTTCACACCATAGCTAGCTGTCATAGCAACTTCAACTCAAATGGTAAAATAGTTGATCGTAGTGATAATATACCTTAAACATTTCTTGGTGGATTGATAGGTCAAACAAATTAAATTCCCCATTTTTCAAAGGGTTGCTCAACTAGTAAAGGTTACAAAGGAATTTCATCTTTTTGTAATGGTTTACCCATGCATTGGAAGACATCGTAGTGCTAAGCTACTCTATGTGTATCATAAAAGAGATTGGGTCACCATAAGCCACTCTATAATAGCTTCCTAACATTAGATTCTCTAGAAAAATTCCCTCCTGTGACTCCTTGGTGTGCTTCATAAAATAAATGAGGTCATTCATGTTTCAAAATAACTCCGTGTAGTACTTCATCCTTCCCCAAGTGATATAAAATCTCAATGATGATGGTGTATGGAAAGGATCTAGTAACAAACTACTTCTTATCATATTCTTGATAGTGCATATGAAAGACTCCTTATTCAAGGAATTTGGTAATTACTTTGAAATTTTTAGGAATCAAAGAAACATGAAAGTGATGAGCATCATGAGAGTATTCTAGTAATTCTTTTAATTATTCACCATTAGGAATGCAACTGAGATGATCTAGTCCCATTTTCTCTCTTCTTAGAATTATATTAATGTGGAATTGTAATTGATAAAATAACATCAACCACTGAGAGATTCATCCTCCTAAAATTGTATTGTTGATAAGTTATCACAAGGATTGATGATTAGTGAAGACTTTGAATGGTGTCACAATCAAATATTTTTGAAATTTCTATAGTGTGAAAATGATAGCCAAGGCTTCTCATTTAGAGGTTGTGTAGTTCTTCTCTACATCAAATAGTTTGCATTTGGAAAAATGAATGGGATGGTTGAGTCCACCATATCTTGGTTGCACAAGCACAAAACCAACTACGATACCCAAAACATATACATGCACATGAAAGGGCTTACTCTAGTCTAGAAAGATGAGGATGGACATAGTAACCAGTCTCTATTTTAACTCAATGAAGGCTACTTAGCACTCTGAAATTCAGACAAAATTCACACTTTTGTGAAATAAGGATTTTAATGGAGATGAAATGGTTGTGTATCCTTTGATAAAATTGAGATATTATCCTGTATGACCTAGAAAAGATTATACTTCTATAGAGCTAATAGGTGGAGGCATACTTAGAATTACTACAATTTTTGCCTACTCTACCAAAATGCTTTGAATACATACTATGTGACTTAGTAAGACACAAAAGGGTATAAAGAATAGACATTTATTTAAATTTAAATAAATGAATAGAGATCAACATCATTCTAACATAAGGAATAACTTAAAAAAATGTTCTTTAAACAAGGAAAAGACTACCCAATCATCAGGATAGACTTTTAGGAACTCATGAATGAAGTTTTTGAATGTAGTCACCTCTACACAAGAGAAAACTGTAGGTGTTTTCTTAAGGACAAAATGAATTAACTTGTACACAAAGGATCCCCATTACATGGTAAAATTCATTTTGGACCTATCTTTTTCTACAATGGGTATTTGATGATATCTATTGAAACCATCCATGAAAGAATAAACTTCATGTCCTATGACATATTCCAAAGTTTATTTATGAAGGGAATTGGGAATATATCATTTAGACATGAATCATTAAAAATGTGATAATATACACATACTATGATATACCTTGATTTCTTTAGCTACAAAACTATGGGACTTACCCAATCTACCTTGTCTATAAGATAGATTATTCATATGTCCTAAATTCTATCAAGTTTAGCCTTCACTTTTAGTGTCATGTTTGAATTTAGCTTGTAAGGTCATTTATTTAATGGACATGTGTACTCCTTAAGTTCAATATGCATCTTTCCTAGTGATGGATCAACTACTTAGACCTATGAAAATGTAGTGGGTAAGACACACTGGTAATCTCATAGGAGTTGCATAACTTCAAAAATTTTAGCTTCTATCCAGTAATCACTATATGAACCAATTTTGGAACCTCCTCAATTCCAATGTTTACTACATGATTTGTAATGGGATGATGGTAAATTTTGAACTTTTCTTCATCAGTAGATTCATTTATCATTTGGTTCCCTTCATATTCTAGATTTTTTTTGTTGTGCAACTTATCTTCTTCAGTAGGTACTATGTTGGTGTCCTTTAATAGTTTTATTGGCTATTTAAGTCCAAATAAATCAATCAAATCTATATCACCATCAGAATTAATATACTCAATGTCCTATTATTCATCTTATATTCAGTAGCATGGATGCATAAGTGATTATTCTTCTTTCTTGGTAGCTTTATAACTTTGTAATGCTAAATTGAGATCAAAGGCTAAGTTCTTTTGCATAGTGGATTCCATAATGGTGTTTAAGTCTTCTATGCAACCATGACATAATAATTGTTTGATTTTCTATAGTACATTATGAACTAGAGGTTTTCATATTAAAAAAAAATGTCTATATGAAATCACTTTTCACCTATGCCCAATTATTTATCTCCCTCCTATGCTCTTGATGCATATACCATGCTAATGGTAAAGGAGCAAGTGTATAATGTAAGATGTGGACCTAGTAATTTTGTGCCACATATTCATTAGTCCAAAATTAAACACATTTATGGATATGAATTACAAGACACTCACCTTCTTATAAGAAAGGGTAATTATTGTGAATGATCTATGGTAGCTGGAACTTGCTAATCATGAACTCACAAGCATTATCCCACTTGAGCTAGTCATTTTGATGAATTTTCCACCATGTCATGGCAAATCCCTTTATATCATAATTCAGAGCATTGAACCCCTATTTGATGGTAGGTACATGAAATTGTAAATTCAAAATGAAATCATTGGTATCCTTAGTTGTATAATACATAGGAAGTTATCGCTCATTCACAAAGACCATTTTAATAGGTTGGAGTTCATGATCTCCTTGGTCCTAGTTGATTAGGTATGAGTCTAAGTTTTTATTGATAAATAAAGATATTTCACATGATAGAGTGCCTTCTCTGGTTGGCTCTATATAGTCCTACATATGATCATCTACTTGATAGAGGAAGTCAACTTCTAAACGAGTAGGGGATTTTGTAGACATAAATGTATAATCTTATAAGATAAACTGGGTTGCCAATGGCTAAATAAATATTATTTTGGGCCTCCATTATTATGTTGGCTTCAAATTTTGAGTGAGTAATGACTATACTTGAGGTTTAGTATGCTCATATAAGAAGTTGCACTCACTTATGTGCAGATTTTTTGGATTTTATTCAGAGTTCACCTTCATCCAGATGGTTTCTTGCATGACATATGGAGATTGTAGTCCAACTAGAATGGTGTATGGTTTATGTGCTATATTTAGAGGAATGATGATAACCTTATCTTCTTGGTATACCTCTAATTGATTTTGTATTGTGTTGATAGTCATCTGAACATCATATGCCCATTTCTTACCAATCAATGTAATATAATCTATTATTGATATCTTCATGTCAATGAATTCAAAGTTACCACACAAGGTCATTTATATTACTTTGATCTCAACATCTTCTAATCTAACAATAAGCTTAACTCATTTATAGTTGGATAAGCTTAGAGTTACTAGATTGTAGCTAAGAATAGGTTGTCTAATAGCCTCCCATGTAGACCTAGGAATCATATTGAATATGCTTTCAAAATCAAAGATAGAATTTGGAATATCATATCCTGTAACCTAAATGTCAATTCATGCATCTACATCCTAAGGATTCTTTGTTTTGACATACTAGACTAGCTTTTCTATCTTCTGTTATCTACCTTGTAGACACTATAGTAGATTATGTAGTAGGTTTATGATATTCTAAGAGATGTATTCATTATGTATAGTGCTTAAAAGTTTTAGAAGATCAATTAGCACAATGATAAATCCATCTTGATGTATAATGCACATGATTTGGCCATACATTTAAGAATCTATTATTGCAACATATCCTTTATTAGTGTCTTGGTTTTGAATGTTCTTAACATCTATGTAGATTCATACGTGAGCCCATTTTCTATAGCTATGCCTGGGTACTTATCCTATTTTTATTTTTGGATTCTCTAATCTTGAGGCATTTCTAGTGGAGGTAAACCTTTTTCTCCATGTTTTTGTCATGTAACAACATTCAAGAATGCATCCTCCTTAGGCTATGCATTCACCATATTCACATTCTATAAGGCCTTATCCTTTCTTTTCTTCTCCAAGATAGGAAAATATTTAGTGTCATGTTGGTCATATATTTTGTAATATGTGTAGTAAGACTATCTTTGAGGATTCAATAGGTAATCTATTTGTACATGAGTGTACTCTCCATATAGGTAACATTGTAAAGGAGGTCATTGATAGTTATTTCCTTTGCCACCTTGGTAACCTCCTCTATTGAACTAATATCCTCCTCTATAACCTCTTTGTTATTGCATAGTGTTCCAATGCTGATGCTTTCGGTATTATCTCCAATTCCAAATTATTTAGCATAACTGGTGGGGTCCAACTTGTTTGTTACTAATGCATCATGGCTGAGATCTAAGGTGATACATATTGGTACTATGAATAAGGTAGTGTCCAACTTGGTGAAGGAGGGGTCCAACTGGCTAGACCTTGAGTCTGGTATTGTGGCAAACTAGGAATCCATTATGGATTGGTTTGGGTCACACAACCTTTATCAACCTTTGGGCCTAGAATCATCTACTTCATCAAAGACATTTATTGTATAGTGATAGTGAATACATTTTTGGTTATGCCTTCCTTGAGATCTTGCAAAACCATCTAATTCTTTTCATCATGATTGTTTGACTTACAAAAATTACAATATAGATTATGTGGATTCTTGACATACTATTTTAGAAGATGGCACTGCATTGTTGCATACCCCACTACTCAAAATATTTCATAGAATTCTATCTTTATATTAGGATAATAATTTCGGTGATGTCCTTCCTTTTTTCACTCCATACACTAGAGATTCAATTTAGGTTTATCTGCCTCATGGTATTGCTCCATTCTCTTCATAAAATCTTATAGTGTATTTTTAATCTTGGAATTGGCATCATGAGATTATTCATAATTTTTAATTTGCTCTAGTCATAGTGTAGAAGCTCTAACATCTACTTTTGTATCATATTGAGTCTACATAGTGGCAAATCTGATTCTAGAGCACATTCCTTTCATGAACCACGTATTTTTTTCTTTGTTTGTTGAGGCAAATTATACCTTATTCATCAAATCAAAGAATATTTATTCATAGTTGTAGACTAATTCTCTTGACTTCTACCTTATTTTATTCAAGTCTTAAATAATTTGGCTTGTATATTTCCTTATATTGAATTTTAGGATAAGCCAGTCCTTAATGTCTTATAGACTTTCCCACTAAACTTTCTTTGGTATATGAACTCAAGTGGTCTTATAGTTAGTGCCTCTACTAACACAAACTTTTTTATAGCCTCATTAGTGATTCCCTTAGCTTACCATCTCATTTCATAAATTATCAATTACTATTTAGGGTTTGTAGACCCATCATGGATTGATAGGTTTATGAATCCTCCTAAATGACCCATTGTGTAAATTGGTATTGATGGAATATACTATGAAACTATTATAAGAAGAGGTTGTATTCTAAGTAATCCTACCTACATAATACTTTGAGCACTAGAAGAGTTAACATGTACACTTTGTTCCTCTTTGCTCTTTATTTTACTTGCTTGATTTCAATAAGCCCCATGGCCTTCAAATCATTTTGAATTGATGTTGTTTCAATTTTGGTACCCCAATGATGTAATTTATCTAAAAATGATCCTTCCCAACTATTATCTTCCTATCCTCTTGGTTGAAAACTTCTACTAGAATAAGATTGGGCTATGGGGACATGTGCTCTACTAGTGAATGAATATTTCCTAAAACTTATTATTCTAATGTGTTTGAACCTATGAATAAACTATAACTATGTTCTACTTCTTTACTTAAATATTTTTCTTCAGATAATACTCATTCTTGTAGCTTCATATGACATCTATCATCTAACTGCTCTGCTCTACACTATTCTTGCCTTCTTTGAATATCTCTTCTTCATCACTTCTTTCTATCTATCAACATTATTCATCTTATTTATTCATCCTTCATCCTTCATCTCTTTCATCACTCTCATCACATATTCTTACTTATTTATCATCTAATTTACTACTACTCTTACATCTACTCATAGCTACCTAGGTATTTTTTTGTTTATTCCATTTATTCTATTATTGCAATTCACATTATGAATCTAGACTTTTATCCTAACTCTTATTCCATCACATCTCCATTTTGGATTTAGGTTCAATCCTTTCTTACTCATCTAATCATCATTCACCATCATGTTGCACACACCCCATATGCTTGAAGTGACTACTCCATATTGGCTAGAGTAAGCACCATAGCCTTATCCATAACCAACATATTCACAAGGAGAGGTATTCATTACAAAAATTTCCCTATAATTCCTTAGACAAACAAGTCCTATGAAATTTTAAAAGCTATGTATCCTTATACTAAAAACTCAGTGATGTATCCATATATAGTGGTAATAACCCAATAATCTATTACCCTCATCCAATCAGTTTCCATTTTTTACAACTGATTTATCTTCTCTTCAGTCTAGGTGATTATTTTTTTTGTTATTGGGTTAAAGCAATAGTATTTAAACTGAGCTAACCAATTGGATAATAATTCAAGTAACTCACAACAAAATATTTTGTATATTTCTCCATATATATGTTCTCAAATGATTTCTTGTGTGGTAAGACCAGCCCATTTAGATTCTTCTTCTATGAAATTACATACTTTTTGGTCTAACCATATCTCAATGTCTCTTTGCCTCGATAACCATATTAGCATAGTTTCCTCCAAAAGGAGTGTTTATATGCTCACTACACCATTGTTAGTACAGGTTCTTGAAGCATCAGAAGATGCTAAGGTTGAGAATAACTAAGTTTACTTTAGTGCATAGGATAGTGCAAATAATTCGTTAACAAGGTGGGAAAATAGAAGCATAATGAAGATGAATTATTTGAATTAGGTAGGGATTAACAATAAAAAGTACTTCATCAATTTTTAAAGAGCATTTGAAGTAAATTAGATAGAAATAAACCAAACATTAAACATGAAAGTGCATGAAAAGAACAAAATAAGAAACACAATAGGTAACCATAACCAAAATAGTCTTTATTGATATATTTGAAGGTGGAAATCTATTCTTCATACAAACACACACACAGACACAGACACACACACACACACACACACACACACACACACACACACACACACACACACACACACACACACACACACACACAGTCATTTACAGTCTATGAATGTTCATATTCTTCTTGTACTTGGCACTAAAAGAGGAGTTTGCTCATATTATAGCATATTACAAGTCATGGAGATAAGAAAAAATATACATACATACGAAAAATTGAATACATAACACAAAAATATCATAAGAATATCCTATGCATATTTACTATCCATTTTCTTCTCCCAATATGAATGGAAGAAAAATCATTGCTAAATCTCAATATTTTGTAATGGAAGTTGTGAATCAACTATTTTTGTGTTATATCGTTGTTGTGACTATCTAGTGAACTTGTATGTTCTTCCTATATTTATGGATCTTTTAGTCTATTTTACTAGTCACTAAGGTGGTAATTTTGTATGGGTAAGGTCCCTTAAAAACCCACTTTTACCATTAATAAAAAACAATGTTCAAAGTTTCAAATCCCATAAATGGCATGTTGTATGCCAAATAAGATTAAAATGTTTAAAGTTTCAAATCTCATAAATGGTATGTTATATGTCAAGTAATATTTAAAAATTTATTTGATAAAGGTTACATTAATTCAAAATTTGTAAAAAACTTACCAAAAATTAAATTGATATATGTTGTAATCCTCAAAATGTCATGTTCTATGTCAAATTGATTCATATTAAAATCTAAAAAATGATACAATCTATGCCAAATTGATTCATGTTCAAAAAATTTACTTAAAAAAGGCTATATAATTTCAAGTTTGATGTTTTGGTGTAAATGATCTTTGTTCATATCAATCAGCTTGGGTTTTGGTGTAAATTGATCCATGTTCAAATCTCAAGTACTCATTTATTTTTTAATATGTAAATTGACTTATTTTTAGATCACACAAATGGAATAATCTATACCAAATGCCAAACAAGTGTAAAACATTATTTTTACAATAACTATGAATATGTAAAAAACTACAAATATGTAAGTATCTCAGCAAGTATCCCACTTTGATGTTTTGGTCTAGATTTAAAATAAGAGGTATTTGTAAGAGTTTATATTTATAAGTAAATTTTATCTATTCAAACTCCATAGATTCTTGTTTTGGTGTGGATTTAAATTTAAAAGTAAATTAAATTGATTTATTTTCAAATCCCATAAACAATGTATTATATGCCAAGCAAGTTTAAAGACTCTAATTGAGAGAGACTACAATCTAGGCCAATCAAACTTAAAACCTCTATTTAAGAGAGGCTATAATAAATTTAAAAATGGTATGTTCCTTGAAAAGAACCCTATTTATATTTAAATTATTTTTTTGAATATATGAATTTTATTCCAATGACATACTATATGCTTAATAAGATTAAAATATTTGTTTGACAAGCCGTAATAAATTAAAAAAGTACAAGTATCTTACTGGGTACCCTATTACATGCTTTGGTGTAAGATTAAAAACCTACACTTGACAGGTTAAAATTTAAAAAATAAGTGACTCATCGTGTACCCCATTTGATGTTTTTATATAAATTTTCATCTATAATTGTTTATGAATTTGATTTCATCTATCTGTGGAAATTTATCCGCAATCTTTGGCATAACACTAATGATTATCATTTTAAATTACCACAAAATCATTGCTAAAATACGTAAAATTTGGTAAGAATTTTGACATCATAATCTTGTTATCTTAAACTATTTAAATATTAGTTATTATAATTATGATTAGTCACTATAGTCAAGGTCAGACCTACATAGTCAAAACTTATCCCCATTATATACATAAATTTCTCCAAACTTTATGGAAAATTTTAAAGATATTTATTGCAAATTTTAAATTTAAAATTTAAGATATATATTTTTAAAAGAAAATTCCAAATATTTTTATTATTACACCTATAAAAGGGGAACATTTTTACACATTGGAAATACCCACTATATTTTTTAAATAAAAGTCCATTTTTATAGTTTATTTTTGGTTAAGAGGGGTTTATAATATCCAAATCCATTTCTAAAAAAGAAAAATAGATTCAAAATTTCTCTACACTTCATACATGGAAATCCGGTTGTTATTATACAATATATATCACTTATGTGCATATATTTTGTACATGTAAGTAATATCACTTATATGCATATGTAAGTATGTTCGGATTGATAGTTGTTTGTAATGGAAATGAATATTTAAAATATTTGATAAAATAATAAAACATATTATGTATAATACCACATAAGTATTGATTTTTATTTATTTTTTTTATTTTTTATTTTTTTTAATTTAAAAAAAAATAAAAAATTATATGCAAGTTGTAAACATTTATATACTAAAAAGTATAGGCTATTTTCAAGTAAACACATTTTTTTTAGAGGATATAAAGAATGGAATACTCATTGAGCTTTGCTTGTATTATATGGAATCTTTCTAAATGTATTGTATATTTCACTAAATATTTTATATTTGATGTGATGTTTTTATTAGAGAAAACTATGTGATAGAGCTTAAAATTTAGTGGCTATTCATAAAAATATTTTTAATTTTTGAGTGATTTTTTTAAATTTAGATTCCTTCTTTTTAGCATTTTTGTAACTTATAGAGATTGTAAGAAGAAAATAAATATTTCTCATAAATATTATTGCAAACTATTTTTAATTTGTTTTTCTTTAAAAGATTTTTTTTTTCATATAGTGGTAATTGTAGCCAAATAATTTTTTACATGAAAGTATATAGAGTTTGAATGAAACATATATTTTTACAAAATATTTTTTCCATTCGCAATTTACAATAGAGCTTCCCTCTCATGATATTTTTAACTCTTCTATATTTTCTTTAAGTTAGTGAAGTTTATATTTTTGAATTGTATTTTATTTTTCATTAAGCTTAAGAGACTCTTTCATTAGAAAGAAAATGTTTTAGGTTTTATATTATTTTATTTTAAGTTCCATTTATTCCACAATTTTTTTAAATGAGATATATCAATTTTATTTAAAAGAAAATTATTTGCACTATACTAATGAAATTATTTATTTTATTTTTAATATTTATTATAATTTTTATATACAAATTATGAAGAAAAATTCTAGAGTATGTTTCAAATATTTTAAAACTATATTGTTGGGATTGAGTTTAGGACATATATAAGAAAAATTCCAAACTATGTTTCAAATATTATAAAACTACATTGTTGGGGTTGATTAGTTTAGGATATATATTTCAATAAATTTTGTAAGTATTATTGAAAACTAATGAGATATTTTCTTATGTATTTAAATGGAGTGTTAATACATAAAAGGGTTGAAGTAAATTTAGATTTTCTTTGTGAAGGAATTATTTTACAAAGAATATTTTGTTTTATCATTCTTTCAAAACAAATACGAGTAAAAGATAGTGAACTTAAAATTACAAATATAATTGGAAGAATGGGTATCTTGCATAATAACATTAAATTAATTTTTTTTATAAAATAATAAAATAGGATTTATATTGAAAATAATAATTAAATAATATTATCATATTTTTATGTAATTCAAAAAGAAAAAAGATTATCTAAAGGTTCAACCAAATATCTTGAACCATATAATAATCCTATTTATTGATCCATATAACTTGTAGTAGTGACACTTTTGTGTCAGTGTATATGAGGTGGAATTTTTTGTTTACTCATGTGAATAAATTTATAGCATGTTTAATAGATTTAAAAGTTAATGATAAATAAAAAAATACCAAGAAAATAAATTTGTTACATATATTAAATGAAAAGTTCATTATATATATATAAAATTTATATGAAATTATAATGATTGATTAGATGAATGTAAAATGTTTGACAAAATGCTATTTTTTTTTGTCATTTTCATTTCAAAAAATATTAATTAGAAGACTTATCAATGAAATAAAATACATTGTCATTTATAACATATAAGATGTACAAAAATGGTTCCAATTATATTATATATTGGTTCTTTTATTATTACGTAACTTTTAATGATTGGTGAATATAAAGTTAAACAAAGGGTTTATTTGATGTTAAATGTCACTGGAAAGGGAATAATAAAAGGGTTTAATATGAGCTAAGGAGGTCAAAATTAGAAGCAATTAAAATTACACATGTATGATAAAAATAAATTATGAAGGAATTAATTGTAGAAATGTCAAGCTTCCAAAAAATTTATTTTAATTGTAAGTAGGAAATAATAGTTCTGTTAATAGGTCACATTCCATGGATTGTTAATAAATTAATGAATTGTTCTTTTTTAATTCTTAAATTTGTAATTTTTTAAACAAGTTTGTATATATCAAGTCGGGAAGATTGGGAATTGATAGAGTGCATTACTAGTTCTTTCCAAGATATTATTAAATTAGCCAAATTATTTATGTTGGAAGGGACTCTACATGGTTAATGCATGAATTGGTATGGTTTTATAAATATACCCACACAAATACATATTTATAATAATAGAAAAATTATATGAAAATATTGAAGAGGTTCTTTTTCCTTAACTTAGATCATTTCAATTGACTAATTTAGATATTTTAATTATGAATTATTATCATTAAAGAATTTTCAATAGGTAAAAATAAGTATGAAGGAAAAATATTTTTTATTTGTTGAGGTTAATTGTCTAGTTTGATATGGACTAGGAACTAGAGTATAGACAAAGTGTAGTAACATGAAACAAGCCCAATGGGCTGAGAGCCAAAATCTAAAGTATCAAAATAAGTAGCTAACTAATGATGTAGAGGATGAAAAAAATGTAAATTAAGAGGAGAAATTAATTTAAGTGGGATGATCCCTCCATAATTACCTTATCAGCCTTAATCTCCTTCTACTCAACCTATCTATTCTTAGTGATTCTAGCACATGTTCTATTATTCGGGCCTTCTACATCCTCTTTAGGAAATATCATTATGGGTATCTTCCATAACTATTCATTTTTAGAGGTATTCTTGGGGAGATTTTATGGGGAGAGTTTTGGAATAAGTCTTTACCTCCTTGATAAGTTTCTTGTGGGGAGTGCCTTTAACATTCACCAATTAAGAGAAAGATTGAATTATTTTGAAGACCTTATTGATGGAATTTCATTCCTAGATTAAACCTACCAAGAACATCCATTTCTCATGTAATTTTTTATTAAAACCTTCCAACTAATCTTTATTGGTTTTAATAGCCTCTAATATGGGGGGTATTTCCTTTACCCATCACCTCCATTGAGTTTCCTTCCTCCAACATAAGGGGTTTAGGCTTGATGACAGTGATTTTTAGGGGAGGATCCCTGGTAGAGCCCATTTGGGCTTATGGAGGAAAATATGGGCAATGAGCGGTGAGATCCCAAGGTAGGATTCTCCTTGGGGGAGTCCTTCTCTATGGAGGACCCCTCTGACAAGACCAAATGAAGGAGAACTATGGAACTCATGTAAGAATTTAATTTATTTTTTATTGATAATATAATTAAATTTTTTTTATGTTTCCATAAACTATATATCAAATGATTTAACGATTTTATACATTTTACCCTAATAGGATAAGACAATTTAATGTAATTCAGATATTAAGACATGGAATTCGAGCATACATATAAATAAAAAATACTTAAACTAACTACAATGATTTGATAAGTGGCATATACTAAATATAGTAAGTATAATAAAGGGATGAGTAATTAGATTATTTATATTTTATGATTATGACTATATTCTAAAAGTTGATATAAGCTAAAAGTAATCTTGTGGTTTTTTTGGTTTAGGAACTATATCTCTATCTACATAGGGTTGGTTATGCTAGTTTTAGTTAGTATTATCAATAGATAATAACTTGTGTTAGTCAATACTAGCCTATGAAGAAATGAGGAAATATGACTGTATAATCACATATATAATATCACATGGACATAAAAGTAGGGTTTAATGTTTATATGTGCATCAAAATATCACATGTATAATAATATTGAGAAAATTTTAAACTCTAGAGTACTAAGCCACTATGTGTAGGGATGCCACATTGATATTTGTTATTTCAAAACAATTATGATTCATGATTGATAAAATATCTAAGTGTTCAAATAATTATTTATATTATTCATGATATATTATGATTAACAAATAAACTTCACCATAAGAAACTTGTTTGACATTATTTCTTTTCAGAGGCAGTTAAGATCCTTTAATGATTTGAGACTATAAAAGAAACATATATATTATAATTGTGGACTGTCAGGATAAACAATCACCTCATGTATATGATAGTATTCATATTCCATTGTGCTGTTATGTATATGTAATCTCTACACCCATAGTTATAAACCATTATGGACTAATATTACAAAATTTTCTTCTTATACCTCATTTTGACCCTTGGTGTCATCAAATGTATGACTATGCAAATGTAAAATCACTTATTTAACCCTCATACCATCTTGTATCTATACCGAACCTATGAAACAAACTCATCCTCTCTAAAATAATAATATTATTGAGTATTCATGATGTGTATGCTAAATTTCAAAAATTTCAATTATGGCTAATTTGTACCTATGTGTATGTCAATGTACTTGTGATGTACTTTGTGTGTATACCACCCATGTGTTGATAAGACTTATTGATTATAAATAAAGGAATAGTTATTGTATGTATATAACCATTTAAAATAAACCTAGCACAACATTTTAGATTGAAAGGAAAAAAATAAGAAACTAATTGACTTTAAGCCCTTTATGTTTCTCCAAGAGTTTAGACACCTAGTTATTTATGGAGTAATTAATTAAGTGAATTAGCTTCTCCCTTATAAATTTGTTTAATAATTTTACATATATTGTTAAGGGAAATAAAAAAAATAAATTAATTTATCCATTAAATAATTATGTGCATCACACTTATTTTTATGACATTGGATGTTTGGGAACAAAATTTATGTAATTAAGCATTATTAAATTAAGCAAACAATCATGTTTTACACAATTTTAATTGGGTTTTATCGAATGATTTTTTGGGTATGAAAAACTATATCTTTATCTATGTAGGGTTAGTTTTATTGATTTGGGTTAGTTTTATGGTTGATATTTACCTTTATGGAAATGATAAATCATGAATATATGGTTACATGCTCATACCTCTATATGTTTTATATTTATGATCTCAAACCTTGATGATGTACATAACACTAAAAATTAGTCTCTCACATTAAAACCCCATGTGTGCTTATGAGGGGTAGTGTTTAACCATTTTTTGATAAGGTTAAGGGTTAGGGGGAATAAATTAATCAATTATGGATTATGATATTCTAAAATTAGGCCAATTACATGAATTTTGATGTAAAATATTTTGATAAATATACTGACTATGAGAATATGCTAAATATAAACAACTACAATGAAAAAAAGTACTATGAAAATTTCAATATGAAGGATACAAAATACTTATCTTATTCAATGATGTGCAAGTAGATCTGATAGGTATAAGTGCAAAAATAAGTCAGATTGATGTTCCATCTTGATTTATCAAATTTTGGAAATCAACCTTTTGTTAAATTGGATACTACCATCAATATTTGGACACTACCATCAATGTTTCTATCTTGGTTTCAATGCTTATAACAAGATTAATATACACATGAAACTATTAATGTTCATTGTCACATTATAGGTTATCAATTCAAATAATGTGCACAGGTTCCCATAATCAATATTTTGTACAAAATCTTGGGTCCTCTAATTATGGCATGCCACCTTGAAAAATAAGGGTTAGTGGGATCAAGTGAAGTTGAGATGACCTCAAATAACCCTCTATCTATGAGCATTACCTACAGATCGATATAATCAAAACAAGGCCTCATGCTACTTTAGTTTTCCCCTTATGTAGGTTTGTGAGTGAACAATTGTGTAATATGTGAGTGTATGTAGTGATCTAGATTATAACTTGATAATACTACTTGTAAGATTATTTTTAAATTATTTAGACCAATAATAATAATTATCCTATGATTGATTTGGAAATAAGGAATAATAGGGTAGTATAGCTTAGTTGTGCAAATGATTTTTAATAGTGTAGTGTGAGCTTGGGAGTTGCTTGCTTAGATCTTGATTTATCCATTTTAGATGCCTAATGAATGAATTTTAATTTTTATTTATACCACAAATTTTAAAATGATCTCATAGGAGGGTTAAATAAGACAAATAGACTGACTAATACATGTAGAAATATTTTCAATTTGATCATTTGAAAGGCAAAGACACTAGCATCAAATTAGGGGCACTAGCATCGATGTTAGTTTCCTAATCTAGATGCAATAATATTTTAGGGTAAAATGATGTTGAGGGTATGTAAATATATATGAAATAAATAAATAAGGTTTTATGCAAAATTTAGGCTACAAGTGATCTATATCATCAAAATTCTAGGGTTAGATTATATGGTAAGTAATTAGGCACAATGAGATGACAAACATGAGATTAAAAAAATGTAAAGGTCATGAACTGAAGGGTTGATCCATGATTTGTACTTTTCAAGTGTACAAGACTAGTATGTGATATAAAAATTAGGTTTAAGTATCTATAGTTAGAAACCTACAAAAGTAGGAAATTATAATGAGCTGATCTAACCCCAATCACCCTCATTTGATGATTAACTATTGCCTATGTATCTGATGATCCAAGGAAGGAAATCATGACACATGTGGTTTTCCCACCTAGTGTGATTATGAAATTATGTTCCTTCACTATATGTTTGTAGTTAATGAGTTAGATTTGATACTTGAATTTTTTTTATTTGGCTTGGGTTTAGTGTGATACAAACTTGGATTATGATTTCTCCTACTAATATGTTTACAATTTGATAATAATAGGGCATATTTACTTAATGTGAAAAAGTGTATAAATATGTATTGGATAAGTGCCAAGTTAATTTTAATTGATACCTTAATTTATTTATATATGAGTTTTATTTGGTAATTCTCATGCCACTGACATATTAGGGAAAATAATTAACTTGAAGGAGAGATTTGATTTTGAAAAATAGTCATTGTTAGGAAAAGATCAATACTAACTAAATTAACTTCATATTTATTGGTGATACTAACCAAATATGGTATAACCAACTTGCCTATAGGTAGACTGAAATAATATATTGGATATGTGTTTGCAAGATAACAAGTTTGAAACAAACAATGAAATTTCTATAGGTGTGTAATAAAAGAAATAAAAGGGTCAACTCATAGTGAGAGAATGAAAAATTAGGACCTTGTTTATGTGCTCAAGTCATGTGTGTCAAAATTATCATTTATAAGTACCAAAGACTAGATTTTAATATCTACAAATGCCCTTTTTTTATTATATTAACGAAGTATCTACATTAAAATAATAAAATGTACCTAAGTGTGTACAACACACTTTATCTTTGGTATGAAGCTCTAACTATGCAAGCAACTTGATAATAAAATTTACAATCACATGTAGCCAATTTTTTTGGAGTGATGGGTGAGAAGATAGAAGGTAAAATCTTGAATGTGAGTGATGGGTAGGAAGAAGGTGAGCTACATCATAGAGATCCTATGAAGGATTTTTTAGACCCCATGAAGGATGTGATAGTACTATCACCAGATCTAGGACAAGGTCCACTTGATATTTTGAAGGATGCCTCAAATCATATGCTAGTTTTAGGCCAGGGTCCACCAGACATAATAACTAATCTCATTAAAAGAAAAAAGTCAATATCATGGGCTGACTTGGTGTCTAGAGATAACTCAAAAAAGAAACCTCTAGAAGATTCCATCTTGATCCTAGCAGGGAAAATAAATGAGGTATGTCTTGAGGTCTTAAAATATGTTATAGAGAATATTTACTCTTTTTTTTCAAATTTTCTCTTAGCTAAATTTAGCAATTTTAAGCCTAATATTGACTCATTCCGTAAGTGGGCTAACTTCAAATGGCATCCCAAAGGATAGATTGATATTATTTCTATACCTAAGATTTTTTTCCTGATTAACCTGTTTCATTTCAAAGACTATATTAGCATCTACACTAGAGACCTACGGTTTATTTGAAAATATAATGCTTACCTTCACAATTAGAAGGTAAATTTCAATCTTGATAGTTATGTCATGGAGGAAATCCCTATATGGGTGAATTTTTTAGAGTTTCCTCTAGAATTCTAGGCCCTAGAGGTTATTCTAGGCATTTCTAAAGACCTTGGTCAACCAATTTCCATCAATCCCATAACCAGGTCCAAACATAGACTCTTGACTACTCATATTTGTATTTTCATTCTTGAGACTCCTAACTACCTGTGTTTATGTTTTCATTCCTATTGAAAAACACCTTACTCATTCTATCAAGATCAAATCTAAATATGGGGTTTGGAATCAACACATAGTTTTTGAAAGGGACTCCAAAATCTATAAAACTTGTGATCTTGAATCATTCTTCTAAGGATTTTCCCCTAAGGAAAAATCCATTCCTCCCCTAACTACCCATTGGGTGAATAAACCTCCATCCTTGAACTCTTCCCCACACCTTCCTTAAGATTACATCCCTAATACCTCTTCCCCTCACCCTTCTCCCCTTCCCCTCCTCCCTAAACCTACTCTTTCTCCTCTTAGCCCAAGGAAAAAGTTTTTATCTACTATCTCCTCTAAATATTTGCCTTCCCTAAAGATTCTTAGCTCACTATAGGTTAGCTCAGACTTGAATCCATTGGTTAATGATGTATTTGTGGCTCCAATTATTCAAAAAGATGATAAGTCAATTGCGGTCACTCTACCCTTGGTTGATATTTTGGTTGAAGTAACATTCACGTCTCTCCCTTCAAACCATTATTAATCTCTTTCCCTAAAGGAACCTCAAGATGACATCCATAAAGACTGACCTCACTCCCTTTCTTATGAAACTTTATTATTTGAAAAGGATCTGGTTATTCAATAAGCTGTGTCTATTCAGGAATTGGTAGTTCTAATCAGATGGTAAGCTTTTTTCTCCTATCGATGGAAAATGTTATTCAAAAAGTAAGAGGGACTATGCTAAGATTATTTTTGAAATGGTAGAGGAACAATAGATGATAGTTCAACTAAAAATGGGTAGGAAAAGAGTAGAAGTTGGAGAAGAGCCAAAATCATAAGGTAGATCGACTAATCAAAATTATAGAAAAGTAAAAATTGACAAGAAAATAGCAAAGTGTACACAAATGGCCCTCAAACATTTTCCAAGTAATAAGAAATGAAGACCATTTCTTATAACACAAGGGGGTTGAATAACCCTGTGAAATAGAGGCTGGCTAGAAACATGGTCCTTAATCATAAACTTGATATCTTAATTATCCCAGAATCCAAATTTTTTTAGATTTTTTTTTTGAAGAATAAAACTAATGTTTTGGGTAAATATATTTACATTAGTAGTAGTTCTCAAGGTGCTTCTGGTGGGATGGTGGTTTTTTGTGATCATATTGCATTGGAAGGAAAAGTCCTAGAATTTGAATCTCATATTACAATATTTTTCAAATACATTTATAGTAATTTAGAATGGGTTCTTACTAATGTTTATGCTATAAATTCCAAGAATGATTAGAGAAAACTCTGAGAGGATTTTATTGAGATTAATAAACACTTCATGGATAGGAACTAGATGCTAGCAGACAACTTCAATTCACCTCTATCTTAAGGGGAAAAGAAAGGGGGAATCTATTCTCTCAATGATAGGATGTTAGATCTTAGTTATTTTATAGTAGAGGTAGAGCTTTTATATGTTGACCTAAAAGGAAATCCTTTCACCTAGTCAAACAGGATATTGGGAGAAAACCTTATTCAAGTTAGGCTTGAAAGAGTTTTAGTGTCTTTGTAGTAGGATCTACACTCTATCTATTCTCTATCTTCCCTCCCTAGGATCATATCTGATCACAATAGCTTGGTTTTATCTAGTGAAAAGATGTTCAAAACCAAAATAAACCCTTTCATATTTAAAAAAATGTGGATTACTAATTTGACTCTATCAGATTCTCTAAAGGAATGGTGGATTTTTCTTATGCAAGGCTTTTCTATGTATATCTTATCCATGAAACTCAAGCACGTTAAACGTGAACTCAAGATATAGAATAAGGAAGGTTTTGGGAACATATTTTCCCAAAAATGTAGAATTGAGGAGGATTTACATAGTATTGAGGATGAAACCAATGTTTTCATCCTCACTCCTTCTTTTCAAGCTAAATAAAAGGATTTTTTTAGTTTATTCCATAATTTGGAACTTAAGGAAGAAATATTTTGGTAGCAAAAATCATGGAAAATTTAGCTCAAAGAAGGTGATAGGAACAATAAGTACTTTCATCTCTTAGCTTCTAAGAATCACCAGCATAAATTCATTTCAAAAATCAAGGGGGAAAATGGGACTTGGTACAAGGATGAAAAATATATTGAACTACAAATTGTAAACTTCTATTAAAATCTTTAGATCATGTTCCCTCTCAAGATGCATAGATAGAATATCAGGTTATTAATTTCATTGAAGGAGTTATTTACCAAGAAGACAACACCTCTATCCTTTCTCCTCCCTTAGATGAAGATATAAGATCCATCATCTTCTCATTGTAAGGTGACAAGGCCCTCATTCGAATGGCTTCCCCTAATTTTTATTTTAGGTCTTTTGGGACATCATACAAAATGAAGTTTGCTTAGTTGTTATTGAGTTTTTTAAAGATAGAAATATGATTCAATAATTCAACAATACATTTTTGGTTCTTATCCCTAAGAATCATGGGGCAAACCAATTAAGGGACTTTAGAGTAATCAATCTATGCTCCACTTTCCACAAAATCTGCACTAAAGGTTGGGATTTAAGAATTCAAATGCTTCTCGATAAGCTAATTGTGAAACAATAAGGGGATTTAATGTTTGGTAGACAAATATTAGATGGTATTGTTATTTTTGATGAAACTATATATTTAGTCACCAATTCTTCTTTTCAAGGTATGTTTCTCAAATTAGACATGAATAAATCTTATGATAGAGAATCTTGAATTTTTTTGAATAGAGTCCTTCAAAAATTTGATTGCCTCCTGCATATCTACCCCCATGTTTTTAGTTACTATCAATGGGGTTCCCAAAGGATTTTTCTTGATGGGTATAGGTCTTCGACAAGGTGATCATCTCTTTCCATGTTTGTTTATTTAATGGCTGAAACCTTGAGCAAAATCATTGACACTATAAGTTATTCCAAGATTATCAAGGGAATCTTAGCAGCTCTAAACATCAGATCTATCACCCACCAATACTTTTTGGTGACATTCTGATGGTGACATAAGATTTGATTTCTAAAGCTAAATGCTTCAAAAAAATCCTAGAAATCTATGAGATAGTATCAAGCCAAAGTGTTAAATTCCTCAAAAGCTCCTTATTATTTATTAATACTCTACCTTCTTTACAAGGAAAGATTTACAATATTATCAGTTGTGTTATTAAAAATCTTTCTTTCACCTACCTTAACATTCCTATTTTTGAATAAAAAATAAAATTAGATTTCTAAAATCCTCTCATTGATAGGATTTAGAGGAAATTATCTAAATGGAAAGGGAACTTGTTGTCTCAAGCTGATAAAATACAATTACTTAAGATCTCATTATAGAAAATTCTAGTTTAATTCATGTCTTTATTCATCATCTTGGGAAAAGTGGTGGATCAAATCAAGCAAATATAAAATAATTTTCTATAAAGGGGAATGGAAGACATATTTATATTCCCACTTGTATCCTGAAATAAAGCTTATTTACCTTTAACTAAAGGAGGATTGGGGTTCAAAAGGGTGAGATATATGAATAAATAACTTCTAACTAAGGGTAGAGGGTGATTAAGGAAGATAATCAATGGACTAGGATCATCAAGGTAAAATACCTAAATTTTAGGGAGGGATCATGCTTTCTAGTGAAAGATGGTCCTGTTAATGGCTTTGCCTTTTGGAAAGCCTTGAGAGATAAAAATGCTATTCTTATGAGAGGGATAAAATAAATAAAACCCTTCTTGGTTAAGTCAAACCCTTCTTGGGTCCTTACCTCTTATAGTGGGGTTGAGTGAGTATTTTAATGTGGCCATAGGTCATAGGGTGTGTGATTATTGGTAGGAGATTGAAAGAAAAAAAGGTGGAAGCTTCTCCACAAAGAACATTTGAGCCTTCAAAAAACTATTTTATTACAAGATTTAAACATGACTCTTCAAAACACTCATATTAGCATTTTCCCAAAAGATGATGATCTAGTATGGAAGTCTGATCCTAATGGGCTATTTTTTGTCAAATCTATTTATCTTTCCCTATGGGAACAATAAGAGATTATTGAAAATTAGAATTGATTGTAGATTAAAAATCTTATCCCCAAGGTCAATATTTTATTTTTTCTAGCATCTCAAAATAAAATCTTAACAGTGGATAATCTAATGAAGAAGGCAATTCTTATTCCTAACGAGTGTGCTTTATGCAAAGAGGAGGCTAAATCCACTAAACATATATTCCTTTCCTATTCTATTACTTCATCCAATTTTTATTATTTATTCAATTTTTCCAACTACTCTTAGGTTTCTCCTACGTCTATAAAGGATTTGATCTATCAATAGGAGGCACCTTGGGATTACCTACCTTTGAAATTTTGGTAGAATATTGCTCTTCCTCACATTTTCTAGGGAATCTAGATTTCAAGGAATTTGGTCATTTTAAATAATTAAAACCTTAGTCATTCCTAAGATTTCAAGAAAATCTTGGATGATGTCAAATAGAATTATTTAATCATTGCCTCCACCTTTGATGATCCTCTTCCCCAATTTTCTCAAATTTACCACTTGTTGAACCTTAAAATATTTGCACATTCTCATAAGAAGTGTGTAGATAGATCTAAGATCAAGTGGATTTTCCCTCCAACTCAGTGGTATTAAATTAATTTTGATGGAGTGGCTAAAGGTAGCCCTAGACCTATGAGAGTAGGAGGTGTTATCTGGGGTTCTAATGGGAATCTCATGGAAGCCTATGTGGGACCTCTAGGAATCCAAATCAATCATATAGTAGAAGCTAAGGATACTTTTTAGGGCATAAATCTTGTATTTAAGTTGGGTCTAAAGAATCTTTAGGTGGAGGGAGATTCATTAAAAATCATCAAATGTTTAAAAGGTTCTTCCTAATCCTCTTGAAATATAATTGGTATTATTGAAGATGCTAAAAATCTACCTACTTTCTTCAAAATGGTGTCCATTAAACATGTTTATAGAGAAGGTAATAAAAGTGTAGATAAAATGGCAAATCTAGGGGTTTTTAGTGGATCCCTCACCCCTTATAAAGGTGATATAGCATTTCTTATTGATGTCATCCCTTTCATTGAGCTTGATAAAGGATAATCTAATATGTGAATTTATGCGGTCCATCATTTTTAAATACAATCTCCAAGGGAGGAGGAAATCTCTCATGTGTAAGGTTATCATGTCTTGCCCACACCTTAAGACATTACACATTCAGATTATTTCACATTAAGCTCTAATAATTCAAACTGCATCACTTTTAACACCATTCTAGATTTTATGACTTGGGTCCCAGTCTGTGAAAAGTGCAATAGAAGCAAAAAATTGAGGATGGGAGGTGAACACAATTAGGTAGAGCCAATATCCTATGTAGAAGTGAAGGAAGATGGATACATTTTGAAAAAATATGGTTAAGGGTGGGCTCACTGGCTACATGGAGAGATTGGTAGGCCATGATGTGGTGATATCCAAAGACTTTGATTATAGCTAGAATGACATAGAGGTTCAAATGCATGGTTTATATCTCATGGTCATCGAAGAAGTTATAAGAGACATCACAAGTATGGATTGTTCAGGTGTGAATGAATTTAAAACAAAAATAGGAAGGACAAATTGTTTAACATCTTCTACAAAATTGAAAAAAGAAGCCAAAATCATCAAACTAGAAAGGGCTCCTAAGGGTGGACCTTCATAGGAAGTGGCTAGATGTGTGCCTCCAAATAATGAGGTACGTCACCCTTTAGGGGAAGAACACAATGATATTCTATCACAATTTTCTACTCCTTAATTAATTCAAGGGTGAACCAACTAGTATTCCCTTTTATCTTCTCAAATCATTGAAAGTGTCTGTTGATAATTTCAAATGTAATACCTTAGTTGATATAATTCACTAAGGGATCATCTTGCTCTTGGTCAAAAGGGAAAACCCATTTGGAATAAGGCTATAATGGAGGATATTAACATTAAAAGTGATCAAGAGGAATCTAAAAGAATGGATGATTTCTTCTTGGAACTAGAAGTAGAGAATGTAGGGGGACAAAATGTTTTCTTTGTAGCAGAGAATTTTCATGGAGACTTTCACCCTAGTGGTAGCCAAAAGGCCCCCTTTGAAGTAGTGACACCCATCAATAGTATGGGTTGGGCCTCCTTTAATTTCAAATTGAAAGAGGAGATTGAATAGTCTATTGAGAAGCTACAAACTAAGTTGGAAATTCAAAAACTTTTGAACATGAAAATATTTGATGAGTTTGAAAAGATCAAATGTTTATTGGTCTTTGGTAATTTATCCTTAGAAAAGGGTGAATTTTAGAAAGATAAGGAGGAAGAAGTGGTGGCTGAGCAAAGCCCCAAAAGAGAAAGAACTATTTATAATGATGGTTGAGATGAAGCCAAGATGGATGCTAAACAGGGTAAGGAGGAGTTTAAGTCTATAGGGCAAAAAATGAAGAGACTTGTCATGGAATCTGTGTAGGGAATAGGCAACCATATTATAGGTAGGGAAAAGAAAATATAGAACATGGGGACCAAAAAATTGGTCCTTTATTCTAATTTCAAGGATTTAGACTAGTTTCATCTAGCATCTAGGTTTTATCTCATCTTTTTGCTGGTGTTTTGGCATCTTTTTGGCTGAAATTAGTGGTTTTAGTTGGTTTTTAGGTTATGTATATTTTTTTGTTACTTTTTCTTGAATATATTTTGGTATATTTTGTAAGGGAGTAGGACCCTAAACCTATATTTTAACCTATCTGATAAAAAATGCCTATATATAGATAATTTTAATTTGAAATTGAATTATTGAAATTTTGAAAGAATATGACCAAGAGTACACCTATGTGTTGGTGAAAACTATGTTTCCCTTGTAACTTGTCATAGATAATGTTTCATTATCAAAGAATTGGATAAAATTGTGATTCCTTACTAAAACACATATAGATTAGGGGTGATTGTGATACAATTTTTTTTAACCATGTAGGATCTTGGGTTGGGAAGACAACATGTACCAACTCTCATGAATGGGGGGAAAATTACACAATGTATTAACATGAATAACTACATAGGTAAAATGAGAGAACCATAAAGCTAAGTTCACTCAAATAAACTAAATAAATCACTACATATGGATTGTAGATTTAATTTTATAGGTTTTCTCAAGTTCACTCCATGTAAACAAAAGCTAACGATAAAAAGGGAATGAAAAATGTTCATGCCCAAATAGTGAATGCATTTTTGACTATATAGTTTCCCTTAATCTTTATCAATGTAAAAATAAAATGCATGATCATAGAGGAAAAAATAATGTTCATCCCATAACATAACCATAAATATGATAAGTGTGAACTATAATTATAATTATTTTCCATTCAACTATAAACTATGTTGTTGTGTATGTGCATGAACCTGGATCATGCCTAATGAATATGAAAGTGTGTATTTAGGCATGAAATAGTATCAAGATCCCTAATTTTGTATTGTGATCAATATGAATACATAGAGGGGAGATTATTATTGTATTAGTATGAAATAAAATCAAAACAAACACACTAAAAATCCTGCACCTCTAGTCGAGACACTTAACGAGCTAGTGAACTACACAATTAACTAACAAATCAAAGAAAAACAAGTTAATTTAACTTCCATGAGAGTAAGTATTGTGTATTTGAAATAATATTATGTTCTTGGTTGTGTAATCAAGAAATATTTGACAATTAAGATCATTTCTCCACCTCTCCTTGTCACCTTGATAATTTTGGTTGAATTTAGCTTGGCTTGGTCTAGCAAATATGCATGATAACACTACAATAATGAAAGCTTTGCATATATTTTTGCATAATAACTTTACACAAAAATATATTTTAAGAGAAATATTGCATAATAAAATTACACTATTAAATCCTATTTATCAATGGGTGATGCCTTGTATTTATAGCCTCCAAAACTAATTCTAACCCAAGTGTAGTTAGGTTAGAGTTAACCATGGTTGAGTTTAAACTAACCCTATTTGAGTTAAGGATAACCTTAGTTGAGTTAAGGAGGGGACATGTAATTAATATTTGTGATAGAGATTCCATTTATTAAGCATGTCTCTTTATTTCTAAATTCATTACATTTTAGAGAGATATTTCAAATTCCATTGACTTTGAGGATGATGATGTCATCATGACCTCATTATTTTTGAAAATTTCTTTTTGTAAAATTAAAATTTATTAATTTCACATAGAAATTTTATTTAAGTATTTAATTAATACCACTTATCATTTTAGCACTTTAGGAATTATTCAAGTGCCTGACTTAATGGGTCCAAAAGATAAACTATCACATTGCTAGATCACAAGTTGACTGGAGATGAATCCATGAGAGATTACTACTGAATATAGGATAATACTCTAAATAGGGATGAATCAAAATTATTTTTAGCACTAATGTCTAATACATGAATTAAATTGGGACATTTAATGATTCCTACATTTAATTTGCACTATTTGGTAGAAATCAATCTGAAGTTTGGTTGGAAGCCAGTTGTGGCCATAATGGGGTGTATATAGTTTTCACATGTTTGGAAAGGTGTTGAAATAAATACACATAGTAATGTATTCTCAAATAATTATTTTTTTTGTTAATACGTAATGCCCCAGAAGGTGATGGATGAGCCTTGGATGCTCCCTTGAAAGAGAGGGCGAAAAATAAGGTCAATGATCAGTCCCTCAAAAAGAAGGAAATTATGGGACCTAAAAGTAAAAGGGGTAGAAATAATGAGTTACCAAAAGGTGGTTATAATCAGTGGCATAATGAGATGCCCCAATAGGGAAGATAAAAAGGATGATTTACCCAAAAGTAGTTATAATCATTGGCATAGTGAGGTGAAAAGAATGATTTGCCAAAAGGTGGTTATAATCATTAGTATAATGAAAAATGTCCTAGTAGGGAAAATAGAGATAATGATTTGCATAAAAGTGATTACAATCATTAGTATAATAAAAACATACCCTAGTAGGGTAGATATATTGAAACACAATGATTTTTCCAAAGGCAGTTATAATCATTAACACTGGGATGATTGTTGCAAGATGGTTAATTGGAAAAGTGAGATTACATACTAAATCCATACTCAAAAATTAAGAGAAGGCTGGTATAGAGGATAGGCATGAATTTTGGTTACGTACTATTATGGAGATGCACATCCTAACTAACATGGATTAAAATTCATTGATGATTTAATTACTCTGTATTTGGGTAGAGTTTGGATAGGTCAAGAATTTCTCAAGTGAATAAGGAGAAGTAATACAATAAGATTTAATGTAAGATCTACCAAATTGATTTTTTTGTATCACATGATGGTATGCACTATGATATAAAACACCATGATAACCTATACTTAATATGCATAGGGACTGACATGCAATCTAATAAACAATTGAAAATAATTCATCAATGATAAAAACCATGATAACAATGTGGACGTATGAATATGAATGGACTTAACTATCATGCATAAGAAATCACCAAATTAATTCATTCATATTAAATCAATGCACAATAATGAAATAAAATAAATAGGCAAAAAAAAACAAGATAAAATATCAATAAATAAAAACACAACAAAGCACCAATAAACAAAATAGTGAACAAAACAATCAAAACAAAACCAAACAAACACAAAAAATTGTTAATCACAATGTTAGTGTAAATAGAAAACAATTTTTTTATGCATGTGTAATAGATGTGTTACTCTTCGCAATAAAGTGACCTCCAAGCTAGAAAATAATGATGTAGGTATAACAACATGTTGAGGTATGTTCCTGTTGTTGGTGTTTTGGAATTGATGTTTTCATTTATGTCAAAAGTTTATGAGTGTCATTGATGTTCCAAAGATTTTCTTGTGAATATTATTGGTAAGTGATCATGATGGCTTAAACCATGGTCTAATAGGTTCTTGAATTGTACATAAGGTCTTGCCACAATGGTGTGGTATGTGACAAGTAAACCAAATGACAAAGTGAAATGAGAGATAATTTTAAAGAAAATAAATGATTATTTTCTAGTTTATGTCAGTGCTCAGCATATGGTATGTATGTTTATGTACTTTTTCTTGAGTGTAAGGTTCTTGAGAAGGCTTGTGCATGGAATGCCTAGTCTAGTGTAAGACAGAACATGATGGATCTGTGAGATTAATTCACTGAGGTATAAGATGATGAATTAGAAAATTTTAACATACATATGAGGTATTTAATCACCTAAGTTTTTTTCAAAGTAATCCTAAAATGGTAAGACCTATAGAACTATCATGTAATTAGATTAGTCTTAGACTCTGCCTGACATAATGAGAAGTCTTGAGGTGTTATCAAGATCTATGAAAAATGCAAATCAATAGTAGATCATGTGATAATATTTTTGACACTATGTAAACATTTTTATAAGGTATATAAAATTTTATGGGAGGTTTTAAGGCCAGTTCATGGCTTATTCATTTGCATGAAGAGACCTAGTGAGAAGGCATATGCTTGGTAGTATGATGAGGTGAGTAGTCTGAGGCTTGTGAGAAGAATTTTGGTAGTATATGATTAAGTTATGAGGTTTTATTACATGATTATTATTTTTTTATAGTAGTTAAAGAAGTTTCAAGGTACATTCAAGGTCTAAGTGTGACTGGAAATTTGAAGGCTAATGTGTAAAGAGACCTAGTGTTGCCTAATGAGAGGTCAAGTTTAGTTCCCAAGGTGATAGATCTCATGAGAGAATTTTCAAAGGTGTGATATGTTTTTTCAATTTTTTTTTCCAATTATAAGGTCATAAATTAAAGGATAAAGAATTAAAAATGGGTCTTAAGGTTTCTCGAGTGTTAAAATGAGGTGTTGTAGACCTAAGAAAAATTTTCATGCTCATTGGCACATACAAAATTTTCATGATATCATAATAAGTTCATGGAATTTGGGTAATTTTAATAACTCAAATTTATTGGCATTGGTTTTGGAGTTAATGGGTAATTATTTATGAATGATTTCTAAGAATGGAAACTAGTTTTTAGTGCCTTAAAACCCTAACTATGACCCGATATGTAAGATCTTGTTAGAAATGGATCAAAATAGTTTGTATGACCTATTTTGGTGATTTTAACATGTATATTACTATACTAATCATCTCTAGGTTGAATTATTCTATTATAAGAGTGAGTGGAAGCTACAAGAAACCCCTTGTTTCTTGGATTTTTGATGTAGCAAGCATGGTTGACCAGGTCAAAGAATGAAAATGATTGGAGGATGATGTGTGATATTTTTATTTTGTGTTAATTTAAGTTTATGAATAGGTTATAGACTTAAAATATGCTAAACTAGTCATGGAAGTTGGCCTTTTACTAAAAAGGCCTAGTGAGGAAGATAATGAGAAAATTAGGTAGAAGTGAGAATCAAATTAGGGATGTGTTTCTATGGATTAGGGATGTATCCAATTGCATATGGTTTTTATTCAATCCATTTAAATATATAATCATTGAATATAATATTTGGATATGCTTATATATAAACAAAAAGTTGTTCTCAAAGTGACCTACCTAACATGGTGAGGTTTATGCACAGTGAAGCCATGATATTGGTTTGTAAGACAAATATTGATATTGGAACATATAATATATTTGTTTTAATATGTTATAAATATTATTAAGGATCATATAAAATCATTTTAATTTCATAAAAGTGTTCACATAGGTATTCTAAGTCATTGTTTCCATGACTATGTTTTGGAGCATTCAGGTAGTTTTTTGTGTTAGTGAGATTGATGTTCTTGAGTCATTATGCACATATTTAAAGAATATAATGAATATTAAGTTGTTATAGAGGTCTATTATCTTAATTATAATTCATTTTTCTTCATGATAAATTCCTATGAAGGTGAAAAGGTTAAAGTTTCTTGACTAGGTTTTTGAGGCCTATTTATAGTTCTAAGTGAGCATATAGAAATGGTTTATTTGAGATATTTTTACATGAATGTTGAATTATAATGGAAATTTTGATGACCATAAGTTAATGGAGTTTATATAAATATTATTTTTTATATGGTTATGTGGAAAAGTTGAGTGTACACTTCATATATTCAAAACAGACTTTATGGCAGTAAGAAGGCTTAATTATGAGTAGGCCTAATGGTATGGTTTAAGGAGTGAAATGAGATAAATGGTGTTTTGGACATAATGATATATTATTATGGGTATAATTTAGGCTCAATTTTTTCTAATATGTTTAAGGTGAAATTTATGATTTGAGAAGACCTAATTGCATTAGGTCTCTATTAGCCTAATAGTGGGTTTGGTCCTTATGAGTGATGACCGACCTATGTAATGGTTGTTTCACTTTTAAAACATGATTTTTAGTATATTACAAGGGTTATAAAAGTATTTATAGGTTTATTTCTTACCAAGGTGTGTGAGAGCAAGAGTCAAGTATAAGAAGAAGGTCTAATAGGCCTATTTTAACTAGTTAAAATATTAAGGAGATGAGTAAATGAAATAGAAGTTTGGAAACCAGGTAAATGGATTGAATACCATAAGAGAGGTGTGTTTATATGTTATGAAGTTATAAAATAAATTTGATAGATTATGAGAAAGTATATATGACCTAATTCTACCAAGAAGAGGGATAGTTTAATGAAGAGGCCTAATAGGCTATTTGAAAGAGATAGAAAAGTGTGAAGAGAAAAAGAATGTGATCATCATAAATTGAGTGAGAAACATGTGTCCAAAGGTGATAATATTTTATAGGTATCTGAGTTGGTGCTGAGTTGCCTAGGGAGTTTTTTCCTTCATTCAAATTGATGCTTGTTAAAGGACTAATTGAGTTGGTACTTGACTAGTGAGGGGTTGGTGCTCCTTGTGGGATTGGTGCCTCACTAAATTGATTAATTGATTATAATAATATATTAAAAGCTTTTTTTTAGTGGGTTTTATGCCCCATGATGGTTTACCATGTATCTATTGTGTTCATATGATGTTTTCTTAATCTGGATGCTTATTTATGCATTGGTTGATGTTTGTGTTTGAATGAATACTTTATGAATGATAAGTGAAATTGAATGATTGTTTTAAGGGAAATGATTCACCCCACCTCTTAGTAGATTTAATTCCAACACAATTTATGAATAAAATATGAATAATGTGTTCCTTAGTTCATAGGTAAATAATGACAAAAAAAGATGAAAAACACTTTCCCTAGGCTATAGGAGATAATGAAAACAAAATAAACAACATGGGGGGAATAGAAGAAAAGGAAGGGATAGCTAAGTTAGCTCCACATGTACTAGGAAATTGGATGCTACCTACACAGTTCCATGGATATAATATCCAACATCAACTTTAGGCCAAATGTAGTTCTCCCAGGATAATGGGATAGAAGTAAAATTAATGATAAGTAAACATGATTGTTTGGTAGAGGAATATGGAAATGGTCTCAAAAAATGGTGAGTGCATGATAAAAGAGGGGAAGACACTTAAAAATCATGAAAACATCAACACAATCAAAATTTAGAAGTGCTAAAGTATGGTTTAGAATAAAACCACACTAAAATATAATAGACAAGCATTCACACATGAACTAGGTTCATAATGCTTACCATGTCTAAGGTTGAGAATGATAATGATCTTGAAAAAATGGTGGGAGCATAAATAACTTAAAATGGTGAGAGAATAAGATGAAGCTAAGTGGTCACTAGTTTATCAAATTAGAATACATAATGCTAACAACATGAAATTGTAAAATGGTGAGAGGATATGGTCAAGGCCAATAAAGATGGGGAAACTATAGGATAAGTGGTTACTTATGAAATAACAAGGAGTCCAAAAATCCTTATGGTAAATAATTGGTTGAAAAATAAAATAAGGTATAGCCAAGCTAACTCAAGATACCCCATATATCCAAGTGCTACCTATATAGTTCGTGCAAACCTCAGGTCAATGTAGTTCTCCTAGAAATGGGAGGAAAAAGAACAAGGTGGTCTTGAAATAAGAATAATAGATAATATGGCCCATCTTTGAAAAATATTATGGCTTTATATCTCACATGGGAATTCTAAGACAAATTTTCATGGTTATGTGATTTTTAGGATTTTCTAGATCTATTACCAATGTTTTTGGAATTTTCTAAGATCTTAACTAGATTGAGAATTATGAGAGACTATATGGCCCAACTTTAAAAATGGTGAGAGTATGTATTATGTTGCTCATAAAATGGTGAGAGAGTTAAAAATTAAATTACTCATAAAATGGTGAGAATGTGGGAAAGGGGTTATTGAGTTGACCTCAATGTAAATTGAGTTCTACCCACATAGTCTCAAAATGAGACCTCAAGTCAATATAGTTTTTCCTTATAGTGGAGGAATTAGAATAGGTAGCAACAAGTTCATGAATTAGTAAAATGGCATGATATAAAAAAATAATGGCAAGGTGATGCGATAATTCATGGTAAAAGTGTTGCTCCTAATTTTCCCATAAGTGGTTATAATTCGGAAGCAAAAACATAGTTTAATGATACTAAATTGCCCAAAGGTAGTTATAATTAGTATCACTGAAGATGAGGCAGAACATGAAAATAATGAAGAACACAATTTCTAAACCACTATCATACTAGTCCAAGATAATGTCTCTTTATCTACAATACTGAATCAACTACTGAAAATTTATCTAAATCCATTTACTAGAGGTGCCTAAAGAACCAATGGATTAGAACCAAGGTGAAAAAGGGTGGGGAGGAAGGTTAAAACAAATTAGGTCAATAGGAAAAGTATGGTTATAATGTTATATGGTAAAATACAAGGAATATGATATTACGATATAATGCAAATAATCCTCATAGGCAATACTTTGGGTCTCTCAAGCAAAATAATTCTTGAGCTATCTTATGTTCATAGGTTTATCAAGTTCATATCCATCTAGTGTAGTGAGTCTTTATGCTCCAGAGCCATAATTTGCAATAATGACATAAGGGCCTATCTAATTAGGCTTGAACTTGCCTTTCTTATTTTTCTTAGTCATGGTATTCTTTTGGTTTTCTTTGAGGAAAATATCACCAAGCTCAAAATCTCTATATTTGACCCACCAGTTAGATTGACCATATAGTTGATTCTAGTATGCTTGAAGGCTATTGACAACAACTATGTATTTCTCTCCTAGTAACACTAGCTCTTATAGGTGAGAAAATCTATAATATTCATCATCCAGGATGCATTTCAATGAGATACATAGATAAGGTAACTTGACCTCGATGGGAATAATGGGCTAAATGCCATAAACTAGGGAATATGGTGTGGCTCTAGTTAGATTACGATATGCCCAGAGGACTCAAAAGATCTATAGGTGTCAATAATGACCAACATAATTGAAAATATTCTTAATAATGTTGAGAATGGTTTTATTAGATGCCTCTACTTAGCCATTACCTTGGGGGTAATATGCAGTGGAAAAATGTTGGGTGATGTTATACTCAACACTAAGTGCTTTGACAATATTTTTCTTAAATAATCCACCATTATTAGATATAAGTCAAATGGAATACTATAATAGTAAATGAGATGGTTGAGGATGATTTTGGATATTTATTTTCATGTCAAGTAAGTGAGGGGTATATATTTAACCCACTTAGTGAAATACTCGATAGTGGTAAGAATGTGTTTATGACCATCAAATGAGGTAGGGTTAATATTCCTAATAATATCAAGTCCCTACACTAAAAATGGCCATGGTGTAAGCATCAATTTGAGTGTTATGGATAGAGCATGAATCAATGGCATGATTTTGAAATTTGTCTCACCTTTTGACATAAGCAACTGCATCTAATTTCATGGTTGGCCAATATTAACCAGCACATAAAATATTTTTGGGAAGGATGAACCCACTAGTGTGGGATCAACATAATCCTTCATGAACTTCCCTCAATGATAATATGGCTTCTTCCAAATTCAAATAATGAAGCAAATTTCCATCAAAGCTTCTATGATAAAGGGTTGGGCCAAGTAGGGTATGTGACGAGGCTTGGTGGGTAAGGGATTTTTATTATTTATGTGATAGGTTTGGTGGAAGGATGTTATTTTTAATGTAGTTATATAGGTATAAATACAAAATATAATTGGTACCAACAATATCATATATCATTGCAACAGTTAAAAGTTCATGAGCAAGAGCTAAAAGATGTTCAATGAAGAATTGACATAATTTTTCTATGTTTGTGCTACAAATCAAAGAATTGATGGTATCCATGGCATCTATTATCTTATTATTGGCCCTAGGTATGTGTTCAAATTTTATGTGGGAAATTTGCTATTTGAAGATGTCAACCATGGCCTTGTATGGTACCAATTTATCATCTTTGGTCTAAAAGTGGTCTATATCCTAATTGATGACTAACTAAGAATCACCATGAACCATGAGATTCTAAATGTTCCATTATACTACTTGTTGAAGCCCTGAAATGAGTGATTAATATATCCATATTATTTTTATAAGGAAAGCTGATATGGAATGATTTGGGAATAAGATCCCCTTGTGGTGTAATAAATAATAGGCTTGTTCTTAATTTATGAGATATGAATAATGCATCAAAATATAGCTTTAAATTCTCCTCTTCATGATGTGTTTTTGTAATGGTCATGATTGACTCATTAGGGAATGAAAATGTGAGTGGTTTAGTATCTAAAAGGGGAGCTTTAAAAATCTAGTCTTCAAGTACTTTTCCCTTTATGGCCTTCTGATTGACATACTCAATTTTAAATTCACTCAATAACATGATCCATTTAGCTATGTAGCCATACAAATATACCTTTGATAGTAAATAATTGAGTTTATCTACTTTGACAATGACTATGGTCTTGTTATTAAGCATGTAATGATGTAGCTTCTGAGTTACAAAGACCATAGCTAAACAAGATTTTTCTATTGGCATATAGTTATGTTCATATGTGACTAGTGTAAAACTTAGATAGTATACGACATGTTATTTCCCATTTTCATTATGCTAACCTAAAAGTGCCCCTTGGGCTTTGTCTGTGGTAGATAGGTATAGGAAAAATGGCCTTCCTAGCATTAGTGGTAATAAAATAGGTGGATTGGAAAGATATTCATTTAGACAATCAAAGGCTTTCTAGAACTATTCATCCCAAATAAACGTAACACCTTTATTCAATAAATGAGTGAAGGGATGACATTTATTAGTCAATTATGAAATGAAGCATTTTATAGTCTAGATTTTTCCCTATAAACTACATAGCTACTTCAAAGTGGAAGGTCGTAGAATCTCAGTAATAGCCTAAACCTTGACATGATCAACTTCAATGCCTTGGTGAGAGACAATGAAGCCTAAATTTTTTATTGAAGTGACACAAAAGACACATTTCTTAGGATTAAGGTGAAAATTATACTTATGAATCCTTTAAAATATTCTTTGTAGTATGGCTAGATGATCTGCACGAGTCTCAAATTTACCCAATATGTCATCAACATAGTCTTCGACAATATCATGAATCATGTCATGAAGTATAATGGTTATAGTTCACTAATATGTGGCCTCAACATTATTGAGGCTGAATGATATAACTTGATAACAAAATGTTCCCCAAGAAGTGGTGAATTTTATATTATGTTGGTCTTCTAGTGTAATCTTGATCTACTTCTATCCTAAAAAGTTATTCATGAGGGACAAAATTTCATACCCAACTATAGAGTCAACTATAAGTTTATTATTCAGTAGAATAAAGTCATCGTTATGGTAGGCCTTGGTATGTCTCTAAAACTAGATCAAATTATAATCCCTTATGGATTTTCATTGATAGGCACAATATTTGAGATCTAATCTGAATAGTCAATTGGTTTAATGCATCTCTCTTCCAAGAGTTTTTCCAACTCTTTATTAACTAACATAGTAATAAGAGGATGCATCTTATGTAAATCCTATTCATATGCTTGTCATTAGATTCAAAATAAGGTGGTGTACAACCAAGGTAGGGTCTAAACCTAGCATGTCTGAATAGGCCCATGCAAAAATATTAGAAAACTCCTTCAAAAGGGATGTAAAAAATTCATGTTCCTTATAAGTGAGGGACACACATAATTTGATCCACTTTAGGTCATTTAGAGTCCTAATGCTAACCTATGTATTATCTTTTACTAGGAGATTCGAGCCATCTTCTAATAATTAGCAAAGATGTGAATTAGCTTACAATGACAAAGTCCTCTGGTCATACTGGTTCCTCAAGCTCTCCAAAATAGGATGAATGAGAATCCCCTAATGGTATCAATGCCCATATTACAAATGCTATAAGACATTATCAAACTATTTTATCAAAGGCATATTTTTATTCTATATTGAACTCAAACCCAAAATTAAGTTTGCCATTAGTGCTCTTTTAAGCTTCATTTGAGGAAAGGTGACCAACCCCATATAGTGTCTCCTAAAATAGGTTTTCATTAAAAGACTAACCTTTATCTTTACTTTTACCCTGGTCCAAAAGTGCCTCAAATAAGTTTTCACTTTGGGACCTCAATGTTTTATTCTTTTTTTTTGACTAAAGGTGTTTACCCACTCTCCAAAATATGCTGGAGGATCTAGTTTGATAGAAAACCCTTGTTTGTGGTCTCCCAATAAAACATTGTCTCATAGGCTTAGAAAATCACAAAAGGCCTCATCATTCTCAAATTCATCTATATGCATTGTGGATTCTTATTGGTCCTATTCTATTAGTTGATGATGATAAAGGGGAAGCATAGAATGTTGTATTATTGGAGTAATGGTGAAAATGTTATGTGGATCAACCATGTTAGTACTAGTAAGGTCTCTATAAATGATATGATAGGACTTTGATTCACTATCAACATCATTATCACTAGTAATTAGAATCAGAACATGAATAAGATACGTTGTGTCACCCCCAGGTGGTATAAATATGAGACCATAGATTATTTTATATCTAGTCATAGAAATGTAATCAAGAGAATCCTACTTGTTTTCCCCCAAGCCTCCACCTTCATAGGCTAGGAATGGGATACTTTACACTATATTAATAATTAGATACTTTGTCATTATATAACAAAGAATCATCATTGGTAAGTGGGTCCTCTTCTTGGTTAGTGCTTGGTGTGAAAATAATAGGTGTTGGGATATGAAGTTCACCTTTTCCTTTCCATTACCATTCTATGTAAGGTGTCCTAACTTTAGGTCTTCCATAGGACTTGGGGTTCTATAGAAGATTGATAATATGTGTCATGGGTTAAATATTGTCTTAGACCATTATCCAAAATGGTAAAATGATTATACTTTTCAAGGGGAGGCATATGTGAATATGAGGTTAGGCTATCAGGGTCTAGATAATTGACCTCTAGTAATATGATAAGTATCTCTTTGTCTATGTCCTTCTTTGGTACTGGGTCTAGGCCAAAGTGGTAGTTATAACTTTCATATTTAGCCTCCAAATGTTTGTAGTGTTTATATGGCTATAAATTTCCATGGATAGCTACCTCTATCCCTGAGTGAGGGAACTTGATACACTAGTGCATGTCAAAGGGATTGCATGAATTTCATGTATCTATGGTCTACCCAAAAGAAAATTGTATGATAGGTCTAGGTCTAACACATAGAAAAGGGTATCATGGGTCAAAGGCCCAATGATCACTAAAATTATTATGATTCCTTGTGATTCATGTTCTTCATTATCGTTTCCTTTGATAATAATAGTTTTTGGATGTAGGTTGGGTGTTGTAAATCCCATATGCTTGATGAGTGTTAAGATACAATATTTAGGCTTGATCTATTGTATATGAAGACATATTTGACTTTGTGCCATGTGATGACAAATTCAATATATAATGGGTTGTTATGGAGATGACCAAGGGATGACATATCACTTTGGTCGAAGGTCAACTATTGGCCTAGGACTAGGTGTCTAACCAAATATTGAAATTTGTTAGGGTTTATGTCATTTAGAACATGGGATTGGCTTAGGAGTTTTGTAAGGATGTTCTTGTGCATAGTAGATGTACATAAAAAATCTAAAATGGAAATTTATATGGCTAAATTTTGGAGTTGTTCCACAATGTCATATGTCCTTTATTTAATAGGGGTAAAGTTGACATAGTAGGTTGGATTGGGTTATTAGAAAGAGGTTGTGGGCCTGGGATAGTAATCTTAGACTGCCAAGTTATGATTACATAATTTGGATTAGATACATGACCATTGTAACAATAAATTAATGGAGATGGGCTAGAGAGGATAATTCTTGATTGTTAGTACACTTGGTTATGGTCATGAGTAAATGAAGAGTTATTAGCATAAGGTCCTAAAATGGTAATCCTTGGTTACTATTATGCTTGGTTGTGGTCATAGGCCAAGGAAGGATTACTAGCATAGGTAGGTTGATTGGTATTATTAGCTAATGACCTTAGTCTATTAACACCTGGTCTATGATTTATGGTAATAGTAGAAACATGCCCACCTAGAATATGACCTATAAATTTATTGTAGTCATGTGTAACTGCATTGTAAGTCTATTAGTTATTGGGATCATTTTGGCCTTAGTTCCTTCCATTTAGTTGATGTTTATTATTACTGCTAATATTGTTATTGTTATGGCTATTGATGATACTGTTATTTTTATTGTTGATGATGTGGTTTTCAATTTTAATATTATTGATTGGCATTATTATGCCATGGAAAAGGGTTCTAGTAGATATGTAGGTTTTGATTGGAAGTATATTCTCTATTATCCAATTGGATTTCCCTATTTTCTAACATATTTTCAATAAGGTGCTTCAAATTCACAAAATAAAATATGGAATATCCATAAACATGATGGTATTCATAGAAATCATGCTCTTTGTACTAGTTTGGAAATGGTATACCGTTAGGATAGTGCTTCAAAATTGGCCAACTAATCATATTGGTTATGGCTAGCTTGTAAAACACTACTTCAATGGGCTCACCAAGATTATTGAAGAATCTAGGAGTGGGTTTTATTCTTAGAGGAGGGGTTTACAAAGGTGGTTGTGGAATTTGAAGAGCTGGTCTAGGTTACAACATAGGTTGCACTTGCTAGATAGATTGTTGATGTGGAATAAGTTACATTTATGACATAGGTTGAGCATACAATGTTTATACTATTTGAACATGGCATGAATTAGTTATTCCATTACCAAAAACATTTTTATTGTAGTTGTATGGTTTGGATTTTTCATAGTTATTATTATGAGTTGGTGCAGATGCTTGAGATTAGATTGGGCTAGGGTTTTGACTTGGGATTACATTTTGGTTTTGGTTTTGAATCTCATTTGAGGAGGTCAATTTGATAATCCATTTATTGATAAGGGCCTTTTCAAAATTTAAACCTTTGTTAATAATATCCTTGAATGTGTGTGCACACTAAAGATCTATATGATAATATATCTCACTATGCAAATTTTTGGTAAACATAATGGCTAATTTTTTCTTTGTAAATTATGGGTAAAGCGACTAGAAAGTGCTTTTCATATCTGTATGTAGCTTGAAAAGCTCTCTTTATATTTATCTTGGACTGAGTCAAATATAATAATGAAATATCATGCTTGATATTTTAAGAGAAATGTTACATAAATTTATTCAAAAGATTATCAAAATTAGACGATATATTTTTTGATAACTTGAGAAACCATTCCAAAGCTTGTCTAACTAGACTTCAAGGAAATAAAAGGAGTAGATAGATGTAATTATAAGCCACTAGCTAATAAGTAATAAATAACTCTATTAAATTCACCTTAGGGTCTCCTTTACCCTTATACTTGTCAAATTTTGTTTGTTCATAACATTTAGGAAATGGTATCTGAATATACTCCATATTTAATAGGTATGAACACACGACATCTAATTTGAATTTATTGGTTTACTTTGCTACTTGAATGGTGACAATCACATCCTTCATTTATTATGGTTATTGAGCCAAAAAACATGATGGTACACTTGGTTTGGGCTATGTCTAGGTGGTCAAAGATGGATTACCTTGACCGATGTATAAGGAAGGTATGGAATGTTGTGGAAAGTTAGTTTGTGTTAGGATCTTATAGCACAATTGATTGCTTTTGTATAAGCAACTAAACATGGAATTAAACCAGAAATAATAAGTAACTAGAAATCAGAAATATCAAAGAATATGAGATACAAAAAACAACAAAAACTTGTATTAAACTCTTCCAGAAGGAAATACAATGAAGAAATCACACTTTATTCTCACACCTCTCAGATGTACAAATCTCTTTCCCTCAAGAGTTCTCTCTCTCTCAATTACAACCAACTCAACTACTTGAATTGTCTACACTTTTTCCTCTTACAAGCTATGAAGATCTAACCCTATTATATAATACTAGGATTCATGAGCTATGCATTCTCCACCGTTAGATACACCTCTTAATCAAAGGTTCAAATCTATCCTACCAAAAATAGAAATGCAGACTTAAGACTAATAGTTACTCTTTTCATGCAAACAATTTATTCTTCCTTGAAAATAGACTTCTTAAACACACAGTGTTAGGTTGTGGAGCTAAAAGCTTCACCAGGATGCAAATAGGAGAAGTTACGGAGGTTGCGGAGAGTTGCAAAATGAGTTGTAGGGAAACCAATGTTAGTCTAATCAACCGACGTCGGTCTGATCAACTAATGTTGGTTAGACAACAGTGAAGGAGCAACCAACGTCGGTTACTAGTCGGCCGACATCGGTCATGGAGGAGCTGACGTCGGCAGCGTGTACGTGAACATGCAGTTTGCATGTTGATTCCAGAGAGTCTATTTTTGGACTGTTGGTTTGCATTTTAAAGGCCAGTCATAGTATTGAGTTGCACGTCTAATTATTGTAATTAAGATAGTCTAATTATTGTAAGCATGAGATCTATATATAGACTCATGGGCTGTATTGTAAATTAGTGCTAGAGAGTAAGAGAGCAAATAAGATCCTTCTGAGAGAGGAGAGCAATGGTGTGTTCTTCCTAGTGCCACAGTACCAAGTGTGGGTGATGGTTTGGAGAATCAGAAGGGTTCTTCGTATATGTATGATCTTGGTCAGCAGGTGAGCATGGCTTCTTTTGGAGATCTACATTGGTGAGTAAGGTCTGGTGATTTGTAGGTAGCAGCAGAGAGTAGGAGATCTACTTGGAGTACGGTTGTGTACTTGGTGTACTGGCAGTGTTGTTACTAACTGGTTGGAGAGGTGAACATCAATTCTATATTTGAGTTGATTGTTGGGACCAAGAGAGAGAGAGAAGAAGGTCTTGAGGTGTGGCGAGCCTTTAAGGTGGAAGAAGAAGTGGCATCTTCTTTATTGTATTTTATTCTGAGTGATTATTAATACAATTGTGTATTGTCTCTCATATTCCTATGTTGTTTCATATTTCTAGTTACTTATTATTCTGGTTAAATTCTGTGTTTAGTTGCTAATACAAGAAGTAATCATATGTGCTCTATTGGTGGAGCAAGATCCTGACAAGTTGGTATCAGAGCTTTTGGTTGGATTGACTAACAGGTGGTTTCAGATCTGGTAGTGTTTTTGATTACAAGTCACTCTCAGGGGTTTTAGATTGAGTGGGAGTATAGCAATGGCAGAAAAAAGTAAGCTATGAATGGAAAAACTAAATAGCACGAATGGTCTGATTGATGGAAAGAAAGAGAAGGTAAAGAAAGATTTTTGGTTGGTAGTAGATCAACAGGGAAAAGCAGATGTTGCAGGGGATGTTGCACAGGATGCTCTGGATAAAGTAGAATCTTGGTTTACAGATTCTTTTACCTCTTTCCATGCAGCTCGAAATGGAGCATCTTTTCATGGGTATGTCTTTGGAGACTTTGGAGAGATTTATTTAGGAGCTGGAGAGCCTTGTCAAATGGTTGGCAAAGGGGAAGTGAAGCTGAAATTGCAGACAGATAACACACAGGTGTTGAATGAGGTTATGCAGGTACCAATCTTGGAGATGAGTCTAATTTCTTTAAGAAATTTAGGTGATGGGAGATGCACATTAACTCTCACAGCGGATGCACTTGAATTAGATGGTGGTAAGAAAGTAGGTATCCTTTATCTATCTACTTATATTACTAATTCACCTTCTGTTATAGAGATGTGGCTTTGTAGGCTTGGTTACATATGTAAGAGGGGAATGCATGTTCTGAGCAGAAGACAGATGTCTTTGATAAACTTAAGAATTGGAAAGCCTTGGTGTTCATGGATGAGATGACGGACAGAGATCAGTGGAGTGGACTGAATTATTTTGAGAAGGGCTATTTTGATTTGAATAGGGTTTTGATCCATGGAGAGCTCACAGGTAAAAAGTCATCACTCACAGGTGAACACAGATACTGGCGTCAGTCCGGAGGAACAAACGTCAAACAAATAGGCACCGACATCAGTCATGTGCAGATCAGTAGAGTCGGTGGTGTTGGGAAGTAGAAATTGATGTCGGTCATATAGTGACCGACATCGGCAACAGGTACACCGGCATCGGTCATGGGACCGACGTCGGAAGATAGGGTCAGTGTAGGAAACTGATGTCGATCAGTTGCAGACTGGGAGATGGCTGACATCGGTCACTGGAATTTATGGTGGGTGGACAACAAGCTGTCAACAGGTCTCAAATGCTCATATTGAGGATTAAAAGGGTAAGTGCACCTCATATTTTTTTTCACCTTCTTTATATTGCTTATTGAAGGTCAAGAACTAGGAAGATGTGAAGAGGCAATGAAGGTAGAATCTAGATACAGTGGGAGCTTGGCATGGATGAGGAGTGTGAGTCCTTGGAGAAGAACCAAACGGGTATTTGTTGGTGGAGTTGTCAGCTAGAAGAAAGCACTGAGAGATGGATGGATTCCCAAGTTAAAGAAGAGAGTGGATGGATACATGAGACAAAAGGCCAAGGTATATGGTCTTGAGGAAGCTGCAGGACAGTGGTATAGGTTTTGACAGGTGGATGACAAAGCAGGGCTTCAGTCAATGTCAGTGTAACCATTGTGTTTGACTTACCAGGTGGATAATGATTGCAACATTATTCTATTACTATATGTGGGTGATTTGCTAGTAGGTTTGTACATAAAGGGTTTTGCTAATCTAAAGGTAAGGTTAGTTCAGAGGTGTGTCATGAAGGATTTGGAGCAACAAAATTAGATTTTGTCTCCAGTGGGAGCTGATGTGAAGATGGTGTTGGTGGGGTTCACGATGCAGGATGCAGAATCAAAAAGCACACCAAGGGTTGGACAGTTCAAGCTTAGCTTAGAACAGAGTTTGAAATCACATAAGGTCTAGTGTAGACCTGAGTTTTCCCAAGTAGTGGGAGTTGTCAGAAAGTATGGAGCCAATTCAGGGAAGGAGTACTGGAGGGCAGTTCAGTAGATTCTCAGGTACTTAAGAGGGACTAGCAGTAGGTTAACATGTTATGCAAGGTTAAGGACTTCACTACATGGATTTGTAGGTTTGGATGTGGTAGGTTACTTGGATGACGAGAAAGGCATCATAGGGTGTGTAATGGTTGGTCTTCAGGGTTGAGCTTGAAGAGGGATACAAGCCAGGAAACAAATTAGACGGGGTACATATATAGGTATAGGTGCAACTTTTTATCTCCAAGTGGGAGATTGTTAGGTTGTGGAGCTAAAAGCTTCACTAGGATGCAAACAGGAGAAGTTACAGAGGTTACAGAGGTTGCAGAGAGTTGCAAAATGAGTTGCAGGGAAATTGACATCGGTCTGATCAACCGACATTGGTCAGACAATAGTGAAGGAGCAATCGATGTTGGTTACCAGTCGGCCGACATCAGTCATGGAGGAGCTAACGTCGGTAGCCTATACGTGAACATGCAATTTGCATGTTGATTTTGGAGAGTCTATTTTTGGACTGTTGGTTTGCATGTTAAAGGCCAGTCATAGTCTTGAGTTGTGTGTCTAATTATTGTAATTAAGATAGTATAATTATTGTAAGCATGATATCTATATATAGACTCATGGGCTGTATTGTAAATTAGTGTTAGAGAGTAAGAGAGAAAATAAGATCCTTCTGAGAGAGGAGAGCAATGGTGTGTTCCTCCTAGTGCCATAGTACCAAGTGTGGGTGTTGGTTTAGAGAATCAAAAAGGTTCTTTGTATATGTATGATCTTGGTCAGCAGGTGAGCATGGCTTCTTTTGGAGATATACATTGGTGAGTAAGGTCTGGTGATTTGCAGGTAGCAGCAGAGAGTAGGAGATCTACTTAGAGTACGGTTGTGTACTTGGTGTACTGGCAACATTGTTACTGACTGGTTGGAGAGGTGAACATCAATTCTATATTTGAGTTGATTGTTGGGACCAAGAGAGAGAGGGAAGAAGGTCTTGAGGTGTGGTGAGCCTTTGAGGTGGAAGAAGAAGTGGCATCTTCTTTATTTTATTTTCTTCTGAGTGATTATTAATACAATTGTGTATTGTCTCTCATATTCTTGTGTTGTTTCATATTTCTAGTTACTTATTATTCTGGTTAAATTCTATGTTTAGTTGCTAATACAAGAATTAATCATATGTGCTCTATTGGTGGAGCAAGATCTTGACACACAAGTGACTGATGTTGGTCCCTATCTGTCTGCATATGACTGATGTCGACCGATCCATAACTGATGTCGACAGCTTTTGGTTGATACCTGACTGATGTCAGCGACTGTGTAACTTTAGCAAACTTTGCATTTGCTCATCTAGTGAAGCTTTTAGCTGCACAACTCAACAGTTTGATGGGTGAATTGACCAAGAATATGCATCCATAAATTGGGATACATTTGTTGATATTACACACTTGTTGGTAAATTTTTTGGTTTGGATTTGGTATATGGCCTTGGGTATAAGGGAATTATGGTTATAATGGAAGGATATGGTTTTTTGGAAGGTACTATGCCTACTGAGGTTGAGTAAGACTTACTTCTAACTAGTCAAACTTGGATGAATAAAGTGAACTTACTATTCACAAAGGCCCTATCTTTGGATCTGTAGCACTTATTGAGTAAATGGTAATGGTTGAATAATGGGTACTTGTTTAACATTGGTACCTTTTTGTGCAAACACCTATTATGAACTAGATGCTTGTTGGGTGTTTGTCATTTGTCTTTGACCAATATAAATACATTGCCGATTAGAAAAGATTTGTGATTATATAAGCACATTGGTCCATGACTGTGAGGTACATTTGTCACTACCTATTAAGGTGGGACATTTGTTACTCCTAGTTGATGTGACATAGTGTTCTAACTCTATTATGGAGGTAAATGAGACTATGCTTATTGTCTTGGAATATTAGCTATCACCTATTGAGGTGGGATAACATTCATCACTTTTTGAGGTAAAACATTGGTTGGCACCTAATTACTCATCCTTTATTGTTGCATGCTTGAAGAAGTCATTGGTTGAGGACTATGAGTAACTTGTTGTGGTTGAGAAGTAAACATTCTTGCCCCCTATTATTGTGAACCAATTGTGACATTAACTAGACGTATTTATTGTTGAGGATTATTTATTGGTGCATTTACCTCACCTTGGCTTGGATTGGAAGACATATGCATATTATCCACTATATTTTGCACATTATCTTGAGTGGAAGCCATAATCACATATTTGATGAATGAGACATTGAACATGTCCCCTACTAAAGTGATTTTTTAAAATGGGTCTATACCTAAATTATCTCGACCTATCAAATCAAATACTACTATTGTTAAAGGAGTTATCTCTATGAGTGGAGCATTCAATATGGCCATGGCAATGAAATTCACACTAGGTAAGTGTAGGTATGATAGACTTATTGCATTTATGTGAATGGGTCCTCCATGGTTCCATTTCCTCTTGTAAGCATATTTGGGTCTTGGTTAGTCATTGGTATGAGCACTTGAGCGTAACTAGTAGAGGTATGTGTTGATGGTGTAAAATTTCACTTGATCTTAACCAATCAACAATGGGAAGTTTCAAACTGTGGGACAATGTAGCTTGAAATAACCTCCATATTTTAGAGAAGCTAGTATCTTCTTTTGTAATGGGTGTTGGGGAAAATGGATAGGAGATTAAATAGAAATGCAAAATGCAGGAACTGAAACCTAACTATGGCGATGCACCTGAGTGTAATCCTAATCCTAACCTAAGCACAGTGAGACTATTATAGGATTCAATTACATTTAAGAGTAGACAAGTGCATGATCAATGTAAAAGGTCAAAATAACAAAAACAAAGTCTCACAATAGGGAGTTCTTTCACTGAGACACAGAGAATGTCAACAAAGGCATAGTGTTCAATCTTCTTAATAGAATTTTCCAATCACATAAGAGGCATAGAAGTCACATACAGTTATGTAAACCTTCCAATTCAATAAAATGAAACAAAAGCAAATGACATTATTAATCACAACTTCAAAAAATCTACAGTATAGACTACTTCACAAATGACACAGATAACACTAACCAAGGCATTGAGTTCAAATCTTCTTAATTCATTCAGCCACATAAAAGGAACAAAAACATGCACAGTTACATCAACTTTACAACTCAAGAAAATTGAGACAAGAGCAAATGATATTACTGGTCAAAATTCTAGAAATTCTAAAACTATATAATCCCCTCGCTTTTTGATTTTTTCTAATTCTCCTTATATAGCCTCAGATGTCTCCTTACATCACCTTCTCTCCCATGTAATTCTACTCTATCATTTACTCATAGGGGACAAAATAAACAGTACCATCAATGCTTCAGATGTGTCTTGGTCTTATCAAGAAGGCCATGTTAGAGTGGGATGGCTGATCTGACTGTGACATGGCGATTCATGTCTAATACTTTCTTTAGCACCTTAATTTCCTCATTCCATCACCTACTTGGCCATCAAATATCTACTCTACCTCTGCTTATAAGGGACAGATAGACAGCGTCTTCAATGCTTGCAAGCCCCAAAAATCTACTCAGTGCACTATCTTATCTACCAGGAATAACTCCTACTGAGTTTCCCTCCATCTTTGTTGTAACAAATAGACAGACACTCTATTCTATTGAAATGGAAGAGGACAGTTAGTCAATCTATGAAAATTCTCCCCTTTTATCTAGAAGACACCAGAGAATGACACTTGGCCACTTTTGCTTTCTCTATATTTTGCTTTGGAATGCTTCTCCTTTGACACCTATCGCAATCTACTTCCTTGATACTTTGCAATTTTATCAAAACAAAACTCATTGTGTTCCTTGCTCGGGCAACTCTTAGGAAGGGATGGATGCATGTGGTAGTCTTTGCATGTTGACACTCGGTGCTTCCATAGTCCTTTGAAATAACATCTGGGACCCACTATAATCTTCATTTAGAAATTAAGCTCAAAGATGGTCTCTTGGAAATTGACACGTGGCAATTTCTGCTGCTCTTAGGAAGATACGTGGCATCTTTTGCTTCTCCTTCTGGGGGTATGTGGCATCTTCTGCAACCTTTTGGGGATGGAGTAGAAAGGGACCAGAGAGTGACACTTGGAAGCATCCGCTTTATGGCACTTAAGCAAAATAAAATGATGTCTTTATGCATTAAATAAAAGCATTGGACCCAAGTGTTGAACCAAAGTCTCTCAGATGTCGACACATGGTGACTTCTACTGCTTCTTCAAAATGTAGTTTGGGGCCTTCTGTGACTGCCACCTAGTGATTTCCACTTTTATAATACTAAGCTCATTGAAATTATTTGTCAAAAATTAGAATGAAATGTGGGTGCCTCTATGAGACTCAAACGCTGACACGTGGCACGTTTCGCTTAGCTACTATTGGATATGTGGCACATTCCATGGTTTTTTGGAAAGTTACAAAAAGGGCTTCAAAGGGTGCCAACTGGTTAGCTTCATGCTTTAGAAAGCAACACTTGGCAACTTCTGCTTAAATTCAAAACTTAGGAAAAATGAGATGAAGGAAACAAAAAAGGGAAAAAGGACCCGTGTGATCGGAGGGCAACACTTGGCAGCTTCCGCTACACTTCAGCACTTAGGCAAAAATGAACCCATTCTCTACTCCAAAACTCTACCATGACATCCAGGGTATATAAGAACCAAAATTATAGTGCTTGAATCAAAAAATAAATTAAATACAACGTATAGTAAGAAATTACTCTATAGTTACTGGTGACCCCCATGACTTTTGAGCTTGCTCAAAAAGAACTTGACTCCTGCTTGACCAAAATTTAAAAATTTACAGCTTCAAAAGAGTTGTTTGGTAGATAGACCACTCATGGCCATATAAAACTTGCTTGTTTTGCCATTCAATGAAATCTAGATCAAGGTTAATGATATCCTTGTGTGAAAAGGTTTGCAAGATCTGGACAGTGGCTTTCAGTTTGAATTCTAGCCAGAAAATAGGAACCAGAATAGTTTTGACCTCTGAGGCTGAGGAATCATCCCACAAGCTCTAAAAAAATATTTGATCCCTTTGTTTGGCTAGCAATAATGGTTCAATTTGGTCCACCATTAACACCGTCTTTGCATCTAAAAATAGGGAAGGAAGGCCTAGTTGTACCAGATCTTCAATATGGTGTCACATCTCGCCGATGCCTTCTTTCATGACTTCGAGATGTTCTCTACAACTATTGGTTGTAGCATTACAATTGAGCTCCTCATTGACCCATTTCACGATAGCCATTCTGTCAGGGATCCCCATGACCACCAATGTCACATCCATCATGTTGTAGAGCTTCTATAGTAATGAAAGGGAGTTTGTGACTCTTTTGGAGACTGTGGTCAGAGTGTTCTATACTAAATCCTCCACCCTCTCACATAATTACTATGCATTGAGTAGGAAGGTGAGGAATGGCCTGAGTTGGATAATCTCTGAAGAGATTCTCTCCCATGCTGACTCATAGAGCTCCTTCACCAGTTACACTACTTTGACACCTCTTGGCCTATTAGCTAGCTCAGTTGTTAGTTGCATCATCCTCTATTACTCTACTTGGAATTGGGCTTGAAAAGCTGTAGCCTTATTCAGCTCCTCCAACAACCTTTGTTGTGATTGGGTAACTTGCAGTTGAAGTCCTTCGACTCTTCCCTACAATGTTGCATTCTCCTGCCTTAGGGCTATTGCTACATCTTTTGAAAGTGTGAGCTCTGCCTTCAATGAATCATTCTAGGCCTGGACTACCCATTAAGTCTAGAGGGAAATAATATCTTGCAACTGTTTATGCAGACTAGCTATTTCATTATATTTCTTATTTATTTCTTTGGCCAAAATGTTATAGTTTGCCTTTTCTGTGGCCAAATCAGCCTCCATCTTCTATAGTATTTTTGATTTATTCAAATAATCTTCTATGACCATAGAAGTGGATTTGGTTAGCAGCTCAACTCTATCATGGGGCCTGAACAGCGACATGTCAATAGCCACTGTGTTCATCATGTAGTCCTCCAGCTACATTTGCTCACTCAGCTTAGCAACATTGGGTGACAAATGGGTCACCGTCAACTACTATTGGATGGGGTCAAATTATGATCGTAGGTGTGGGATAGATGGTGCCTTATTTTCTTTAATTCTCTTCTTCTCTAACTAGGCCTCTCTTGCTCTCTTAGTAGCATCGGTCTGCATCTGAAAGGTGGAAGGGGATGCAATATGTCTCCCTACGAAAGGATACCCTTGAGGTAGGCCATATTAGATGGCCATTGGTTGGCTATGGGTGAGCTATAGGGGCATATTTTTGGGAATAGAGGGGGAAAATTGGGGTAATGTTAGGGCTTGAGGTGCCAATGATGGGGTGGCTTACGAGATGGGAATGGCAGCAGTGGCAGGAGGTGTCATCTGACTGGGTGGAGGCATCATGCCATCAGGGTAAGGAATAGATTGAGAGGGAGGAAGGGGAGTAATACGTACCTGAGGGGAAGTTGTAGTGATCTGCACTAGGCACTATGAAGTTTCATCTTCCTCCTTCAAATCCAAATGGAACTGCACCCTCCTTCTCTTCCTGGGTGTCTTTACCTCTGGCTGCATTTGTTTCCCTTTTGACTCTGCTGTTACTAGTTGTGCATGTGGAGAACTGGGGACTTCAATGACTCTTGATGATGGGGAGGCTTTTGGTGGTGATGACACCACATTCCTTTGTTGTTCTATGGTAGTTGTAGCTTGCTCTGAAGTCTATGGTTGTTGGCTTGGTCCTGCTCTAGCTTCCTACTCTACCCCGAGTGTCGAAAATTGGCTTGTTTCTGGGCTAGATGCAGGGGATGGATGCCACTCATCCTAGATTTCTTCCCATCTTTCATCTGAATCTATGCCTTTGAAAGCATGGGTGGTTTGGGAAATCTCTTGCCTATACTTCCAATAGGCATCAATCTTCTCTGCATCCCAACCTTTGTTCCTCAGCATCCTTCTCAAACTAGAGGTCATCCTGACCTTGGGATCGTAATCCCTCTGTTTATCATAGAAGGTTTCCCATGGCCTATTCTATGGCATGGCCAAATCTGTCAGTTTAACATAGAGACTAGGGGTGTCTTCAGCAGGGTTTTTCTTGGTCTCCCAAAAAGGGCAACCTTCATGCACAATCCTAGCTCTGATTCTATTCATCCTCACCATGGAAGCTATGTAATTAGTTGGGTCATAAACCCATTTGTCCTCGACCAATAGGAACCCCAAGAAGGCTAGCTTCCTTAGTAGCACAGTCTTAGCTTCTCTGGTTTCCAGGCTTACATTGCCTACCATCCACATGAGATTGTATATTTTCCTCTTATTCTTCATAGAACCATATTGATTATCAACTACAGATACCTACCTAGAAATTTCCAAGAATTCTAACCTAAGAGTTAAGGTCTTTGGTAGCAACACTAGTTCTGCACAGAATCCATGGACCCTTATGATGGGACCCAAAATAAAAGTCACATGGGATTGGGCAACTGACCAAGAGGTTCGTAACACTTGGGAACAACCTATTTATGACAAGCTCAGGGCTAAGGAAATGAAGAACAAGGGTAACAAACAATTCCCAAAAGTCATATGCATCACTGGTTTTTGATAAAACATGTGTCCATGTAGACACAGGAATAGTTCTTTGGGGGTCAAAAGCTGGGTCATACAAGTTTAGACTCATAAATTAGGTGAAAAGGTTAGGGTTCTAGTGTAGTATTAGATGAAATAAAAGGGAGGAATACCTGAATACTCCTTTTGGCCCAAACTGGGTTAGCTACTCCACGATTGAAAAAGTGAAATGTTTTGAGAAGTTGGGTCGATACTCTTGCATTTTGTCAACTATTTTTAGCTTGAAGAGGATGGCCATTTTCTTGATGTATACCACCATGCCATCTTTCATGCCAAAGATAAGATCCATCATTGATAGTGCATCTTGGCTAGTAGGCACGAACTGAGTTCTTGGTACAGGGAGCATGGGTACCATTGTATCCCCATCAACCATTTGTAACTTAGACCTCAAAAACCTTATCTGAGTGTTGACATTCACCCATGTCCTTTGCATCTTATCAATGGTGGGGAAGGTGGCAGTACCATCATATTATAGGGCAAGCATGTCCCTGATAGCTTGTGGTGTGACCTACAGCATGAAGGGGCCTTGTTGGATGGTGCAAGATTGTGGATGGAGCAAGTCTGTGCATAATTCGATCACATCAGGGCATGGATGCATGGCTGGGACAACAAATTGAGCCAATTGTGAGGTCCATATCCTCATTTCAAATGTCTCATATTGCCTTGCTATGGCTCTTTGGAGACACCTTTGGTGTGCCCCTTCTCTGAGGTTCTTCTTGCTGGCCATAATTCCATCTGCATAGTTCCTTACCTTTGATGGGTCACTAGTCTGACTGACTCCCATAGCTTTTGTTCTTAGGTAGCTTCTTGGCAATAACATAGGAGCTATAACATATGATTTATTAGCCAATAATCTATCAAGATATCTAAGTGCCCCTATTCCTTGTTGCGAAGATGATGCTCTCGCCATCTCTATATCTCTCATATAATACCTAGTAGGATCCTTGTGCAAGATAGAAAACATGCTTGTTGAAGTAAACCTTTTACTAGGTGCTAATAATCACAATGAGCAATATATTTTTGTAGGAATGCTTAAGATTTTGTAAACTTTAAAACTTGATAAGGGCCTATCAAGTCCCAAATAGCATTAAATTTGGATGACCGTTAGCAAATCCTACTCAATCTTTGGGAAACAGTTAGATGGACACATTATGCTAGTTATGGCACAAGGTACCTTAGAGATCTCAAAATATTTGGGAAAGCATTTAATGTGGCAAAATTTAAAGAATTAAAACTTTTAAGGCACTGAACTTGTGTTTAAAACACTTATTCTAAAAGAAAAGTGGGAAAGCTACAATAAAAAACAAAACAATGTAGGAATGGGAAACTACCTAACTACATTAATTGAACATCTTTATTTCCCTTTGGGATCAAAAACAATATTTCCAACATCTTATTTATGACCAGCCAACTTATGTTGCCATACCAGTGATTGCAACGGGTATATCTTTGATGAAATGTCCTCTGCACTGGCCACATGGATTTGCCTGCACTCGAATGAGTCTGAGTAAAACATGCTTTTGACATCCATAAGCTCTTTTTGTCTTTGAAATCCTATCAAATATTGGTTCTTCATGCTATCATGTGTTATCAGGAAATCATTGGTTGTTGGTTCTTTGCTTTGTGCCTTTTGATATCCATTATCTTTTAGCTTATCTCCTTCAAATTCTAGCTTTATTTCATCATCATGCTCCTTGATGACTTCATCCTCTTGAAAGGATAAATCTAAAAGTTGGCATTTCCTCTGCATACTCAGTTGAGGCTCAGAGCTATCTTATCCATATTCAGCCAGTTCATGGCTAAGAATAATGTCACCTATCTCAATGACTTGATCAAGGGAGTGTCCATGTTCCTCCATATCTTCTTGCAAAGTGAGAAAAAAGTTAGAAATGATCTTTTCCTCATCAGAGGTTAAGATAAAAACTTGCAATTTGTCCTTTTGTTCATTAAAGGGAGTACCTAAGGTGATTTCCTCCTTATCTGTACTTATGGGATCCTCATGAGTAGCCATGAACTGAGCATATTCCTCTACATACTTATTCACTTCCTCCAAAACATATTCTTTTTTGAAAAGGGGTAAGGAGGAAGGTTGTGATGAAAAAAAAGAAGCTTCTTAAGGAATGGTGGAAGGGACTTGAGGGGAAAGTGAGGGCTTGGAGTCTTCTTCCCTTGCTACTATCATAGACTCTACATTATTGGGGAAATGATCTTGACAAGTTTGACCTTGTTCATGAACAAGGGTGGCGTATGAATGATCTGGAATTTGTGGTGGTGAATATGGAGTTTGGTAGACTTGGTAAGGATGGTTCTCATGAATGCCTAGCCTCTCTTCTATAAATGCAATCAATCCACACACATCCAACATTTCATATGTAAGCTCTTGCCAATTTGTCCTTTCAATGGGATCCCACTCACTTTTAATTAGATCTATTGCGTCCCTCACTTGATGGATGACATGACAAGGGATTTCTTGGCCATAACCCCTTCTTCTGTCAAGCTCTAACACATATTTTTTAAATCCCATCAATGCTTTCTTGAAGGTGAAAATAAGGTTAGGTTGAGCATGGAATGTGACATATTAGGGAGACTAGGCATAAGACTGGTATAATTCATGACCATATGCCTCCTCGTTACTTGATGAGATTCTATGAGGAACTTGATCTTGATTAAACATATTTGAAGGAGAATAAGGACCATATCTATGAGTAACAGAATTATACATACAAAAAGGTGGTTTCTTGATGATACCAGGACTGCTTGATTGGTTAATTTGACTCAAAGTCATTGTTGGTGTTGCTAAAAACCTCTTAAGGCTAATTGGCTGAAGAACACACCAAAAACTCTTTAACTCCTTGAAAGTTTGGTCCCATCAGGCGTGCCAAAAACTATTGATGGTGTAAAATTATGCTTGATCTTAACCAATCAACAATGGGAAGTTTCAAACTGTGGGACAATGTGGCTTGAAATAACCTCCAGATTTTAGAGAAGCTGGTCTCTTCTTTTGTAATGGGTGTTGGGGAAAAGGGATAGGAGATTAAACAAAAATGCAAAATTCAGGAATTGAAACCTAACTATGGAAATGTGCCTAAGTGTAATCCTAATCCTAACCTAAGCACAGTGAGACTATTATAGGATTCAATTACATTTAAGATTAGACAAGTGCATGATCAATGTAAAATGTCAAAATAACAGAAATAGAGGCTCAAAATAGGGAGTTCTTTCACTGAGACATAGAGAATGTCAACAAAGGCATAGTGTTTAATCTTCTTAATAGAATTTTCCAATCACATAAGAGGTGCAAAAGTCACATACAACTATGTAAACCTTCCAATTCAAGAAAATGAAACAAAATCAAATGACATTCTTAATCACAACTTCAAAAAATATAGAGTATAGACTACTTCACAAATGACACAAATAACACCAACCAAGGCATGGAGTTCAAATCTTCTTAATTCATTCAACCACATAAAAGGCACATAAATATGCATAGTTACATCAACTTTACAACTCAAGAAAATTGAGACAAGAGAAAATGATATTACTGGTAAAAATTCTAGAAAGTCTAAAACTATATAATTCCCCCCCTTTTTGATTTTTACAATTCTCCTTATATAGCCTTGGATGTCTCCTTACATCACCTTCTTTCCTGTGCAATTCTACTCTATCATTCACTTGTAGGGGACAAAATAGATGATGCCATCAATGCTTCAGATGTGTCTTAGTCTTATCAAGAAGGGCCATGCTGGAGTGGGATGGCTACTTTGATCGCGGCATGGTGATTCATGTCTAGTACTTTCTTTAGCACCTAAATTTCCTCATTCCATCACCTGCTTGGCCGCTCAACTATCTGCTCTACCTCTACTTATAGGGGATAGACAAATGGCATCTTCAATGCTTGCAAGCCCTAAAAATATACCTGATGCACTGTTCTATCTACCAAGAATAACTCCCACTGAGTTTCCCTCCATCTTTGCTATAACAGATAGACGAACACTCTTTTTTGTTGAAATGAAAGGACACTTAGTCAATCTATGAAAATTCTCCCCTTTTGTCTAGAAGACACCAGAGAATGACACTTGGCCACTTCCACTTTCTCTATATTCTACTCTGGATTGCTCTACCTTTGACACCTATCACAATTTACTTCCTCGATACTTTGCAATTTTATCAAAACAAAACTCACTGTGTTCCTTGCTCGGGCAACTCTTAGGAAGGGATGGATGCACGTGGCAGTCTTTGCATGTTGACACTCGACACTTCCATAGTCCTTTGAAATAACATCTGGGACCCACCACAATCTTCATTTGGTAATTAGGCTCGAAGATGGTCTCTCAGAAATTGACATGTGGTGATCTTTGCTACTCCTAGGAAGATATGTGGCATCTTCCACTTCTCCTTTTGGGGGTATGTGGCATCTTCTGCAGCCTTTTGGGGATGGAGTAGAAAGGGACTGGAGAGTGACACTTGGTAACATCCAATACTTTATGGCACTTAAGAAAAATAAAATGATGCCTTTATGCATTGAATGAAAGCATTAGACCCAAGCGTTAAACTAAAGTCTCTCGGATGCCGACACATGGTGACTTTCGCTGCTTCTTCAAAAGGTAGTTCAGGGCCTTCTACGACTGCCACTTGGCACTTTTCAATTTTTTGTTGCTGAGCTCATTAAAATTCTTTGTCAAAAATTAGAATGAAATGTGGGTGCCTCTATGAAACTCAGACGCTGACACGTGGCACGTACCGCTTAGCTATTATTGGATACGTGGCACATTCTGTGGTTCTCTAGAAAGTTACAAAAAGGGCTTCAGAGGGTGCCAGCTAGTTGGCTTCATGCTTCAAAAAGTGGCACTTGGAAACTTCTGCTTGAAGTTAAAACTTAGGAAAAATGAGATGAAGGAAACAAAAAAGGGAAAAAGGACCTGTGCAACCAGAGGGCGATAATTGGCAGCTTCTGCTACACTTCGGCACTTAGGCAAAAATGAACCCATTCTCTACTCCAAAACTTTATCATGACATCTAGGGTATACATGAACCAAAATTACAGTGCTTTAATCAAAAAATAAATTAAATACGACGTAGAGTAAGAAATTACTCTACAGTATGTATGATAGTTTGGGTTTAAGGTACATTTATTGGCACTCTAACTAGACTAGGTAGGTTTTCATGTGGGAAGTAAGCTGGAAAATTGGCCCCTACATCCATGGAACTAAATAAACCTCATCCTTATTTATAGTCAAGTGATGATGAAATAGTATGGGTCATATGTTTATATTATGGTAGTGTAATATGATTGTTATAAAACTTATTCCTTAATTGATGGCACACTAGTGAGATATTGGGCTATTTTTTCTTGGTCTTTCCCTAAATAGGGAGGTGTGTTAACCAAGTAGTGTGATAATAGATCTTAGATTTGTTTCAAATATTGAGCAGTGTAAGGAGGATAAGGATCCATCTCACAAACTACATCATTACCATATGGGTCTTAAACAAAGTTATCATTTGTGACCACATTATCGTAATCTAGATTGTACATGGATCCACTTCATGTATAACAAGGCATATCCAAAATTAATGACAAAAATTTCATGAATAAAAAGGTCTAGAGTTATATAAACTCTTAAAACATGGTCCACATGGAAAAATAGTCTAAATTTTTTATGTCTAGAAACTTGGTCTAAATTTGGCCTAGGATTAGAGCTGTTCTCCAAAATTTATCAATGTTAAACTTGATATAAAATGTCCTCAATGTCTAAGGTCAAATGTGTTGGAAAATGGTCAATTTAAAGGTAGATTATGAATCCTAATTTTTATCAAAGTATTTCAAACAAATCTAATCTATGTCTAAAAATAGAAAATGCTACTAGGTCTTTCGGAACAAGGTATAAAGCTAGGCTCAAAATGGCATAAAAAAACCTAAAAAAAATTGTGAATGCTAGGTATTTGGAAACACAAAACAAAGATAGACTTGAAAATAAATAGGTCTAAAGATGAAAGGAAAAATGCTAGGTCTTTGGAAATAAGACACAAAGCTAGACTTGAAACAAACTAGGTCTAAAAATAGAAAGGGAAAATGCTAGGTCTTTGGGAACAAGGCACAAAGCTAGACTTGAAAACAAACTCGATCAAAGTAAAAATGGAAACGTAATAGAGATAACAATTTGAAACACTTGGAATTAAAATAGGCATATGTATTCAAACACAAACTTGACCATTGGTAGAAGACATTGGACCTTTGGCACATGCCTAGAACTACTTAGGGAATTCATTCTCATGTAAGTAAAAGAAAGAATGAGGAGTAAAAAATTTAAGCCCAACTAATGATCAAGACTCAAATGTAAACTAATCATGCTTAAATTTTTACTTGAAAAGAGATTTTTAACCTTAGTGTTGCCAAAATTTGGCCCTTTCGGCCAAAATTGGGCACCCTCTTTTTTCAAAAAAATGTCTGAGTCTATACCTTTGTCCAAGTCTAGTATGCAGGTTTCATTCAGAAGATGTGTTCTTATACAATACAAAAAAACCCTAAGTGTTTCCCTTTTGAAATCTTTTTTCTTTAGTCTTTTGGCTGAGTCCTTTGCAATAAATTCTTTCAAGTTTTTTTCTAAGACTTTTCTGAATTCTTTTAGACATTTTGTTTGAAGATTTTTTATGTAAGTGTATTTATTTCAATATTTTCATTCAGTGGACTTATTTTAGAAAAATTGCCACAGACAACTTTCTTGAAGGGTATCTTTCTCACAAGAAATGGTCCACTTCACTTTCCTGAAAGGTACTTTGCAAATTCTTTGAAAGTTACTTTCATTTTTTTAAGAATACTTTGAAATAGTTATAAAGGGTAATTTTGTAACTTTCCCAAAGGGAATTTTATTTAGAAAGTGGACACTTGCATTTCTTCTAAGGGACACTTGCCCTTCTAAAGGGATCTTTTCAAAAAATCTGAAGGAAAGAATTGTTTTGAACATTTTGTCTGAAACATCTTTTTTGAAGGCCCATTATAGTTTTTATGAAGGGAAACTCAAAATAAAAGGGCATCTTAAATCTTTTGAATGGTCACTTACAACTTTTACAAAAGGCACTTAAACTTTTTTGAAGGGTAGGTGACAACTTTTCTGAAGGACTTTTTCAGGAAGGTGGACCATTTAAAAAAATCCCAAGGGTATATTTCCCTTTTAAAAGATCAATTCAAATTGTTGAAAGACACTTTCAACTCTTCCAAAAGGTCACTTGCAAGAAGCCAAAGGTTATGTTTCCTTTCAAAAATGGTCTTTTTCACTTTTTAAAAGGGTCATTTCAAAGAATCAAAAAGGGCCAAATAGAAAGTCCAAAGGAATTCTTTCAAAAAACTTGAAAAGGTGTCAAAGTCCATTTACTTCAGACATTTTGTTTGCGAAAATTGTTTAAGGAATAAAATACCAAGTGAAAATATAAAGGAAAATAACAAAAAAAATAATAGACTCAAACAAATTCTTTTGAGAAAGTGTTGAGACAAGAATTCCAAAGAAATAAAAGTTTGAAGAAAATACCCAAAGGAGTGATAGCCCACAAAATGTTAATTTTAGAATATAGAAACTAGCCATTGGAGTTCAAAATAAAGGCTCAATTGGAACCATAATAAAAAATATAAAGGTGAAAAATGGAAATATCCTAAGCATATAATGCACAACAAGCATAAATAGGTAGGTCGATGATACAAATTGTTGCATTGTTACATAGATTGATGAGCTAGTAAAGAGCAACTAGCATTGAAATATAATTCCAATAGATGGACTCATCTATAAAAAAATGAAGATTGGAATATCTTGATTCCATAAATGTAACCATGGGAAAGTCATCTTATATAATGTAATGTAACTATTTATTTTCTTGGGGTGACACATGTCCAAGTGACCCTTGAAATCCCTTGGCTCGACCTCTCTCTCAAAGGCTATATATGCATTATATTGGCTCATTTGGTAGCCTCCACTGGTTGTGGTAAAAATCTAGCTAGATTTATACTTATATAACTCTTGAAGAAATAATATAAGTTTTTCCACTCATATGCTATACTATTGTGTATCAGTCCAAATCATGTTGTTGTTTAGTGAGAGTTTATCTTTCCTAACATATTATCCTTGATTACTACTAAATGTATAGAAAGAGTATTATTATAGGTCCTTGTTAGTATTCCTTATTAAGTGTATATACATTTTATAAGTGGTTTAAGACTATATTCCTTCTTATAATTGTCTTTTACTCTCTTGGATATTGAGTGCCTTCTTGAATCTAAAATGTGAAACACTGATGTGACAATGCATAAAGAGTTGTGGGTCTTTTGTGAAAGAAGCTTTATTAGTCTTTAAGTAGTGTATTTTTAGTCAAATTGGGAGGACATTATTCATTGGTGCATCACCATTTTGTTTTCTTAGTTTTTTTCCTTACTCTTTTCATACATAATTGATAGATTTTAGAGAGTTTTAATGTTGCATCAAGGAGAGCTAGATCCTAATCTAGAGATTCATCTCAAAAAAACTTTAACCCATAGCAAGAGAGATGATTTCATTTTTTTTCTTGGATGAGGAGAAATGAGCATCTCTTCAAGGGTTTAAATCCAAGTGTCAATAGTTTTTGGCATGCCCAGTGGGACCCTAAGTCCTAAAAGATTGTTCAAGATTGGTGCTAATCTTGGCATTGTTGAAGAGAAAGAAACATATACATTCAGTATCTAGAAACTCCATTGAAGAATTCAAGTCTTTGTTTTATGATTAATCCTATTTTCCATGCCAAAGGTGACCATTAGGTCTAATACTAAAGGTGTACCCTTTGAGTTTGTGGAATTAGCTCCATATTCCACCAAAAGGTTCAAGTTTGTTAACACTCATCCTTACAAAAGAGATTTTGTGTTTAAAACTTTCAAATTTGTGTTACATTCCATCCCTAAAACCCATATTAATCATTCTAAAATGGCTATAATAAAAAAATTTATGCCTTTCACCTAGGCATCTCCCTTGCATCTTGCCCAATATGATCAGATTCTAGGAGCTACCCTCAAAAGTGTCCCATCTTTTAGTGGAGATGGTCTAATTACTACCATTAAGCATATCAATAATATATAATTTTTTTACAATATCCATAACATCACTCAATAAAATTTATCTATTAGGTTGTTGGCCTTGTCTTTTAAAGGAAAACTTTTGGATTGGTATGGGACCCTACCTATAAATTCTATGCGCTCATGGGATGAGTTAAGGACTCTATTGATTGATAGGTTTGGGGAAAAAAGTGATCACCTATTTCTTGCTAAGTAATTGACCATAATAAAGATGGAATATCATGAATTCATGTAGTATTTTAATACTAGGTTTTGAAAGACATGGGATAGAATCCCGACCCTTGTGAGACCCACCCCAATCTATGCATTTTTGTACTACTTGAAAGAATTGAATAATGACATTGCCATGATGATTCAATCTAGGGGTGGAAACATATTACCTAATACATATGAAATATCCATAAATGCTAATAATTTTCTTGTCTAAGTGGGAAAGATAGCTCCTAGACCTCCAATGCCACTATTCCCTAATTTGCATTCTCCTAGTCAAAGTACATTGCCCACTTTAGCTCCTTTGCCTAGTCAAGAAAAATCTATCATTGCCCCTAAAAATGAAATGCATGAAGTCAAAATACTACTTCAAAGTGTTACTAATGAATTGGTTGCTCCCAAAAGGCAACAATCCCAAATCTATAGGCCTTATCAATCCTACAACCAGTTTGGATAAATAGATAGACCTCCTTTTTAGGGAAATAATCAGGGACAAGGCCAAATCACCCATGTCAATCCTTATCAAAGTTATAATCCTAATCATCCCTCATCCACCAAATCCCTTATTCCCACTCAAAATAATTTGGTCTAGGAACAACCCAACTACCCTTATTTTAAGCAAGGTCAAGAATAGGTTGCTTATGCCAATGAGATGTAAAATCAAGGCATGACTACATAAGGTGATCAAAAATCTCAATCTTCAAATTTTGAGATGTCAAATCAATTCAATATGGAGAGTAGATAGATTTATTTGATTTCAATCTCATGAATCATTTATAGGGTGAGTTTTATGCCATTAATTACATGGGGAATAAAGTAATCACTATGCTAGTGTGGCTACCAACACTAGATCAAAGAAAAAGGCCATTAAAGGAGTTAAAAGAACCAATCAAGGACCTATTTTGACTCCTATATCAGATAAAATGGGAGGAGGGCCTAATTTAGATCCTAAAATACAAGAAAATTATAAGATTCAAAATTTTAGAATAGCTTCTATAACCCTACCTCCATAAGCTACATCACAAGGTACAAATGTTCATGAAGATAACCCTAAAGTAAGTAATACTTCCATTAATGTTGTGGACCAGATGAAGAAAATTCATATGAACATATCATTATGGGATTTTATAACACTATTATGGTATAAGGATATACTCCAAAAGGAATCATATGGACTGGGTAAATAAGTTAGCCCATCTAGAAGTGACAATGTGGTTTTGGTCAATGGAACTCAATCTATAGATGGTCAGGTGAAGAAAGATGAGAAGATTCATCCTTTCTACCTATATATAATTATTGGTGATTTGTTGTTTCATAATTACATCATAGATGGTGGAGCAAGAACATCATTTATGCCCAAATGTCTAGCTGATAAACTAGGCTTAAAGTATGAGCCAATGACTAAGGGAGTCTTACAATTGGATGGATCACCAACCAATACTTTGGGGATAGTAAAAAATGTGAATTTGATACTTCATGATTATCCTAATTTTTCAATTCCCCATGATGTGGTAGTAGAAAATTTACCTTATTATTTTTCTCTTTGCTTGTCAAGGGACTTTACATCTAAGATAGGTAGATATTTGGCAGCTAATTGGTCCTACATGGTGTTTAGAATAAAATATGGCACTAAAGTAAAGATTGAGTCAGAACCTATCCATAGAGATCACTTGGAACCATACTCACCTAAGGTAGTAAATTTTAACTATGATATCATTAATGAAGAGGAGTTTCACATTGACCAATCCCCATCATCTTCCCTTGAAGGAGTTTTTGATTTGTTCTTAGATGAGTGGGGAGATAACAACTATGAACATGATCCATAAAATTTTATTGAATAATCTAGTATTGGGGTCTATTATATGAATGAGAAGGATTATTTCATGCCTAATCTAATGAAATAAAGTGAGGATGTGAATGGCTTGTGTCAACTCTTATTTGATGGGTCTAGAAGCAAGATTGGGGTAGGTGGTGGAGCTATGTTGGTTTCACCTTCAAAGGCATGATATTTTTCAACTTTTATATTTTAATTATTTTATAATTGTAATGTATCTAAATATGAAGCCCTAATTCATGGCCTAGAGTGGGATAGGAAAAGATGTGTCAAAGAATGGTAAGTGTTTGGTGATAGTGAACTTGTTGTCAATCAAGTTAGAGGGAAAAATTTGACCAAAACTCCCTGCTCAAGTCCTACAAGCATAGATTTTGGGACCTTATAGAAGACTTCATGGAATTAAATATTAATTATATTTCAAGGGAAGCTAATAATCATGATAATAGGTTGGCATCTATTAGTGCTCAATTTGATATTCCAGAAGGTATAAGAGAAGACAAAAACTAGTTGCAAATAAAGGTAATTGTGAGACCATCCATACTAGATAATGTTACAAATTGGTAGGTCTTTGATAGATTGAGTTGGCCAATGTAGTCCCTGTTAGGAATAAAAATGGAGAGATCAGGTTATGTGTAGACTTTAGGGACTTTAATAGAGTATCTTTAAAGGATCATTACCCACTCCCTTATATGGGGCAAATTATGCAAGTGGTGGTAGGTAGTGAGAGGTTTTCTCTCTTAGATGGTTATTTTGGGTACAATCAAATTTTGGTGAAAGAAAATGACCAATACAAGATGGCCTTTACCACCAAATGGGGAAATATGCCTATAGGAATATTCCATTTGGATTTTAAAATTATATAGCACTTTCCAATGTGCAATGAATATGGATTTCCAAGGACTAATCAATAACATTATATTGGTTTGTCTTGATGATGTAATAGTTTTCTTTAAGGATGTAAAAGATCATTTAAATCAGCTGAGGAAATTTTTTGAGAGGTTTAGAGAGTTTGGGATCTCTCTAAGCCCAAAGAAGTGTGTGGTTACTATTCATGAAGGCAAACTCTTAGGCCACATTATTTCCAAGGAAGGTCTATCCATTGATCTAGAAAGGGTAAGTGCCATCTTGGCATTGTCTTTACCTAAACATAAGAAGGGTCTACAAAGATTCTCTAGTAAGATAAATTTCATTAGGAGGTTCATTCCTAATTTTTATAACATGGTCAAGCCCTTGACATCTATGCTAAGGAAGGATGAGATATTCACTTGGATAGGAATGAGAAAAGAAAGTTTTGAAGAGATCAAGCAAGCTATTACCCAGGACCCTACTCTTGAAAGTCCTAACTTCTCTAGGGACTTAAACCTATATAATTTTGGGAATGAAGAGGTAATATCTACCATGATTACTTAAGCTAATGATGCAAATTTGAAACAACCTATTGTCATTTTTAGTCAAGGTTTGGAAGGATATGAGACAAGATACACATATGTTGAGAAATAAGTGCTTTCATTCATAAGGAGTTTGAAGAAGTTTAGGCATATGTTGTATAGCAATAGGATTCAAATTTTTATGCCTCATATTAGTGTAAAATACTTTTTGTTGAGTAGATATTTGAATTATAAAAGGGAAGGTTAGATCACCAAAGTTATGGAATATGATGTGGAATCAAAACAACCAAGTTAGTGAAAGGAAAAAGACTGTGTGAGTATTTTGATTTAGAGGTTGTTTTGGCACTTCATGATGATCGTATATTAATTATAACTTTATCCACAAGGAGATAGACATAAGACATGATTCATTTCCTTTAAGATGGTGAGTGTCTACAATGTCTTGACAAAACTAGAAGAATGTATTTTATGCTACAAGCTATTCCTTATGTACTTGTTAATGAAATTATTTTTAGAAAGGAATATTTAGGTGTGATTTTGAGGTGCATTTGTTTAGATTAGATTGATAAAGTATTGCATGAGTGCCATGATGGGCCAACTAGTGGCCATTTTTCTCTAAGAACTACAACTATTAAGGTTATGAGAGCTGGATACTTTTGGCCTAGATTAAATAAAGACACTCATGCTTGGGTAAGGAAATGCCAAAAGTGTCTTATTTTTAATAGAAAACAAAATCTATCTACCTTTCCTCTTCATCCAATCTAGGTTGATCAACCCTTTATGCAATGGAGTTTGGATTTCATAGGTCTGATCAATCCTCCCTCTACTACTGGTCACAAGTGGGTGTTGATAGCCACTGATTATTTTACAAAATGGGTTGAAGTTGTAAATATTAAAGAGGCAAATTAAAACTTAGTCTTGGACTTCTATGAAGGTATAGTAACCAAATTTGGAGCTCCTTCAATAATAATTTTAGATAATGCATTAGCCTTCTTAGGAATAAGGAAAAGTGAATGGGCTTTGAATCATGGCATATATCTTAGCACCTCCCCCAATTACTATCCCTAGAGAAATAGATTAGCTGAGTCCACAAACAAGAATTTGATCAAGATCATAAAGATAACTATGGAAGAGAATTAAAGGACTTGGCACACCAAGTTGAAGATAACCCCTTTGGGCTGATAGGATCACCCCAAAAAGAGCAATTGGAAACTCACCATACACACTTGTGTATGGAAGGGAGGCTAGGCTTCCTATCTTACTTGATTTACCAGCTTTAGACCTCACATATCAAATTTAGTTGATGGAGAATGAAATAATGGAAGTTAGGTTATGTGAGTTGATGGAGCTTTAGGAGATAAGAGATAAAGTTATGCAGACCATGACAACTCACCAAGAGCAAACAAAGAATTATTTTGACAAGAAATCCATGCTAAGGAGTTTCAAAGAAGGAAACATTTTCCTATAATGGGATAAAGATAGGGGAAATATTGGGAGACACACAAAGTTTTATTCCTTGTGAAGTGGCCCACATGTGATCACATAGTGCAAACACACAATGCTTTCCAACTATCAAGGATGGATGGAGATGAGTTGCATATCCCAGTCAATGGTATATATCTAAAACATTTTTAATGAGTTTCTCTTTTATTTTGTACATAATTCCTATTTTTTTTGTGTTTCCTAAGCTATTATGCACATGTGCAAGTTTGTCCTAGTCTTATTTTGTGTTATCTTTGCTTGGTCTTGCTGTTGTTGTGTGGTGTGTTTCCTTGGGTTTTGTTATGGCATAATCCTTATTAGTCATATTCAAGAGTCCATTGACTCCATTTGATTTGAGTTGGATAAGGATACTGGTTTGGTTAGTATAGAAGACATACTACCCATGTGTGTCACTAATTTGTTGACCAAATTTTGGCCCTTCAGGCCAAAATAGGGCACCCCATTTTTGAAAAAAAATGTTTGAGTTTATACCTTTGTCCAAGTCTAGTATGCAAGTTTCATTTAGAAAAAGGGTTCTTATACAATACATAAAAAACCCAAGTGTTTACCTTTTGAAATCTTTGTTCTTTAGTCTTTTGGCTAAGTCTTTTACAATGAATTCTTTTGGGTTTTTGTTCTAAGCCTTTGCCAAAAGTTTTTAGAATTTTGGTTTGAGGATTTTTTCCTTAAGTGTATTTATTTCAATATTTTCATTTTGTGAAATTATTTTAGAAAAATTTCTCGAGGAAATTTTTTTGAAGGGTATGTTTAAATTTCCCAAAGGGTATCTTTCTTGCAATAAATGGTCCACTTCACTTCCTGAAAGATACTTTGTAAATTCTCCAAAGGGTAATTTAATTTTTCTAAAGGATACTTTGAAATATTTTCAAAGGGTACTTTTTCAACTTTATCTAAGGGAATTTTCTTTGGAAAGTGTACACTTGAGTTTCTTTCGAAGGATACTTGCCTTTCCAAAGGGATCTTTTCAAAAAAATTGAAGGAAAGAATTGTTCTGAAGTTTTTATTGGAAATAACTTTTCTGAAGGTCCATAACAATTTTTTTGAAGGGAAACTAAAAATAAAAGGACATCTTAAATCTTATGAATGGTCACTTAAAATTTTTTCAAAAGGCACTTCAACTTTTCTGAAGGGTAGGTGACAACTTTTTTGAAGGACTTTTTTAGGAAGGTGGACCATTTCAGAAAATTCAAAGGGTATCTTTTCCTTTTGGAAGATTATTTCAAATAACCAAAAGAGACTGTAAACTCTTCCAAAAGGTCACTTGTAAGAATCTGAAGGGTATGTTTCATTTCAAAAAGGGCCTCTTTCATTTTTCCAAAGGGTCATTTCAAAGAATAAAAAAGGGCCAAATAGAAAGTTTGAAGGAATTTTTTCAAAGAAATTATCTGAAAAATTCTTTCAAAAAACTTGAAAAGGTGCCAAAGTCCATTTCATTCAAACATTTTGTCCATGAAAAGTGTTTAAGTCATAAAGAACCAAGTAAAAATCTAAACAAAAAGAACAAAAAAGATAAAAGACCCAAACAAATTATTTCAAGAAAATATCAAGACAAGAAGTCTGAAGAAATAAAAATTCAAAGAAAATACCCAAAAAAGTGATGGCCCACAAAATGCCAATTTTAGATTTTAGAAACTTGCCATTGGAGTTCAAAATAAAGGCTTGATTAGAACCAATAGGTAAAGATAAATGTGATAAATGGTAAGATCTTAAGCATCTAATGCATAATATGCATAAATAGGTAGGTTGATGGTTCAAGTTGTTGTAATGTTACATAACTTGATGATCTGGTAAAGAGTAGCTAACATCAAAATAGAATCCCAACATATGGACTCATTTATAGCAAAATGTAGTTCATAATATCTTGATTCCATTGATGTAACTATGGGAAAAACATCTTATAGAATGTAATGTGACTATTTTTTTTGAGGTGACACATGTCCAAGTGACCCTCAAACTCCCTTTGCTCGACCTCTCTCTCAAAGGCTATATATATGGATTCTCTTGGCTCATTTGGTAGCCTCCACTAGTTATGGTGAAACTCTAGCTATATTTGTACTTACAGAGCTCTTGAAGAAATAATACAAGTTTTTGACACTCATATGTTATAGTATTGTGTATCGGTTCAAATCGTGTTATTATTTTTTAGTGAGAGTTTATCTTTCCTAACCTATTATCCTCGATTACCTACCAAATGTACAAAAATATTATTGTTATAGGTCCTTGTTAGTATTTATTTTTAAGTGTATAGACATTTTAGAAGTGGTTTAGGACTATATTCCTTATTGAAATTGTCTATTTCTCTCTTGGATGTCGAGTGCCTTTTTGAATCTAACATGTGAAACACTGATGTGATAATGCACAAAGAGTTGTGGGTTTTGTGTGAAAGAATCTTTTTTGGTCTTTAATTAGTGTATTTTTAGTCAAATTATGTGGACATTATTCATTTGTACATCACCATTTTATTTTCTTAGTTGTTTTCCTTACTATTTTCATATGCACTTGATATATTAGAGAGAGTTTTAAAGGTGCATCAAGGGGAGCTATCCCCTAATCTAGAGATTCATCTCAATGAAATTAAGATCCACAGAAAGAGAGATGATTCCATTTTGTTGGTTGGATGATGAGAACTAAGCATTTATTCAAGGGTGCAAATCCAAGTATCAACACTCAGTTCTAAGCAACAAAAGAGACATGAGGCATACAAAAAAGAGACCACTTATAAAATCCAAGCATAAAAGATTATTCAAAGCAATCAATAAATTAGTCCAAGTTTCACAATTCAAAAGTGAGAGGTAAACATATAAGCCAAATATAAATGAGGCATATGTATAAACCAATCAAAGTTTGAACATGAAATTCACAAGACCAATTTTGAACTTGGTTTAGAATACTTAGTTTATCAAATGGATAACAATTTAGACCAAAATGGATATCATAATGATACTAATCATAGATCAAAAGGAATACATTATTTGAAACTTGATTTGGCACAAGGAAAATGTTTTGAAATAATATGATCAACATAGTGATGTTATCTCATTCAAAAGGTATGAAAATGGTTTCTTGTTTCAAACCTCTAAGGAAAAAACTTGGGATGAAATGGATAGCATAATGACACCCTTTTTAAACAAGTGATACACACAAACAAATGTTTTTGAAATGTATAAGGAAAAATGTGGTGCCAAATGGATGGAATAACATGTATTTAGGCTAAAAGGGGTGTACAAACATGTGATTATAACATGGATTATTTTGACATGGTTTTTGATTAAAAAAAAATATTTTTGACTCAAAACAATGAAAGTATAATAAAAAACACAAAATAGCCTAAGTGTATCATCTTATTGCTAAAATGTGATAAGGTTTATTTGTATTGTCAAATTACATCTATATATTCCTTCTTGAGATGAAATAATTTATTAATCCAATAAATTTATATGTGTATGAAAATTAGGGTTTTTTAGGCCCCCTCTTCTATCAATAGTTCATATGATGACATGAAACTTTGGGATACTCACCTTGCATTGACAATATTTTTATGAAAGGTGGGGTTTGTAAAAAAACTATAAGTTTCACATTTTTATAAATTGTCCCATATGTGTGGTTAACACTAGGGCAAAAAATGTCATTTGGATCCAAGATAATTGGCTTGTTTTAAAAAGGTCTTATCCTTTTATAACCACTACATCCATCAGATTACTTAGTGTAGTGCGATGTACATATTAGACCATTGTTTCAAGGGTAAGAGTCACTAATAGAGTTAGTTTAACTGTACAAACTAATTTTCTAATTATTTATCATATAAATTTGTATACCCCACTATGGATTAGGGTTGAAATGATGTCGGGAGATGAATTATTGGGTTAATGCTTCCCTAAATAATTTTATGGGGAGGTGATGAAATCCCACACATAAACCAAGCTGTAATAACTATAGGACATTAAAGGTCATTTTAGGATCACCCAAGTCACTTGGATCTTGGGGAATGCATTTGCAACATTCCTTCTATGCTTGGAATAAATGAAAAATATAATGAATGAAGAAATTTCGGTCACCTAAGTTCCTTAAATGGGATGGGTGGAGAGCATTTACACTAAGACCAATTTGCAAAAACAACATAAACAACAAGTAATAAATAATAAACAAAAATAAAAACTCTTAAGAGTACTTAGTCTAAGTTTGTGTTCGTTTAAAGCATTAAGTGAAGTGTGAAGTGAGATTTAACCCCTTATATTTTTTTACATTTATGAACTTTGAAAAACAAACATAAAGTGACTAAGACAATTTTTAGTCACCAAATGTAAATGTGAATTGAATATTTAAAGTGCTTAAAAACTTCCTTTCTTGGCTTTGGGTCTTAAAAAAAGTGTTATTGGGTTTTATTTCTTAAAAGATCAATATCAAGTGATAAAATATCAATTAAATTTGATATCTGAGGTTTTCTATCTTTTTCACATAATGCAATACCACTGATCCACAGTGTAATACTACAAGTCCCTGTAAAACCACATTTACACAGTGCAAAACTGCACTTTTCCTATAAAATGGATTATGTTAACACAAACCTAGAATTTAATAGTGAAAAAATATATATTTCAAGTGCAATAATGCATTTACCCTACAAGACTACACTTTACTAGGCAAAATAAACTGTTAAAGCAAAACTACACCTACACAGTGCAATACTGCATATTACAAGTGCAAACTTGCATGTCCTAGTCAAAACTACATTTTAACTTACAAAACAAACTTGGTTAGTTGAAAAAACATATTTTGAGTTTAATAAAGCATATTGTGAGTGAAAAACCACCTTTACCTAGTGTAATACTATGCTTACATAGAAAAACAAAGTCTATCAATGTAATACCACACTTACATAGTACGAAACCACATATCTTGTGCAATACTGCATCTTCATAGTACAATACCATAGCTACTAGGTGAAAAATAATGTCTCTGTGTAACATATATGAGATGCAATTTATCACTATTTTGGTCATCAACTCAAAAATTTGTCATGAAAAATGTTACCAAGAGGTTCTAAAGGGCATAGGAAGAGCTTTGTGGGGTGCACATCCCAACCTATATGCCATTATATGATCAATAGGAATACATAGAGGGGAGATTAGTGTCATTTTAATATGAAATAAAATAAAAAAACCATGCTAAAAATCTTACACCTCTAGCCTAAACATTGAAGGAGTTACTGAACTACATAAGTAACTAACAAATGAAAGCAAAATAAGAGATTTTACCTTCCATGAGAGCAAGTGTTGTGTGTTGGTAGTAAGTTGATTTTCTCAGTTGTGTGATCAAGAAATATTTGTCAATGAATCTCCTTACTCAACCTCTCCTCATCTCCCTAGTAATGCTGGTTGGATTTGGCTTGGCTTAGTTTAACAAATGGGCATGGCAACACTACAATAATGAAAGCTTTGCATATATTTTTACACAATAACTTTACACCAAAAAAGATTTTGAGGGGAAACCTATATAATAACATTAAACTATCAAAGCCTATTTATCAATGGGTGAGGCCTTGTATTTATAGACTCCAAAACTAACTCTAACCCAAGTGTAGTTATGTTAGAGTTAATTATGGTTGAGTTCAAATTAACCCTAATTGAGTTAAAGAGGGGACATGTAATTAGTATTTGGGATAGAGATCCCATTTATTAAACATAGTTCTCCATTTCTAAATTTATTGCATTTTAAGGATATATTTCTAATTCCATTGACTTTGAGGATGATGATGCCACCATGACCTCATTTTCATTGAAATTTATTTTTTGTAAAATTCAAATTTACTAATTGCATATGGAAATTCAAATTAAGCATTTAATTTGGTTTGATTTTGTAATTCATTCTACTTAGCATTTTATCACTTTAGGAATTGTTCAAGCACCCCACTTAATGGGTCCAAAGGCCAAAACATCATATTGCTAGGTCACAAGTTGACTAAAGATGAATCTATGAGAGAGTACTATTATGTACATGATAATAGATGAAATAGGGATGCCTCAACATGATTCTGAGCGTTAATGTTCAATGTGAGGATGAAATTCAGACATTCAATGATTCCAAGGCTTAATTTGTACTATTTGGTAGAAATTAATTTGAAGTCTAGTTAGAATCTAGTTGTGGCTAGAATGGTGTGTCTACATGTACTAATTAACATATAATTCTTTGTATTTATATGATAAATTTGAGAACTTGTATCTAAAATTTATGTGTATATGGAAACCTGTAATTTTTATTCCTGTAAACTTTATACCTATGCCTATGCATATGCACCCAAGTGTGTATGATTATGAGCTCAAGTATAAGTAAAGTGAGTGCATATGCATGGCATATTCCCCCATAATCTATATCAATGTGCCTATATCTGTCATATCTAAACCATTTTAAATCTCTGTAATATGTAGTCAAATATGTTTTTTTGTTCATGAAGGCTTATTTATCTCTATTAAGCTCATTGTAATGGCCCCATTTCAAGATTAAGGATGTATCCTATAAGTCAATCATCTTAAAATAAGAGTGAACTATATCATGTCATGTATGAATATAACATTATATAATATCAAATGAGTATGTGAAGAATATATCATCATAGTAATGTATAAATAGATTAAGGAAATAATGTAATGTATATGTAATGTATGGCATATATGTTTTATTTCTAGATAGATTTATCAATGAATCACACAATGGTAGGATTATTGAATAAGATCATGGCACCACTTAATGTCAATAAACCCAACATGAACATAAGTATTAGTGTCATACATTCGACTAAGGGAAACATATAGGGGCATAAAGAGGTTGAAAACAATAAGGCCAAGGCCACATGTAACATGGCATAAATATGTTTCTAATAATAGACATTAAGGGTTGTAACAAAAAAGTACAATGGCCACACTTAAGAGACATAAAGATGCCTTGAAAAAGGGACATAGGGGGTGCCACATCAAACAAGGATAAATGCCACACTAAAGGGACATAGAGATGTTACAAATAAGGATAAAGGGCCACTAAAAATAGATAAACACAAAGTCTCCTATCATGTAAGAGAGTAGTAACAAAAATAATGGAGCATGGAATAATATAAGACTAGCCTACACCATCCATATGTATCAATGTCACATCAAAATATAATAGCATATCCATATATCACTGTGTAAGATATAAGTAACTAACAAGGCATGTGTATGCAATATAGATATTTAAATATGTTATAATGTCATATAAATAAATAACTTGTAATAGTGAAACCTATGGAATAATATGCTCCCAGTATCAACATGGCCACTCGGTAAAGGAAAGTACAACATATGTGTGTCTATGTGTAATATGTATGCTTTATATTGCACTCACATACTATAAAATGCATGTGTGTATGAAAATAATATTCCATATAACAAAAATGTGGTAAATAATATATGTAAACACTGTAATATAGTAATGATGTCATGCTCATGTCTTGATTTTGGATTTTTTGAATATTTTGAATGCTTTTGTATTTTCTTGATTATTTATTTATTTTTATATTTTTGGAATATTTGAGGTTTGTAAAATCTAACCAATGATAAAATCAATGAGAGGATTGTGAAAAGTGCATGTGTCAAATAATGTAAAGATCCTTTATCATAAATGGAGGGTACCATTTATGAGTGTATTTCAAGTAGATAAAAATTTAGGTGTTGTGACATAACTATAGTGAAAACTAATCATAAATCAGTGTATGATGGGTAAGTCTAGATGGATGAGGAGTCTATGAGGTTCACTTCATAATGGAAGAATGTGTCACTTCTTGTGTTCATTGTAGATTATGTTGAGATATTTATGGTGATAACTGATTATGTATTGTAGTTGATGGTGTTAATTGTGGGCTTCGAGTAACTCTCTGATATGATTAACATTGAATAGGTGGATGGTTATTGGGATCAAATATAATACTTGGAATTAGGTTTCTATAAATATCATAAATATTTGTAACAACTAATCATAGTGGTGGTGAATGTGGAAGAGGAAATGCCATTGGTTGTAGAGGATAGCCATACTGTACACTTGTAACCATGACTACCATGTTTTAGTGTATGTACTTTAGGCATCGATACATTATAGATGATACTACAAGATGTTTTTCATCTAAGAGCATCCTACAAACATGTTGAAGACCCTATTTCTCTATAGAACTAAGAATGGCTTGGATAAAATGGTAGAGCTTACATGAAGAGGTAATACTATGTGTTTCAAGGTATTACATTTTTGTCCATATAATCCTTTAACTATTATTAATGTAAATTGTAAATCCTATGATGTGTACCCAAGATAATGGAAAAGTGTCATCGTGCTAATTTTTTCACTTAAACCATTGTCAATCATGAATCTATGTATGGGTTCTTCATAGATATAGGATCATATGAATAATGCATGAAAATATGAATCATCATCACCTATCTCATTACCATCAAATGTGATAATAGGTTGCTATGGTGAAGTATGGTAAGTGTACCAATAATAACATATATTGGATGACCATACATCATATCTATGTGATGTATACACATAATATTTTAAAACTTTATCATTTATTGACTAATTTGCATCATTGGTCCCAAGACTAAGTGTGTGGGGGATAATTAAGTTTGGTTGTGTAGAGTGAATATGTATAGAGTATTCAGATGGAACAATAAAACACACATTCAATGGAGCAAATGCATTACTTGTAGGAAATGCAAATTCTATTTGTAAATGAAATAATAGGGAAAAAAGAGTAGCATGCATATAGAGTAGATGCATGTAGTAATCTAACTATGTTATGATTATGTATTTCATCGACCTTGACTACTCAGGCTAGATGTGTATGTTACATATTTAGCATGTATGATTACAAGAGTAGTAATAACTACTATATATCTATGAAGGAGGATGTTGATAAGCACACTAATCTCTTATTAGATGTTATAGTTTAAAATGATATAAATAATTAATGTCTAAGCTATCTTCAATGAGCTTTAATCTTAAGATCCTCCATTGGTGGCTAATAGCTAGCTAGGACATATTTTAAATCATGTAGTTGGGGTAGGCCGAAACATGGTTATGCTAAAGTGGGGCCCAAAGGAATAAGTGAGTTTTAAAGCAAATTCCTATGAGGTAAATATGAATACAAGATATGAGGTTATGATCTAAGTTGATTATTGTATGAATGTCTATGAGTAAGAGCAAGACTTGTGCATGAGCTTGTGATAAAAATTAGGGAAAATGAGTGTGCATGATTGCATGAAAGGTGCGAGCTCTACATATAAGAACAAATTATGAGCATGTTTAGATACATAAAGGATGTGTATGAATAATTCACCCTTTTTTGAAGAGAAATGATCTCCATTTCATCTATGTTTAGATGAGGAAACTACACTCAAAGTTGCTGAGAATAATAACACTTAGCTTGATCAACATATTGTCCAAACTTGGCCACTTGGAAAATTTGATGTATGCCATGGTGAGAGCACATTTATATCACTTTGATGATTTGGGCCTTTTTTATGGGAAAAAGTGTTTAGGATGAAAATTAGAAGGATGTTATGTCATTACTAGCTTAAGAAGTGGTGGAGTGTAAGGCTTTAGAACTTACATATTGAAGACTGGGTGCATACCCAAGTATGGAGGTATATCAATAACAAATATTTTCTCACCACCTATGTGTAAAATGGTTTAAGGACCATAATGTAAAGGATTGATATTATAGTGTGGACCTTTTAAATTTCTAAAGCTAAAACCAAACTTTATCACCTACTTAGAATATATGAGGTGTGTGATGCACGCCATGTCACTCCTTGTTATTTACTTGTGTGGGAGAGATGATCTACTGAAATTGTTGATAAATAGATTGGATGTATCATAGAAACTTATTAGCTTTGTTTGCCTCCCTTTCTTGTGTGTGAAACTTAGTGCTAGCTAGTGTGTGATATGAAATGTCTATAGGTGCCAAAATGTTGAGACCCAAGACATGTCTTGAATGGACTATGGATTATAGAGATGTAAAATGATCTATTTTAGGCATGTTGAATGTACAAGATATTATCATCCTAATTGTAAACATGTGCAAGGTTGTAAATTTATAGAAGTTGAACAAGTGTGTAGTTGATAAGTTTAGTTTTCCCATATGTTTATGGATGAAACATTATAAATATATCTAGTTGCATATCCATCAAGTCCCATAATGATTTCCAAAAGTGACTTAAAAAGCTTGGATATCAATAAGCGATGATGGATGTCAGAAGCCCCAAATGAACCCAAACATGGTTGAAGAAATCTTGTGTAGTTCCAAATGCATCAATGTATTTATTCTAAACAAACATGATAGACATCTTAGAAAAACTATCCACTACAATGAACATAACATCATGTTGATGTCTCATCATAGATAATATATTCTCATGGTCTGGATAAAACTGGTAGAAGTGTGTAATTTCCTAGATTCCTATTCATAGGCTTGGTGATATAACAAAGAATGTAAGACTTGATGTGTTATTGCACATCTATGTGCATGTGTAAAAAATTGAAGTATGAATATAATATGTATAGAGTGTTTATCACACTGAAGTATCTTGAGCTCTTGGCATTGTGCACCTCCCAGATGAGTCATTGGTGAGGTGATCCACTAGGAACACATAGATGTCTGAGCTTGTAAAGAAGTTAGTTAGACAAGTAGAACTCCTACATTTTTTTACCTTATGTTAGGCTTGTCTAAGTCACTATGTAGTCCTAGTCAGCTGAGTAGAGGGATACTTAGTTTATGAAGTTGTGGCCTTGTGTGTCTAACACCATGATGATCATATGAACTAGTGATAGGCTAAGGCAATCCATTGCCTTGTTGTATTTCCATTTCTTATGCTTGATCATGAGATGGAATTATTTTAGGTAAGTTATCCATTTCATGTGTTGCATATTATCTATCTTGTTCTACATCTACAAGGACTAAAGTGGCTTATGGTTCGAATAAACAACTATATCTTTCCCTAGAATGTTGTGTCACCATTACTTGATTTATTACATAATAACATATAGTTATTTATCATAGGTGGATTAATTTTACACCATGTTTTTGAATGTATCTGAGTGGTATGTGATTATATGTCCATGCTACATGAGCATTACACCAAGTGTGTAGTTAGATGCATCAGTGTGAATTTTGAAGGAATGCAAAATGTTGGGTATTATGAGAATAGGCATTGTGTAGAGGATTTTATTGAGTGCCACAAAATGATGTTGTTGTGTATGAGTCTAATTGAAATTAGATTTTGAACATGTTATCTAATTGAGATCCCAAGAGATGTGAAAGAAACCAAGGATGAACTTGAAATAAAAGTTATCAAGTCAAAGAAAACTCCTCAATTCTATGAGATTTCATGAAGTAGGCCAATCTTGGATCAATTTTATCTCCTTTAGATCTACATATATTATTATGTGATCATTGATGTATCCTAGGTACTATCACTACACAACACCAAACATACACTTTGCTAAGTTAGGTTGTAACTTGTGTTGATGCAAGGTGTCTAAGACATGCGAGATGTACTTCAGGTACTCTTTTCAAGTATTGATGAAGATGAAAATGTCATCCAATTATATGATGATGGAGGAGTTGATAAAAGGCATAAGTATATCATCCATCTAGCATATCAATGTGGTTGGCACATTGGTTAAGTCTAAATTCATGACCAACCGTTCATAGAATCATTTTCATGTCTTTATTATTGTCTTCCACACATATTTAAGATGGACTAAAACTTGATGATAACCTAAATTTAAGTCAATCATGGTGAAGTATTGATCACATTATATTTTGTCCATAAGGTCATCAATATATGATAGTGGGTAATGATTCTTCACTATTATATTTTTAAGTGCATGATCATCTATGCAGAGTAACCAAGTTCCATCCTTCTTGGGTGCGAGGACTATCAGACTCTTGCAAGGTGATAATATAGGCTTGATATTGCACTAATTAAGGAGATATTACATCTACCACTAGAATTCATCATTATCCCAAACTAGTCTATATGGGATATTTGGAAAAAGAGATCCAAGGATTTTTAAATTGATGTGGTGTTTTACTATGCAGTGTGTTGGACAGCGTTCAAGCTCTATAAAGACTTATCTACTTTACTCTAGTAAATTATGAAGTTGTTGTTGCTATGACATTATGTAAGTGTTGAACACTACCACTATGTGATTTTTCATCTATTATGTAGGTGTGTTAGGGTGAACCATGATAAACACAAACTTATGTACATGCAAGACAAGTTTGTAACATCACTTGGTAAAGACCAAGGCGATTTTGGTCATGGGTATTAACTCAAATAGGTGGTTGAAATGATATTGCACATAGATAGTCCAATGTTTTGGCATGTCCTAATATGTATATTTATGATCATACATATAATGTCTCCCCATAAATATTTCATAGACCTCCAAAGGTACAATGTCACAAATGCCATTATCCTCCTTAGGCTTGACTTTGTACTGAAAAGTGCACTATCATTAGAACTGTATATCTTTCCCTTACTATAGCCACCCAATATAATATGGCTTATGGTGTGTAGTAGTGGTAATATAAAGGAATTTATATGTTTATTATGCAATGATGTTCTTTTTACTTTAATTGTCAATGATGATATGGAGAGGTTAACCCTTTACCTAGAACTTGGCATATAATAAATGTTCACACTCTTTAGAGATGTTGATCATAGTGGTGTTGATGCTTAGAGAAAAATCATGTATATCAATTATATCCATATATGTGGGTCTTAATGTATAATTTTCAATCAAGGATTATTGTGCATAACATTTGGATTCATCATGGGTGGATGAGAG